>CM038119.1:5545015-5748069 GCA_001642375.2 Mentha longifolia
CTGCTCTCAAGAAAGACAAATATACACAGCGCGAACTCAATCTCAAAGTCATTCAATCTCTTCCAGCAAGCTGGCATGTGTACAGTGCCATGCACCGCGGCAGGTCGGACATCAGCAACCTGTCAACTGAGCAATTGTTTGATCTGCTCATCGGAATGAGTTTGAAATGATCAGACTGCACGGGTCAGAACAAGCATCTTCAAGCAAGAAGACTGAACCCGAAAAGAAAGAAAAAGATGCTGCATTCAAAGCTGCATCAATTACAGAAGAAAGAGCAATCCCAAAAGATCTATGCTCTAAAATGGAGAAATTGTTGAAGGACTATGCCCTTATGGCAAGAAGGAATGAAAAGCTTGAAAAACGCTTCAACAAATTTCGAAAATATCACAAAGATTTCAAGAGAAATCAAACCACCTCTTCTTCCGACAAGAAAGGTGAAGGTATATCTAAAACCTCTAAGTTCAATTCCTCTAACACTTCCACGGGTGGCTGTTTTCAATGTGGCAGACCAGATCACTACAAGTCAGACTGCCCAGACTTATCGAAGGCTGAACGCGAAGAGCTCCGCGCAAGAAGAGATCAAAAGCTAAAGGAGCAGCGCAATGCTATGATCGCAGCTGAGGAAGAAGCCAAAGCTGTTGCCACATTGTCAGACACAACCTCCTCTGATGAAGACGATGATGAATTGGATGAGGAAGAATGTAGATTAGCAGATGAACTTGAATATGAGGAGTGCTTCATGGGAAAAGAACTTGATCTTGTTCAATACAAGGTTGATACTAAAACCTCACATTCATATTCAACTAACCTTGAACATGCAGGTATTGAAACACCTGAAATGCCAACGTTTGAAGAGTTTCAACAACAGCTTGATGACTACAAGAAGCTCTCAGAAATGTTTAAGCAAGTGGTCATAGAAGGTTCCAAGCTGGAGGGTGAAAACTTGAAACTCAAAGCTGCTAGAGATGAAAGCTTCACTCCATATGATGAAGCAAAAGAAAAGGAGATTGACACCCTAAAAGTCCAAATGGGTGAATCAGCCTTAAGGGAAGAAAACCTTAAGGAAATACTTATCAAGAGGGACAGTGAGATAACCAAACTGAATGGCCAACTCACAGATCTCTCAAATGAGTATGAAAAGTTGTTGCAGAAAGAGCTCAAGCTTCAACAAGTCCTAATGAGAATGAACAAAAATGGCGAAAAGCTTGAAGTCTTGCAAGCTGCCCAGAGACCTGCTCAGATAAAGTTCGGCATCGGATTCCATGGTCAAACCAGTGGAATCAAGGACAAAGAGAAGGTCATGTTCGTAAAAGAAAAAGGATTGGCTGAAGACAAAGCTCATTACACTCTGCCAGATAAACAAATCAAATTGAAGAATCCAAAACGGCAGCCTCAAGCAATCCTGATTAAAGAGCATGGAAAATCCATCAGGAAACAGCAGCTTAGACCGCCAGCAGAACAGCAAAAGGTTGTGCAACCTAGGAAACTGCACTGTCAACCTGCGCAACAAAAGGGAAGCCAACCTACTCAAAGAAAGGTGCAAACTGCTAACAAAGGAAAAGCAGTTTCTAAACCGAAAACTGCTCGACAACACAGAAACTACTATGAGCAGTGGCCAAAACAACAGAGACCTGACAATGAAGGTTACTGGTACAATCATCACTGGTACCAATATCCTGAGCTGTCAAGTATGCAATATCGATTTCCACAAGCAAGTGGATTTGGATATGATCAATGCAGATGTGGTTACATGGAGCAGTACTATCGGAATGATCCTTACCAACCTGCTCATCATCAACTACAAACTGCATACTCAAAAGAAACCTACTCAAATGTGCAACGGAATAAGTCACGAGCCAACCGAAGCTTACAAAAGAAGAAGCTTGGAAACCAAGCTGCTAAATCTCAACCTGCTAACAAAGCACCCAAATTCATATGGGTTGCTAAAACTGTCTAATTGCAGGATGGGAAAACTCAAAGAAGAAGGCGAGCAGCTCGCGGGGCGATCTGGATCATCGACAGTGGCTGCACAAAGCATATGACCTGCGACAAAAGCTTGCTCACAAACTTCATTGAATGTGATGGACCTCTAGTTGCTTTTGGAGGAGACTCCAAAGGGAAAACCAGAGGCTACGGTAATCTGATTGTTGGTAAAACAACAATATCTAATGTCACTTATGTTGAAGGCTTAAATCATAATCTCTTTTCTGTAAGCCAGTTTTGCTCTAACGGAAAAAGAATAGAGTTTTCTGCTAACAAGTGTGCTATAAAGAATGAGGAAGGAGAAGAAATTCTTCTTACCGGTATTTTGCAGGATAACTTGTACATAGTACAATGGTCAGATGAAAAAGAAATCTGTCTGATCACCAAATCTACACCTGAAGTAAGCTGGCTATGGCACAAGAGACTGTGTCACTTGAACTTCAAAGCCATCAACAAGCTTGCTCGCAAGAAGCTCGCAGATGATCTTCCAGATATAGTCTACTACAAAGATCACGTTTGTGAAGCCTGTCAAGCTGGAAAACAGACCAAATCATCATTCCCAAGCATTGCAGCTCACAACACAAGTAGAATCTTGGAATTACTCCACTTGGATCTATTCGGTCCAGTGACTCCTAGAAGCGTCAATGGTAAAAAGTATACTCTCGTTATTGTTGATGATTACTCACGATATACTTGGGTTATTTTCTTGCATAAAAAGAAGGAGACACTAGTGGAGCTACCTGCGCTACTCACCAAACTATCAAACATGAAGAGCAAAAGTGTGATATCAATCAGATCCGATCGCGGAACAGAGTTTCTTAATCAGATGATTGAATCATATTGCACCAAAAGTGGAATAACTCATCAAACTTCAGCAGCTCGCACACCACAACAGAATGGTGTTGTTGAACGACGCAACAGATCACTAAAGGAATCAGCTCGCACGATGCTGAATGAAACCAATCTTCCAAAGAAGTTATGGGCAGAAGCAATCAACACAGCTTGCTACACTCAAAACAGATCAGTCATTCATGCAAGACATGGAAAGACTCCATACGAGCTGTGGAAGGATAAGAAACCTCGACTTAAATATCTTAAATCTTTTGGCTGTGTATGTTACATTCATAATAATGGGAAATCACAGTTGAAAACTTTTGATAGCAAGGCAGATCCAGGAATATTCTTAGGATATTCAGAGATCAGCAAAGCTTTCAGAGTTCTTAACAAGAAAACTCATATTGTGGAAGTAACTCCACACGTTGTCTTTGATGAATCTATTTGTGAGTACAGGGAAACCCAACCAGATGAAAGTACAGGTACAAGTCAAAATCAAACAGGCTCCAACATGCAACCTCGAGATGAAATATTAATATGGAGTCCAACTGACTTGGAAGAAGAAGAAGCTAAGCCTGTACAAGATTCTAATTCACAAATTCCACCTATTCAGCAAGGGGGAATGAACCAAGGGGGAACGGAAGCTTCTCCAACCTGTACCTCTTCAACTGATCCAGAAACTTCAATGGAACCTGCAGTGAATGCAGAACTGTCAGTGGATCAGCTTGCTGAACAACTTCAACAGCTCAACCCCTTCACTTCTCAATCTCTACCTGAATTTGAAGATCCCACACCAGACCCTGAACCGATTCTCACAGAAGAAGAAATCTCTCGTCGAAGGAGATGGGTCGATGCTCATCCTGAAGATCTCATTGTTGGGAACCCAAGGGCAGGTGTGAAGACAAGGAGACAGATCGGTGAAAGCTGTCTACTAAGCTGTTATCTTTCCTACTCTGAACCCAAAACTGTTGAAGAAGCTCTTGCCGACCACGACTGGGTAATAGCCATGCAAGAGGAACTTAATGAGTTTAAAAGAAATGAAGTATGGTCACTAGTTGATCGTCCTACACATCAAGGAGTGATTGATGTAAAATGGGTATTCAGAAACAAGAGAGATGAGAATGCTGATGTGATAAGAAATAAGGCAAGATTAGTTGCAAAAGGGTACTGTCAACAAGAGGGAATAGACTATGATGAGACCTACGCACCAGTGGCAAGATTAGAAGCAATAAGATTGTTTCTAGCATATGCAGCTCATCAAAGATTCAAAGTCTACCAAATGGACGTGAAGAGTGCTTTCCTCAACGGAATTCTTGGAGAAGAAGTTTACGTTGAACAACCTCCAGGTTTCGAGGAAACAGGTCCAGAGAAAGTTTACAAACTGCACAAAGCAGTATATGGTTTGAAACAAGCTCCCAGAGCTTGGTATGAAACGTTGTCTACATTCCTACTGCATTCTGGTTTTAAAAGGGGATCAGTCGACAGAACATTATTTACTTTTAAGTATAAGGATGATATTCTTCTTGTACAAATTTATGTTGATGACATAATTTTTGGATCTAGGTCAAAATTTCTATGTGACAGGTTTGGAGAACTCATGAAGTGTGAGTACAAAATGTCCATGATGGGGGAGATGAACTTCTTCCTTGGCCTACAGGTCAAGCAATCTGCGGATGGTATCTTCATCTGTCAATCCAAGTATGCTAACGAACTGGCAACCAAATTTGGTGTCCAAGATAGCAGACCTCTGAAGATTCCAATGATTGCAAATGGCAAGATGGATCCAGATTCTGAAGGAAAACCTGCCAGCATAACTCTGTACAGGGGAATTATTGGTTCTTTACTCTATATTACTGCAAGTCGACCTGACATTTCTTTTGCAGTTGGAATATGTGCTCGGTATCAAGCTAATCCAAAGGAATCGCATCTAGAAGCAGCCAAGAAAATTCTTAGATATGTCAAGGGAACTGCAAACTTCGGTTTATGGTACCCTTGTGATGATAATTTTGAACTAACTGGCTATGCAGATGCAGATTATGGAGGATGCAAACTGGATAGAAAGTCCACATCAGGGACCTGTCAGTTTCTTGGAAGCAAGTTAATCTCTTGGTTTTCAAAGAAGCAAACTTCAGTTGCAACTTCAACAACAGAAGCTGAGTACATGGCAACAGCAAGCTGTTGCGCACAGATTCTTTGGCTGAAACAACAACTCAAGGATTATGATGTCACTGTTCGAAGAGTTCCTATCTTTTGTGACAGTACAAGCGCCATAGCTCTCACTGTGAATCCGGTCTACCACACCAGATGCAAGCATATCGATATAAGGCATCACTTCATAAGAGATCACGTGGAAAAACAAGATATAACGGTTGAGAAAATCCATACTGACATCCAAAGAGCCGATATACTAACAAAACCTCTCATGGAAGAGAGATTCAACATGTTGTGTGGAAAGCTCGGCATGCTCAGAATGGATACACAGACCAAGTCAAATAATGGCAGCAGTTCACAAGCGCAGGTCAGCCAAGAGCAGACAGACTTGAAAACTGCAGCTCAAGAGAAGCAGTGAGGCGACACGCAGCTTGACGTCACAAACTGCGTTGAAAGTCAACAATCAACGGTCAACCTTTAAGGGGGAACTGGAGATATCGTATCAATCTCCACTTAATTCTTTGCAGAATTTATTACTTCCTTTCTTTATTTCATTCAAAAATCTTTTTCAAATCTTTTGAATTAAGTTTTGAAAAGTTTTTCTCGAAAATCCAGGGATTTATGTCAATCAAAAAAAAGAAGGAAAAAGACGAGAAAGGAAGCGCGTGATATACACTTTCTTTTATTTTCATTGCTCACGCGCCTCCCTAGCCGTTGAAACCATTCAAATAAATCTTGACCGTTGGAGAAATCTCTATATATATAGAAAGAAAATTCTTGATTTCATTACGCGTTTCTTGAAATCCTTTAAAAATTTCATTTCAACTTCTCTTTCACTCTCTGAGAAATTACTTTTGATCTTTCAAATTCACAAACTCAGAAATTCAAAATCCTTACTATCTGAGATATGTCTGCAGATTCATTGAATGCTAGTGAAGAAGCAACCCCTCTCATCTTCATGGAGAAGGTTGCTGTGCTAGACTCATACGGATACAGAGGTCTGGATCAGATGATTGAGGCTATCACTCTATGTGATGGTTTCTTCAACATCATCACTCAACATCCACGATTTACGCTACCGGAAAATGTTGCTTATATGCTGTGTTCTCTGGAATCAAATGACGGAGACCCCGCAACAACAACATTTCTCATCAATAACGAAGAAGAAAGGCGTCATCTTCTTCCACTCGTTCTTCAGACCTATAGGCTATCAGATACAGGGGCTATCACACAGGTTGATGATGTGCCCATGGAATCGGTCAACGATGTCTATCAACAAGCTCTGTTTGAGCCCAAGAAGATTTATGATCAGAAAACATTATTCAACCGCCACGATCTGAAATCTGAGTACAGATTTTTGTTCGAGTTTGTTCACAACGTGTTCTTCTCCTACCTAGGCTCGAACGAATTTGTCACTCTGTTGAAGTTTAAGTTGCTAACTGCTGTGGTGAAGCAGTTAAATGTTAACTGGGCCAGGCTGCTGGTCAATCTGTTCATCAAGGAAGCTGCAGAGCTACCTGCCAGGATCAAGGCCAACATGCAACTTCGTCATGGCACCAAGCTCTCTATTATACTGCAGAGAACGCTTACAAATCGCACGTGGCAAGTCTGCTCTGGATTTCCTGACGACAAGCTGGTACCTCACACCTGCAACCAGTTGATCATGATTCTTGGCATCTTGCCACACAAGATCAACAAGGCCAAAGGTGCAGCCAAGCTTCTACTCACAGAAATGCGTGAATCAAAGGAAGAAACAGTTGAAGAAGAAGATAGCAGTGAAGAAAATGAAGGAGACCGAGTCGAGGCTGAGTCAGTTAGAAAAGGAAAGAGGAAGCTGGAGGATCTGCAATCTGCACCTTCTCGAAAGCGGATCACAAGATCAACAGCAGCAATCCGTATAGAGGCAGATCTCACACCACCGTCCACAACGCAACCTGCCTCTCCACAGGTTGGAGTGAAACCTGCTGTCGAACAGTCCTCTCCAGGCACCCCTCCAGGTTTCCCGTCCAAAGCTCAGTCCCAAGCTCCTGACACTGAAGCTCCCACATCCTATCTCAACAGCTCCACAGCAGTGGACCAGATGTTAGCCTTCTATAAAGCAGAGTTTCTTAAAATGTCTCGAAGGCTCAACATGCTGGAATTGGAGAGCAAGCTGTATATTGATGAAAAGATTGCAGCCTTGCAAACTGAGAACGCAAAGCTGTGGGAATTCATCAAAGCTCATGTTGAAGTCCATCTTTCTCGTCCACTCCATCGAACAGCTCGAGGTTGAAGAGCACAACCTTGGGAGATTCTTTGGCTACGCTTCCATTCCTGAAGCTCGCGACTGCTTCAAGAAGTTCATCCTCTCCAGGATGAAGAGAGAGGCCAAGGCAGTAAATGTCGACTTGAAACCTTTCTACTCTAACGATCGCAACTCTTACAATGACAGGTTTCTAGAAGACGAAGATTTCAGTCCCATTCCTTCTCCACCCCGAAACAGTGGAGACGCAGTGTCCGATCATGTTCATGCACCGGTCTACTCTGTCGCAACCACAGGAACTTCTCTCACTTCTGTTCAAGCAGACTTGAAGAAATTTATCATTGAGGAAGTTTCCAAGGTACAGGCCACCGAGGTTGCTGAACACCAGAAGATCGCAGACAAAATAGATGCCATGGACACAGCAGCGTCTGCCATGCTAGAAAATATCAAGTCTGAAATGCCACAGGTCGTTAAGGATGAAGTGGCAAGCCAGCTTGAAACTTTCTTCTCCGCCCGACTGAAAGCTGAAATGGACAAGCTGCTTCCCACCCAGCTGTCTGAACTGAAGGTCGCATACTCATCTTCGGTTGACAACCTGCGATATGAGTTCGAACAGCTCAATCAGCTTGTCAACACCTTCTCTTCAAAGCTCGCTCATGCTTCATCCAGCTCCCTGAAGGCAGAAGAAGAGATGCAAGGGAATATCAATTCCCTCCTGCAGTTTAAAGAAAAGATCTGCACCGATCTGTCCTTACTCTCCAACGAGCAAGCCTCCCTCAACACCACTGTTCAGCAATTAATTGATAATGCCGAAAAGGGGGAAGGGAGAGGCAAGCGCATTGCTACCAAAGCAAAGGGCAAGGAGAAAAAGGTCACACAACCTCCTGTCACTCAATCAGAAGCTGCTCTGCCTGTGACAGCTATTCCTCAACCTGCTGTCCAGAAGCTGTCTGAGCAAGAGAAGGAACTGGGTGTTGCCGCCCTTATCCAGATGATGGCAGAAGCTGGATACACTGCAGATGAATGCGAAAATGAAGGCAAGCAGAAGCTGTTTCTTGCAGATCTGAGGAAACAGAGAGCCAAGGACAAAGCTCGCTTAGCATGCTTCCAGGGTCTTGAAACCTGCAAGGAGCAAGCGGACAACAGAGAGCCAACAGATTGGCTACCCGTTGATGATCAACCTCTGTGGGACGAGTTTCTGAACCAGTTCATCCTACATCATTACTGGTTGCAGATTGATACTCGCTTCACTGGCGATACCAGGACCGCCTTCTACAACTGGATGCAATCTTTTCCTGACCGCGAATTCATTAAAAGAGTTCGTGCGAAAGCTGCAGAGGCGAAGGTCACAATCAATCCGCCCAAGAAAGAGACCTTCCAACTTCCCACTGTCTGCGGCACTGATACCCCAGATATCGACCGGATCAACACTTTCATAAGAAGAATCGCAGGTCAATACGGTTGCAAGACCACAAGCTGCGATGAATATAAGTCGATCCGCGACAAAATCTATGCATCTACTGGAACTGTAAGCAATGAGAAGATCGCTGAAGAAAGATTCAGGACTCTGAGGAAGTAACTTGATCGTTGTTCATTCATTTATCGTATCAACCCTGTAATCTGTACACATCAATTCTGCTGATACTATAAATGAAAAATGATCATATTTTGCTCCTGACGACAAAATCTCATTGTCCAGGCCTCTGCTTGTTATGCTTTAAATTTCCTAACACTTTTTCTCATGCAGCTGACTGGACATCGAATCTTGATCACTTTTTCTCGTGAAATCCAAACATTCTAAGCCAAGATGTAAAGTGTGGGTTTCGGCATTATCAAAAAGGGGGAAATTGTTGGGAACCCTTCAATAGTTTTGATAATGTTGTTAGAAACCACACTTAGTCAATAGAAGTCAAATGGAACAGACTGATCCGTGTTTGAATCAGTCAAGCTCAACTAAAACAGGTTGCTATGTAAAGGTCAAGGTTGGAAGTGCAACCTTGTACCTAATCTACTCAAACCTGTCATATTGTTCCACTATGTAATCTGTCTATGTAACCTGTCCTAATCATACTTGAAGATCTCATTCAAAGGTTACAGAGACTGAAGATAGATAGAGGTATAGGAAGCTCGACCTGCAAAGTCCAACCTGAGCTGTGACTGAGGAACCTGTCCTCAACTCAACGACTAATTATGTCAGTATACGGCTCTGCTCATCCTGACACACACAACGGCTCTATTTCAAATACTTCTCTATAAATACCTCAAGACGTTCAAGAAAGAAAATACGGGAAACTCAAATTACAAGCTGAAACGCTGCAGAAATCTCAAGCCAAATATACTCACAATCAACACTCGAAATTACTAGAGCTTTCCCAAGTGTTGATCTTTGAAGATTTCTATTCTTTCTAGAATTTGTCTTACTAGAACACAATTTACACTCTCACTACCACCATTGCTGATATTCAGTGTAGTTGATAGAGTTGTATCTCAAACGGTGATAGCTCTTCACAGCTTTCCAGTTTGATTATTAGTGCTAGCCGTTCAGGATTAGTAAGATTGTATGTAAGTTTGTATGTTAAGTTAGAAGAGTCACGACTCAAAATTCGTGCTAGATTCAGTCTAAAGAGAGACTTGAATTTGGACTGGAACCTCCACCAGTGTTAAAAAGGAGCGAAAGATCTCAGTTAAGGGATTACAGATTCGACGGGATCTGGCGTGGACGTAGGAGCTGTTTACTCCGAACCACGATAAAAACTCCTCGTGTCTCTCTTTCTGTTATCTTTATTTACACAGTTTGCATGATTCACAACCTGCACGTTTGTAACCTGTCTTGCATTGTGCACTGCCTTTGAAAACTGTCTCTGAAAACTGTAAGCCAACCTTTCCACCAAACTTCCGCACGCAGGTTAGTTTTGCAAGCTCAGCAGTTCACTGTTTGAGCTGGAAAAACTAAACTGCTCTGATTAACTGAAGTGACGACTCAGTAAGATCAAATTGTTTTGAAAAGTCAAAACTGTTGGCTAATTGGTGTATCCCCCCCCCCCCCATACACCAATATCTATTTATCGGGACCTACATAGCCTTTATGGCTGATTAATGCATTTAATGCATTAAAGTCCCCTACATAGTGAGCAGCCTATAAATAGTGGGGTTGTAGGCATTTGAAGAAGAGAGATATACATAAAAAATCGCATCTTGTTGCATACTTCTCTCTTTTGTTCATTTTTCCGAGCTCAGTTTTTCGCCTCTATCCAGTTCGCCGGAGCTCCAAGGTCTTGCGGTGCTGCTACCTTCGAGACGAAGCCGTTTTATCTTTGGGGACGATACGCCAAAACTGAGAGCACTACCGGGGCGTATCTCATCTTGCGGAAAGAGGACTTTCCTCGACTCGGCTTTTAGTTCTTAGTTTTTGTTTATTGAAATCTTCAATTTACGTTGTAACTTTTGTACGCCCGGCAAATTTCTAGTACCTATTTTACTAATAGTAGTCCCTCACTTGCTCTATCATATGTTCTCTTAGATGGAAAATGTGAAAAATTATTATCACTTCAAATGAGTGGGAAAATATTATCATAATTTGGAGTAAAAATGTGGGAAAATAGCTCCTCTAGGAATTTTTTTGCTTATGCCCCGAAAAAGTTATACTCCCTCTATTTTGTCGAATACGACACATTTCTTTTTGGCAATTCTAACACTCTTTTCCACGTTTCTTGATGATGGGTTTTAAAATGGATTTTTGAATTTTTTTTTTCTTTTACGGTCATACCGTCAAAGTATCCCGTAAAAAAAAAATTCTTCAAAAATCTATTTTAAAACCCATAATCAAAAAGCGTGAAAAAGTATGTCATAATTGCCAAAAAGAAATGTGTCGTATTCGACGAAATGGAGGGGATACATCATAGAGAACATAGAATAAAAAAGGAAAAAAAAGAGAAAATGGTAGACTTTTTTTTTCTATCATTTTCTAACAATTTATAATTATTATAGTATTATGATAAAATTGATAAAAGGATTGAGAATTTAGGAGTAGATGTTATAGTAAATTAAGCGTGGATAAAGCAATACCAGAATTTATATACCCAACACGCTCTTATTAAATACCGCAAAAGATAAAATGTGGTAAAATGAAGAAGTCAATATAAATACACTCTAGAAAGTAATCTCTAAAATAAAAAATAAAAAAATCCTATTAAAAAAAATTAGCTTAAATTTTTTTTTTTGCTAATATGGTATTGTCACCTCAACGATGAATTTCTCATAGAATACTACAATTTCATATGATGTGAGCTGTTTATTCGTCACAAAGCAAAGTAATTGTTATGGGACCCACTTTACTTGCCATTTATGTTCACAGCTTCACTAGGAAATAATATTTCATTTTCATGGGATATACAGCTAACTTTTAAATATAAAAAAAGTTAGCGGCACGCTCCAGTTAGCCCGGACATATGTTGTGGCCAGATTTTAATTGATATTTTTATTTATTATAATTGATACTTTTATTCATAAGAATTGACACTGGATCTAATTGGCACTTTTATTCATTATAATTGACACTTTTAAAAACATCACAGAGATTGTCACTTTAATTCAAAACGATTGACACTTTTACTCATAGAGATTGCCAATTTTACTGAAGATAAGAACCCGACCACATGGTGTGGCCGGGCTCATAGGAGTTTTTGCCAAAAAGTTATATTTTGTAAAACATGACTAATGATATGTCGTACCTCTAAGGGTGAGCACCTCCGTGAATAGTTGTTGTCGTTGGCTCACTTTGGCATTGTTTTGTTTGATTTTTTAATTGTTTTATATTCTATTATATTATAATTTAATATTGAAATCATTAAATATATAAAATATATAAAATTGAAAATCGATTTGTCTTATTATTCATTTTTTGAAATTAGAGGAGAAAAAAATAAACCGATTTTCAATTTTCATATATTTTGTAAAGTTAATGATTTCAATATTAAATTCTAAGATACTGTTATAATATAAAACAATTAAAAATTCAAATAAAATAATGTTAAAATAAGCAAACGACGATGGATGCCCACGAGCGAAAGTGCTCACGATTAGGTGTGTGTGACATATCATTCATACATTATTATCTTTTACTTTTATATAAATAAATAAAAAGTTACTGGTTTAATCTTGTTCTCACGATTTTATGCCTGTGAAATGGCTCGTATAAAATGCTCGTAAATATTAAAATTTGAAGGAAAAAAAAAAATGCACAGGTGGCACCCATGATATATGCTACACTTAATTAGCAATTAAGATGTAATTATGGAGTGTACGTGTAAATAATTCTATTTTGAAACAAAATATCAATCAAACACGTCAGATGCAATAAATTAAAAAAAATAGCAAGAGAAAGAAACGCACCTATAAAGTGAAATAATTACTCGTTTTGAGTTATTTAAAGAAAATAGAACAAAAAAAAGTCTACTAATAAGCAAAAGAAGAAACACATTGGCTAATGATAAAAAATATATTACCTCCATCTCATATAGTTAGTTCACTTTGCTTTATTGACTTTTCCGGCACACATTTCCAGCGAAACTTAGTACGGGTTTTAAAACATAATTTTGAAGTATCGTTTTTTTACGGGATACTATGACACTCATAGTATCCCGTAAAAAAAAACGATACTATAAAATTATATTTTAAAACCCGTACTATTATATTGGGTTAATTACTAAAAAACCCCCGAACTATTCATCTTTTATCGAAAATACTCCGAACTATTAAAAATACCCAATTAAATCCCAAACTATCATTTTTTTTATCAAATCTACCCTATGTCTATTTTCCTCATTCGGACATTTGATCAAACATATAGTGTGCATAGAGAAAAACTCTCTTTCCCTCTCTTCTTCTTCATCCTCACCAACACCGATCTCCCTCCCCCACGAGCTCGACCCCTTCCCCTCCGTCGCCCCTCCCGGCGGCGTCTTTTCCAGCAGCTTCATTGCCTCCAAGAAGACTCACCCAGCGCTCCTCCCCCACCGTCATCTCAGCCACGCGCCGCCTCCTTCATTTACGACGATCCCCGCAAAGCACTCTTCTCGCAGCACTGCGTACCCCTTCACTCCTTCCGTTACATGTACCATTACCTCTTCCGCCGCCCCGCCTCCCACCCCTGCCGTCGCTCCTGCTCAACCGCAACTTCATCGCGATCTCGGAGGGCGAGGTCATCAAGCTCGTCGGTGAGGAGGGGTCGAGCTCGTGGGGGAGGGAGATCGGTGGTGAGGATGAAGAAGAAAAAGAGAGGAAAATAGAGTTTTTCTCTATGCACACTATATGTTCGATAAATTGTCCGAATGAGAAAAATAGACATAGGGTAGATTTGATAAAAAAATTGATAGTTTAGGATTTAATTGGGTATTTTCAATAGTTCAGAGTATTTTTGATAAAAGATGAATAGTTTGGGGTTTTTTTGGTAATTAGCCCTATTATATTTTAAAACCCGTATTAGGTTTCGGTGGAAACGCGTGCCAGAAAATTCAATAAAATAAAGTGGACTAACTATATGGGATGTAGGTAGTAATACGATTATTTTGAGTGATCTGAAGAAAAATAGGAAAATACTACCTCCATCCCATTATATTAGAGGCCTTTGATTTTGATTTTTCAGCACGTTTTTCCACCGAAATCTAGTACGGGTTTTAAAATATAATTTTGACGTATTCATTTTTCACGGGATACTATGAATACGTCAAAATTATATTTTAAAACTCGTACTAGATTTTGGTGAAAAAGCGTGCTGAAAAATAAAAAATCAAAGGCCTCTAATATAATGGGATAGAGGTAGGACTTAATAAACACTATGGCCTACAAATAAAAATAAAAATAAAAATGCAAAAGTGGAAATAATGCCATAAAATGACAAAATTATGAAGGTAATTAAATGCAATAGTAGTAATCACAGATGAATCATGACCAAACTCTCTCTCTCTCCCTTTTAAATTTAATGTCAAGATCCTTTGTCAGTCATAGCCATCATCTATCCATGTACAGATGTACTCCCTCCTATCCACTCTAATTTACACAGTTACTTTTTGTACGAAAATTAAGAATAAAGTGTTAGAGATATAATATGTATTGTATTTAGAAATGTATTGTTATTTATATATTTAGACATATTTTAAAATTAGAGTATCATAAATGAATAAAAAAATATTGATATTTAATATTAAATGAAAGATCGTATCAAGACCTTTAATATGGTATAAAAATTATATTGATATAATTTAAAGTGAATAATGAGATTTAATTATGAAATATTAAGTATAATAAAAGATTTACTAATTGTATCATTTAAACTCAATTTATTTTCCAAAAAAAAATGTGTCATCTAGGATGGGACGTCCCAAAAAAAACTATATCAATTAAAGCGGGACGGGACGGAGAGAGTATATAAGTAAGTACATACCTTAATACAGTTAGTACAGTCCACACCACTAATACTTTTGTATATGGAGTATCAAATATTTCATAAGTACTTATGACTTATGAGGAAATTAGACGAGAGAGAGAGGGGGTATTAGTGTAAATCTAAATCAAATGTAGTTAATTAAGGAATGGTGCTCCTTTAATTGGACCCATAAATATAATTTCTTACGTAGTTTATTAGTAACCATAACTGCTAGTATTAAACTATTAATATCTAAATTTCTTGCTTTGATACTTTGTAATTTGTTTCTTTTTTATGTGGCTAGTGTGACATTTATGTTATTATACAGTATTACCGACACAAACAAATAAATAAAAGTAGTTGGGTCCCATAAAAATATTCAAGTATATACATTAGTATTTTGTTGTGTACGATATATCCACCAATTAGGTTACACTTGCCCAAGAGTTATGAAGAGTAAAGGTACCTCCAATGAAGGTTTTATCTTCCATCAATAGGTGTCAAGCTTTATATTAATGATGTTAATTAATTGAATATACTTAATTAGTCAACTGTATAAAAGAAATGCTAAAAGTATTACTATTAATAAGTGTGGAATAGAATATTAAATTCATTTTCAAAAAGCGACATTCCCTTTTCTTTTTTCTTCTTTTCTTTTTCCTTTTTGGGGGGGAGGTGCTTCAGTGTGGTTAAAACTTACTACAGTAGAATAAACCGAAACGAATTAAATTGAATCAAGAGCATTATTATACAGGTAGCTACTGTGACTTTGTAATTATTAACCAACATAATCCTGTTTAATTTGATTTATAAATTATAATCTAAGTATTAACGTACGACTAGCTCTCATTAATTCACAATTATTTAATAATGACATTGAATATTCAATTATGTATGTTTGACGGGTGGTGCTTAAATATTTAAAGCCAACCAAATAAATAAAAAGGTGGGTTCCATAACATATATAAGTACATGAAATATTATTATTTTATTTCATTTTCAGTAAATAGGTTATAAATATTAATGAGCGACCTGTAGCATGCATGATTGCAGGCCTTTTAGTTAGGTTAGTTTACTCACGAGTCATAGTCAACCAAATTACTCTTTTCGTCCGCTTCATAAATCATAATAACACATTTTTTTGATGAGTTTATTATTATAATAAAAAGTGTTGCTTATTATAGAGTGGGCGTAGCGTAGGGATTATTATTTACTTACCTGGGTGATCTAATTAGTAGCTAGAGTACTAAAACAAATCTAAGACGGAAGAGTTATGAATTTGAATTTTAAATCGAGATAATAATAATAATAATACACATTTGAGACAGTTTGGGAATTTTGACTGTAAAGTGTCGGTAATTACGGCGGGTAAAAAAGTAATTAAAAAGGAAAAAAAAATAAAAATAAAAAACCCTGTTTATGGCGGTTCGGCTTTGGGTAATTGGGTTCACGAGTGTAATGCAACTTCTTTCTCCACCAATAATTCTATTTATTTAAAATCCAATAAGCTAGCAATATACTCCCTCTCCTTTCTTTCTTTCTTTCTTTTTTTTTTTTTTTTTTTTTTTTTTTTTTTTTTTTTTAAGTGTACCCCAACATCAAATTACACATACCAATAAAATGTGTAAATTTACATTTTAACCTCATTTATTATTTTCTTTTTCTACACATTGACTTATACATAACATTAATTATAAGAATAAAGTGGAATAATATAACTATTATATCATCAAATTTCGAAACGAGACATTTAAAAACAAATAAGAACAAAAGCCTAATAGGAAATTTAACGAAAAACGGAAGGAGTAAATAATATATTGAATGCGATGGGAAAAATAAATAAATAAACAAAGGAGCAAAAAAATTATAGGCAAATTGCCCCAATCATCATTATCATGATCCAACATCCAAGTTACGTTTTTGGAATATATTTCCATATATGTGCGGCTAATAAATAATAATTAATGTTATAATAGGTGTTAGATATTAGGTAGAAAACGCATTAAGATTAAGTATGTGATTTAGGGGTATTTAGCTAAGCTTATTCAAAGAGTTTATAAGCTTTATGAGTTTATGAGATGTTTCAAAAATTTATAAGATGTATGGTGGTAAGAACTTATAAGCTCAAAAGAGAATAATAAAATTAAAATTTGAAAATTAAAAAGAAATTAACAAAATGAAAATTTTGAAATCCATAATTTTGTAAAAGTCAAATGGAAATGTATATACTAAAAATATGAAAATAAAATAGAGATATATAGTAAAAAAGTAAGATTTTGAAAATTGAAGCAAATGAGCTTATTTTTTTTATAAAGCCTATAAACTGTTGGAGGTTATTTCTGAAGCTTTTTATTGGACACTTTTGATAGCTTTTAAATTGTTTTAAAGTGCTTATAGTCAAACACCCTCTTGGTGTAAGCAAACGATAACTTTAAGAGAACTATACAAACGACCAATCACTGCCTATCACGTAGTAAGATGTGGGCTTATGTCAATATGTGAAACAATACTATTACAATTAATATGAATATAACAGCAAGCACATGCACATGCACATGCATATGCAATAACATCATCAATCTTGAAATTTTAATTTTAATATATACTAGGACTCTAGGAGTATATGACAAAAGAGACCATTTGCTCTCTGCAAACACCTCTAGAAGTCTTAGGACAAGTTAATTTCTGTACTTGTTTTTAGATTCAAACATTCTCAGCTTCCTTCAAATATTCTGACATTTTTGCTTGGGTGATTTCAGTATTGTCATTTGAATATCCAGAAAAAATAAAAATAAAATTGAAAATTATATAGGAGTAATAAAAAACAAACGCACATGGAGCAAAAAACAAATTTGGTCCAATTAAAAATCAGGTCATTATCTCAAACATTTATTCAATTTGACACTAGACAATGTCACGGTTGAGCCTTTATTATTTTATCAACTGAGCATGATTCTCGCCAAATAAAAAATAAAAAAATAAAAAATAAAAAATAAAAATAAAAATAATAATAATAATAATACTCCGTAACAACAACAACAACAACAATAATAATACTAATAATAATAATAATAATAATAATAATAATAATGGGGCACACTTGGGCGAGCCCGGATGTACTATGTGACCGTTCAAAAGATTGATACTTTTATTTATGTAGATTAACATTTTTCTACATAAAGGATGACACTTTTAAAAATTGACACTTTTATTCGTTAAATAATTATTTTAAAGATTGACACTTTTAAAAATATAGATTGACACTTTTCTACATAAAGATTGACACTTTGACCCGGCCACACTATGTGGCCAGCCTTACCCAAGTTTTTGCTAATAATAATAGCATGTGTGCCGGGCCAGGCCAAGGGATGGGATGTTGAAATGGGCCGAGCCTAAGCGCACTGGGGCTTACAGCCAGCTTATACTGGGCTTTTGAGATATATTCAGGCCCATAATTATAATTATATTGAAGCTCAAAAATATAATAATAAGAAAAAGAGAATGAAAAACATGCTTATTTGAAGAAATATGTGTCTGTATATATACATAAATTGAGAAGAAAATTAAAACAAAGTGTATCTGCAGCTAAAAAGAGGCTGTTCTTCCCTTCATTTTATGCAACTCTGTCACTTTAACCTAACACCTAAAAATGGAAAAACAAGAAGGAACAAAGCTGGAACTCAAGATTTGCTGTCTTTGTATTACATACAGTATACATGTAAGGAAACACGCCCCGTCGTCTTCAAAAGTAGTCGTTCGTCTCCTGGGAATAAGGAGAGGTTATGTTATGAGTTCATTCCTCAACTGTAGAATGCATAAATAGATTGATTACTCCTCTGAAATCTTGATAGTAGAATTCTTTGCACAGATCCAAGAATGTAGATAATCGAAGTGTCCTAAACTTCGTGTTAGAATATGGTATTTGCCCTTTTTATGAGTCGGGGTTCAAAGATCTTACCACCGTTAACAAGTAAAGCAGCTCGATTTCGTCTAAAGATCAGAATGTACATTCCTAAGCAGGTGGAAGTGGACGGCGACACGTTGGGCATTCCATTTTTATATCCATCCATCTTTGCAAACAGCTCGTGTGAAAGAAATGATCACATGGCGTAACCTGAACAAAGAATGGAGTCGATGATAACGGTGATAGTAATGATAATTATGATGATTCGAGGAGTAGATTAATGGATTACCATGCAATCATTCGAGCGTTGGCCGAGATCAATGGCAGTCATGCAAATGACACAATCAGTAGCATGGTTCGACCCTTGATGAAATCGCCTATAGTAGCTATATTTTTCCGGTAAAATCTGGAGATATAACATTGAAGCAATTAAATCAGACAATGGAGTAACAAACCTATCCCGATTTGGTAAGAATAAAACGAACCTGGCGAGGAATAAACCAACGAGACCCGAGATAGTGTTGTAGAAGAAGAATGAAGACTTGAAGTCCCATAAAAAGGGTTAAACATATACACCACTTCTGGTCAGGCTCAATTCGCATGAAATTATTTGGACAGCCAAACACATATAAGGGAATAGCAATTCGAGTTATTGTCATCCCTAGAATATAATGAGGATGCAACGGCTTCCTCGAGTCACGCACTACATTAATCACTATTTGCGGAATCCAGAAAGAGTGAAGGAGGAGAAGAATAATCCGCAGGAACTTATGAAATTCATACATTACAAGAATGCCACCTAAAAGGATTCCATCTGCAAAAGATACAAGAATTATGAGGCTGTTTTTACTTCATCTGAGCTAGCAAAGCTTTATGTATAGAGCATCGTAAGAACTTTCATTCGATTCTTCAAATTTCTCATTTAGTCTAATTAAAATTTCCCAGTCCTAGTGTTTCTACAACTTGAAAGGCTAAAAATGTAATCATCAAGGAGCAGATATACAAAATACACGTGTGAATGAAATCTCATAGAACTGATAAAGTTACTTACAAAAACGACTGTAAAGAACTGAGAGCTCGCGCCTCATAGCTTCCCAATTCTCTCCATTATTCATAGGCCTATTTGCCTTCCATATTGCAAGTAGGTAGCGCATTTCGAATATTGAGAAGACCACGAACTTGAAAAATGCAGCAGTTGCAAAAGCATTAAATAGGGATTCTGTTCACAGGCAAGAATCAAATTTCACGTCAGATGAATATTTGCAACTATATAGAATTTTATAATGTAAAAAGAGCAGGAAGGCTAAGATAACACATTATATTATCAATTATTCAACTGTTATCTATGCTGGTTACAAGTAACGTAGTCGTACTCAAAAGATAACACTAAGTTCCTCCAACATCCAAGATTACACCACCAGAAGACAAAGATCAGGCATAAGATCAGACATTGGCAACGAAACTATCTCGAATCAGCAGTTAAGAGCAACTAAAAGTATCATGTAGATAAGAATTGATTTCGACTAAACATACCAACTAAAATTCCAGCTGTCAGATGCAGAAGACAGAGATAAGCATCCATTATAGCTTGATGCCCAATCATCAGAAGTGAAACTTTGGCAGCCCCCTGAAAAATTTATGGAATTAATGTCAGTTCCAGAAGATATTAACTCGTTACAATTTTCAAGTTGAATTATTATATTATCGAGTATCAACCATGATGAAGAGGAATCTTACTGATTGGGTGTTGCTGTGTTCCATTTGCCGGATTAACAATAGAACTTCAAGAAAAGATATCTAGCGCAGGAAAAGGTTAAAGAATCCAACTAAGGTGTTATATTATCTATATGACACTATTCCAACTTCTTCCTGATAAATAAAATATTATTTCAACTGACATGGGAAAGGATACAAAGGTGACCATCAAAGTGTAGTTTACTGCTTTATTATAGTAGACCTCAACATTGACTGAAGTCGCGTTCAAAAGCATGGGTGAGAAGCAATCTACATCATCATCCACCGAAGGGCTCTCCATTAGTCCATCTAGATAATACTTATCTTGATCTCCACCTAAGTACAAGAAACATAAAGGTCAGATGAAGATTTGTGATTCTTACAAATATGAACATAAAAATCTATGCGCAATCCAACAGTATTTGTGAAAATAGAAAGAAAGAAAAGAACACAACATTCTCCAGAAATAGTACTTCATGTGTCGGTAGAAGTTTTTTACCATTTTTCCTGGAAGACAGCCGAGAAATTTGCGCAGCGATTTCAATGTTGCAGTGTTTCTCCATTTCGTAAATTGGAGCTAGAACAGAATAACGAGCAATTTTAGGAAGTGAGTCCAATGAATGTATTAATATAAACCAAATCATGTAATCATAAAGGAGCATACAGTGTTTCCGCTTCCAGATTTTTTCTCGTGGAGACTCCTGAAACACCTGGGATGAGAAAACTCCAAGCTGCACTAGAAGAAAAATTGCCAAAAGTTAAAAGTTAACTTGGAATTTATTTTTTCAAGTAAACATATCAGATTAATACAAACTGTAGAACTAAACACCATTCAACGTATATTTCAAGATTAAGAAACTTGGCCAGACCATAAAACTAGAGGAATTCCTCCAATGACATAAAATGTAGCCGAAGACAATGGACAAATTAATAACACCTGTTAAGTAATGCATATCTACGCTACCAAATTTCTATTCCACATCCATATTCATCTCAATATTTGGTTTGGAAGAACACACATTTCCAACAAACAATTTTTTTTAGCAAATATACTGATACTTTTCCCCAAATTGGATAAACAGGAGAAAGAATCTTAAACAATCTGTTTGAAGGAAAGTTCAGCCCACCTAAAGGAAAACATACTCAAGAAAAGAAGCAGTAACGACTACAAATGTTTAAATTGAAGTAGCATGAGAAAAATTATAACCATCACGTTATATCAATGGAAATGTAGAAAGTAACTTCTGAGGAAGTAATAGTGATTACCAAGTGATATGGATTAGACAATAAATAATCATCTTCCTGCCCAAACTCACTCTCTTTTCCGCTGCAGAAATAGCCAAAGAGAGGATTAAAAGATAGGTTTTTGGATCACAACTATTCCAGAAAATTAAGCAGGGCTTCCAACACTAATTGAAAGTAAAAGATATCAGCTTTTGAGTTTAAGACGAACTTCATATACTGTTAGAAAGCAGTAAGAAATACTTCCTACACGCATATCATCTAGTTCCACTACTAATACCGAATTTGCAAAGAGATAGTCAAATAAATTCTTTGATAATCATAGGATAATTCTACATTCAAAAGGATGTCGTCCAAGGCCCTATGATTTTAGATTAAAGATAATACACATTGACCATGAAAATCAAAAATAGAATTCAGAAGAATGAACAGCAAAATATCATCATTACAAGTAGAACATCTGTAATGATGCATAAGAGTGCAGATGGAGGTTGTATTATCATTACTCATATGTTGGGAGTTTTTTCTTTTTCTTTAAAAAGGTCCAAAGGATTGGTTAAGAATGGTCCAAACTTCAGACTTTAGCATTTCAATGTATGAGTATGCGATGGAAAATAATACGGTGATTTGGAATACTTATTTCTCTAAATATGCAGAAGGCCATCGTCAATTATATTAAGAATGTGTATAGTTTTCAACATGATTAATCAGATTACCATGTATGAAAGACTAGAATTAGGAAGTAAAGTTGAAAAGCACATAAACATAGTAGTAGAAACAAAAGAATCTACCCGTTAGCCACCATCCTTAGTTGTCTGAAAGGCCATATATACACACCTTCAACCCTGATTTGAGCTCCGCGGACATCATTCTCATTGTCAAACACATCATGGAAAATTATAACTCCCTAGCACATCACATTGAAGATGACTATCATTAAGTATATGAAAAAAAAAAAAGAGAATATAACACAACTCTCTAATAAGGAAAATATATGATAATCTGAGGCTAATGCAAAAGGAGGGAGTAATGCCTAAACCATAAAAACAAAAAGTGCAGGTAGAATTATCATTCTCTATGATATTCACTGTTCATAAATGATGCAATTCCTTAGCAATTTAAGAATTGGCAGATTCTTCATCTTTCCAATGGTGTCAAAAATAACTTGCAAACTGAGGACTCGAGGATTTCACATATCAAATGAGCATTCAAATCTCTAAACTGAATACACTCGTTGAATGAATGAGCAGAAGGTCCATATCATATCTCCAACAGTTAAGATATGATCAAACTACCTGCACATAGTGTACACCGGTTATTTTTGTCGGTGTACTGATTAGTTCTAGTATTGAATTGCCATTTGACTTCCTAAAATCAGAAAACTTGGAAGAGCTATTTGCAGAATCTAGAAACTTCCAATTCCCTGCACCACACAAATTCACTGAATTAGGTAATTAAACATAATAGGAAACAACACAATACTAGATAATTATAAGGCAACATTTTGATTTGAGTAGTGCAACCAAATTAAGCATCAATACAGATACTACAGCCAGAAAGTTATCAATAAAATGCATTCCACATAATTATGGCAGCTTTGGAAAGGAAGTTTTTTTTAAAGTAGTGGATAACCTATGAACTGATAACATAGATTATTGGTTATCCACTTGCAGACTTACCACGCATTATCATACTTCTTTTTAACAAATCACACTTGACAGAAAATAAATGAAGATTAATTATATGTTTGATTCATGCTAATGATTGCTCACCAAGAATTTGCATAAATAATTTACAAACCTCTATATGTCCCAGTTATATTCCAAGAAGAAAACGGTCCCAATTCTTGATCTTCCTTACTTAGAGGAAGCCACTGCAAGAAGTAAAAAGGCCCAAAAGATTAGAAAGAGGGAACTATTGATGGATCCCATAAGAGAAATTTAATGCAGACTTGTAAGATCAGAGACATGCTTATTGCCACATGTTAACATGCATTTGGAGAAAGAAAAGGCCTCGTACAAGGGGATAGTAGGAAAGCAAACAAACACGATCAGTATGAGTAATAACTGAGGGCTAAACATAGTATGAACATAGTATGCACCATGAGATGTTTAGAATCTAATATAGTTAGTACATGCCTATTTAGATAATAAGCATGATCCATACTAATATCACACTTGCTCTATAGATTCAGCCCAAATCGGAAGCATGTACGCATTATGTGCTGATACCGCACTACTACAAATCACATAATCACCACGTGGAGATACCGACAAACTATTCATTCAGATGCCCCCAAGAAGTGCGACACAGTTTAACTAGACTCTACAGCAAACTAAGAAAAACGAAGAAACAAAGAAAGAAATACAGATTCATTTAGTCAAGCAACAAATTTCAAATAAAAAACAGAGGCATGGAATTGCAACATTGTTTCGAAATCATGAAACAAGAGACAAATGCTGTCCCTCTTAGGATCACCATTGTATTCTTTAACATTTTACACATTTAACAGCTAACCGAAAAGCAAGAGATTGACTTTGGAAGTTCACTAAAGATGCAATCCATTAACAAGACCCGGAGATTATACTTTCCAGCTCGAGTCCCAAATTCACACTAAATCAACACATACAAATATAAAATCTAAAACAACAAAACTATGCTGCTACAACAAAACCAGAGAACAGCTGCAAACTCCAAAATATAAGAAGCAGCAACGAATTATCATCACAGCACAAACCTCTTCACCCCAGGACCGTCTCTGCCTCAAAGGTCTCAATCCATTCACAGGCCACATCACCATGAAAATGAACCATACCCCAAATAGAATTCGAAACGAAAAGCCAAAAAGATTCCGACTTTCCATTTGGGAGCTCAACTCAAATCCTCGCCTCGCCGTCAACTGATTATTCCGAGGAAATAAACGAAACCCATCACAGAAAAAACCTAAAATTCATGGTGACTCTCTTCAGCGACAAGGCCGGTGGCGTTTTTGCTTAAAGGAGAGGCCAACAAACAACGTATTACTAACAAACTCAACAAGAAAATGGATGAAATGCACCGATCGGTTTACGCATAAAGCGAGAGCTTAACAACCTAATGATTTATGAATTCTCTACAGCCAACAAGAAAGAATGATCGTCTCTTTTTGGGCTGTAGACAAAATCAAGCTTGACCTCCACCAGTCAATTTTCTCGAACCGAAACTAACATATTCTAATCACTTATTTATTCAACTCACTGCTATTTCCAATCCCTTTTTTCTGAACATGTGAAATTGTTCGTGGGGGTGTTTGTACTTCTTGTTGGGGTAAAACTGAAGTCAATATTTGCTCAGGTGGATTTTATAGATTTACTGTGCTGTAACAAATGCCCTTTCTTTTACAGTCATTTATTCAGTCAAAAAAATTCAGAAATTATAAGATGAAAATGAAATCAAGAAAAATCCGTACTAGAGATGAACCCTCGACCAATATAATATTAATAGATGAAATTATACTATTACTAATTTAATTTTAACGTAGGTTTAAAACAAAATACATTTATGCGACTTAAATAAAATCATATTTTCATTTAAAAAAAAAATCCCATTTTAAATTTAGATTGATTGAATTAATTTCCGTACAATCATAATAGCATTGGGTTTTTTTTGTCTTGAAAATACTCAGGTCGAATTAACAAAAATGGCGAAAAGAACAAATCTAGTAAGTAATTGAACTCAGTTATTTAAAGTTTAAACAAATTGAACCAAACAAAATTCAATTTTGATTTGATTTTCGTCTCAAGGTACAGTATTCAATTGGAACTTAATCTAAAAAGAAATAATATAAATAATTCGAACTGTGCGTTTGATTTACTAATTCAACACTCACTAATTGTTATTGTAGTTCATTGTAAATTTTGATTTATAGTAACATAATTTAAATTAAAATGTCGGGCCTTTATTGTTATAGTTGATTTCTTGATCTATACATGTATTCTAATGTTAATGCATTTTAGTTTCCAACATTGTAAAATGTAATGATCGATGAAAACTTACGGAAAGGAAGGGATATAAAAAGCAAATCCATAAACTCCAACTTTTTAGGAAAATATTCTATGAGAATCTGCAAAATATCCACGCAATTTTTTTTTTCTTTTATTTTAATGGAACACAAGATCTCATATTTAGGGTCATACCATGTTAAGCTCCGTTCTGAATGATGCTTTATTGTGCAGCATATGTTGGAATTTGGTCTTTAGATCAAATAAATAGTATTTAATTTATTTAATATTAGATTGTCGATTTACTCCCAGAATAGATGAACGTAATATATTTATATGATCAAAATCGAATTCCGGTGAGTGAAATATAAATATTTATAGGTTGGAGTTTTGGTAGAGTAGTTACTTCACTAGTTAGTAATTGTCTCACATTGATTACTTAACCTTAAGTAATCTTGTTTAAATGTGTTTGAACAAGTGGACTAAGTGAGACAATTGTAATTGTCACCCCTTGATTAGGTGATTAGAAGTTCCGGTATATATAATACAATTTGTACAAGAATTAAAAACAGAAAACACCTACATACAAGTTAAAAGATAAATACGAATAATCTAGAAGATATTAACGATCTTTTGCCTTATCACCCCCCCCCCCCCCCCCGCAAGCCAAGCGAGGGTTGTAGACCAACGCGAAGCTTGGAACGAAAGAACTCAAAAGTCGACCTTGGTAGACTTTTGGTAAAGATACCGGCTAGTTGGAGATGAGATGGAACAAATTGTGTAGATCTTGCCCGTAGCAACTAGCTCCCAAACGAAATGATAGTCATGATCGATATGCTTGGCACGCTTATGAGCAATAGGGTTTTGACCAAGAAAAATAGTACTTTTGTTGTCACACAACAACAACGGCCGATTCGGGGGTAAGGCACGAAGCTCATGTAGTAAATTGGAAACCCAAAAAAGTTCAGCTGTAGCATTTGCAAGAGCACGATATTCAGACTCACAACTAGATCGTGCAATTGTAGGTTGTTTCTTATCACTCCAAGAAACTAAATTTCCACCTAAGAAGATAGAATACCCATAGGTAGATCGTCGAGTCTTGGGACAACGTGCCCAATCGGCACCCGAATAACCAATAAGTGTAGGATCCATAGTACGACTGAAATTAATACCCGAGTTAAGAGTACCTTTAACATAACGAAGAATACATTTTACCGCAAGAAAATGATCATCAGTAGGAGCCTGAAGAAATTGGTTAACCATGTTCATAACATATGCCAGATCCGGAAGCGTAATAGTAAGATACTGTAAGGCGCCGATAAGAGAACGATAAAGAGTGGGATCGTGAAATGGAGTTCCATCACTTGTGAGAGTCTGAGAGGCAAAGGTGTGGACACGGGCTTTGACTCCAAGAGATTTGCACGAGAAACAATATCACTAGCATATTTTGTCTGTCCAAGGAAGATGCCATTGGGAGTGTAAGTTACTTCAAGGCCCAAGAAATAATTCAAATGACCCAAATCCTTAATGGCAAATTCTTTATTTATTCGTGCAATAAATCAACGAAGTAAAGAATCATCGCTGCCAGTAAGAATAATATCATCCACATAAACTAAGAGATAGATGATGGAAGATCCTATGAAAAAAATAGAACAATGATGTATCCGATCGACTGAACTGGAATCCAAGGTGAAAAAGAAAATCACTAAATCATTGAAACCAAGCACGAGGGGCCTATTTAAGACCATAGAGTGCTTTTCGCAATCGATAAACATGATTCGGATATTCAGATCAACATAGCCAGGAGGTTGATTCATAAACACCGGCTTAGTAAGAAAACCATTTAGAAAGGCATTTTTTTACGTCCAATTGGTGAAGAGACCAATTTCGTTGAACAGCTAATGCAAGAATGATGCGAATGGTCGCAGCTTTCACAACTGGACTAAAAGTGTGAGATAAATCTTGGCCAGGAATTTGAAAAAAAACCTTGAGCCACAAGTCGAGCTTTCCCATCGAAGTGGTATTTTGTTCGAAATACCCACTTGGAACCAACAATATTAGCTCCAGATGGTCGTGGAACCAGATCCCATGTATGATTAGAGCGAAGAGCTTCAATTTCCTTATCCATAGCAGCAATCCACTCGGGATGTTTACATGCCGATTTAGATCCCTTGGGTTCTATAGAGGATATAAGTGCAGATAATAGTTTGGAATGTGCCAAATTTACACCATATTTAGGCTTGAAGATACCTGCTTTTGAACATGTTGTCATCGAATGAGTGTTTTGAGGATGAACAGGATGACTTGAGGAAGATCGTGGCTGCGAAGAAGATGTGGCATCCTCAAGAACAACTGGAGTCTGATTCGTGAGTGGTGTTTGTGGCTGCGATGAAGATGAGTCTGTGGGAGAATGGCCTGCACGCAAATCAGAAGTACATAAAGAACAAGGAGCATCTGGAACAATACCACATCTATCTGGCGCATGAAGCAACTCAGGGACTGAAGCAGGCTGAATAGAAGATGAACCAGAGTTGGAAGTTGTTGGTGTGATGGAACGAACAGGCTCAATAAAGAGGCAAACTCAAGACGAGTTTCAGAATTTCGGCTTGAAATACCTGAGAACGGCAAGCAAGTTTCATCAAATTGCGCATGACGGGTTATATAAATTCATGAAGATAACGGATCGTAGCACCGAAAACTTTTATGATGAGCACTGTAGCCCAAGAAAACACAGGGATGACTTCGTGGAGCAAGTTTGCTTGGAGCATAATCACGCAAATAAGGAAACACTCGACAACCAAAAGTCCCATAATTTGGTGTAGTGCCAAATAATAATTCAAATGGAGATTTGTTGTCTAAGAGTACCGAAGGCAATCGGTTGATGGTGTAAACTGTTGTAGAGAACGCATGAAGCCAAAAAGCAGAGGGAACATAAGCATGAAACATCATCGAGAGGCCTGTTTCAATGATGTGGCGATTCTTACGCTCCGCATGCCCATTCTGTTCTGGCGTATAAGGACAAGAAAGCCTATGATGTATTCCATGTGTATTAAAGAATGCCTGAACACGGGAGCTCATAAACTCCGTCCCATTATCACTTTGAAAAACCTTAATAGTTGATGAAAATTGGTTGCACACCAAAGCATGAAATTTGATCACGACATCATAAAACTCTGACTTCGCACGTAAAGGATAAAGCCAGGAGAAATGAGAAAAATCATCCACAAAGACTACATAGTATTGAAATCCATCATCAGTAGAAATAGGCGCATGACCCCACACAAATCACAATGAATTAGATGTAATACTTCAGAAGCACATTTCTCATTCAACAAAAAAGACAAGTGTTTGCTTTTAGCTAACTGACAAGATGAACACAGACTTGGCTTGGGTAAAACTGAAGTAACAGCTACATGACCCAATTTATTCAATGTAGAAATAACATAAAAAAGAACGTCTCCTAAGCGACAATGCCAATCTTCAAAAGATGCTGTGAGAGCTTTAGAGCGTAATGCAGTAACAAGAGTTGAATGGGCCCGCTCCAAAATATAAAGTCCATTTTTACATCTGCCTTGAGCTAGAGTTTCCTGTGTTGCTCGATTCTAAATAGCAAACGAGACATTAGAGAATACGACATTGATAGGATAATCAGAAGTTAGTTTGCTGATAGAGAGTAAATTCTTGGTGATATGAGGAACCACTAAGACATCCAACAAATGAACATTGCAAGATAAATTACAAGAGTGAGTATAAGTAATAGGGAGAGAAGCACCGTTACCCACAACAACGCGATCATTACTAGAATATGGAGAATAATTTTCCAAGGTAGATGAAGCAGGAGTCATATGTGCAGAAGCTCCAGAATCAATATACCAATCGGAAGTTGGCTCTTGTACATTGCACGTAGCATTAAAAGCTTGTGCCAAGTGAGCAACTTCCATAGATGGATCCCTTATATAACGATTTTTGCACCTATTTGCAAGATGTCCTTCTCCTGAACAAATTTGACACTGCACAACATAGTTTCGACGACCACCATGCCGTCCACCACCATGACTATTATTTCCACCGTGATTATTGTGTTTGCCTCGATTACCACTTCGACCTCCATTGTGGCCACCACGATTGTTGGTGGAAGAATGAGAAGATGTATTTGCAGCAAAGGCAGCCTGTGAATTAGATGGAGTTTCCATTGATTTTTCAAACAATTCAAAACTCTCGGCCTCCGGAAGCAAGTCGCTAAATGGTGGTAATGGCTTTATAGCCATACGAACATGTAAGAAAGTTGAAAAATGGGGCCCCAACCTACGCAAGAACCAATTACTTTTATCTGATTCAGAGACGGGGCAACCTATAGCTACCAATTGATCACAATAAAGGTTAAATTTTCTCCCAAATTCAGCAACGGTAAGTGATCCCTTATGAAAATTTTGAAGCTCTTCATTTAGTTGCATCTCTCTGGTGGTAGAGGAATGACTGAAAGCAACCTCTAACAAAAGCCAAACATCAGCAGCCATGGTTTCCTCCGTGAGCGACGAGAGAAGGAGACTTTTAAGTTGTCGATCCGTATTGCACCAGGTAGTATAATCTGGATTTGATTTAGTGGGATCAGTGAGCAACACTTTGAGGGGGTGGAGTAGCAGAACCGTCAACAAAACCGATAAGATCTTGACAAGTGAGCAATGAAGCCACTTGATTCTTTCACAGGAGATAATTGGAAGATGTCAATTTGATAGTTAACATAGGAATTAATGTGGCAAAAGGAAGGACCTCAGAGGAGGTAGAAGATGGCGCCATAGGAGAAAATAGGGGAAGAAAGACGAAGAGAAGAGTAAATTAGGTTTCGGTGCTAGTGAAGGCTGATACCATGAGACAATTGTAATTGTCACCCCTTGATTAGGTGATAGAAGTTCCAGTATATATATTACAATTTGTACAAGAATTAAAAATAGAAAACACCTACATACAAGGTAAAAGATAAATATGAATAATCTAGAAAATATTATGGATCTTTTGCCTTATCACTAAGTATCAAGTGGACCAAGTAGATAAGTGAAAGATGGGTTCTCTCGCGAGCTCCACCACCGTTCGTGCCTGACGGCACGGCCGGCTGGGCTCGGGCCTCGGGTTCGGGTGTCGTGGCCGTGGTGATGCAGCTCGTAGATCGTGGATTTCACTTTATGGGCCAAGGATTGAAGATGATATGGGCTAAGGAGTGAAGATATTATTTATTAGTTTATTTAGTTGAATATTTTTATTATTTTCGGATTTTATTAATATTCTAGTTGGTAGGGTTATTTTCAGCATTATTTTGGTAATTTTATTCCTTTTTAGACTAGGATTTGGTTTGGTATATGTTAGGATAAGTTTTTAACTAGTTTCCTTATAGAATTAGGACTTTTTAAAGCCTATAAATATGGCCTTTATGTAATGGACGAAAATTAGCTTAATTATTATTATTTTGGTGAGTTTATCTCTTTTTGAGAATTTCAATTATTCTCTTTGTTCGTCCAAGACGAACGTTTATCCGGCGAATCAACGAGCCAATCAAATCTCGTTGTGTGTCATTCATCGTCTCCGTGTGACTAAGGCGATCATCACTTGGGGTATAGGGGGTTTAGGCCGATTCTATATCATTTGTGGGATTAGACTTTAGGTATATTGAGATATCCATCGGTTGATTTTCAGTTCGTGTCTTCCGCGTGCGTGTTGAATTACGGATCTGCGAAGGTTCGTATCACGTGGACTTAGATCTTGGCAATTGGTCATTTGGACTAGTTCATGGGCTTGTACTTGGGTTTTGTGTACTATATTTTTTGAACCTCCAAAAGTATAGTGAATTGGGCTTGTGTAATATGAGCTCAATCCATTTCGTGAGCCCGATCATCTAGCGTCCAGCCCGTTTCGTGTGTGGCTGACGATCTCGATTTTTATGCTCTTTTGTTATTATTTTTAGAGTCAAATCGAGTCTGTTAGTGTCTGGGATGACACATTTAGGGGATTTTACAGAGTACCATGAGCTGGACAGGTCTCATTCCATGAGAGAGGCAAGTACCATACTGGAAGCATCTTGGGCAAGATAGAGCTCATGACAAGGTACCACATGGAATTAGAACCTGGTCCAGGCCGGGAATGGCCAAGGCAATGCAAAGGAATATGGTCAAGACAAAGAAAGGGAAGAAGCGGCAGAAGAAAGAGCAAAGAGAAGGAAATTTGAACGTGCTAGAGGAAAGAGAAAAGAGAAGATCCAGATCTTGGTGTAAAGCACCACAGTACAACTCAAGGTGGAGCATACATTGGGTAAGACAGCGCCGTCCTCATCCAGAAAGCAAAAATGGAAATTTTTTTGGAGGATCCCGTCATCAACTTTTGATGGGATCTCATGGCCGGAAAGTCTGCTGTGATGAGGAGGTGATTAAAGCCAATAAAGGGAAGTCTCTGACAACCCTAACCGCGTGAGAAGGCCACCGCCAAACCCTAGTCCATCTTCCCTTGTGCTATATATTCAATGTCCGGCCGTAGGCCAAGGACATCATTTGAGCTTACGAAGTGTTGCATTTCTTTTCCTAGTTTTGTTTATGTTTACTTTATGAGAGTTTGAGAGGAAACAAACAAGTCCTATGAGCAATTATAATTTGGTATGTTTTCTTTGGCCTTGGTTGAAGTTGGTTCCACCAAGTAATGTTTTGAATATTTCGTCGTAGTTAATTTCAAGTATGCTTTCATTTTATTTCATTATGTCCTTTCATTTCAGTATGAGTAGCTAAATTTTCTTACTTGGTTTGGTGAAGATGATTTAATTCGAATTATAATTAAGCCTCGAGAGGTCTAAGTGTTCATTCATAGTTGTGTGTGTGTGTGTATTCCCGAAACACCACGTCAAGGGATCTAAATAATTGGGTAATCCTTGAGTGTTATTCGACTGGTAGCATTTTTGGTTCATTCAATTTACAAACAATAACTGGAATTATTCGATACCCTCTTCATCCCAGAACGTGTTGAGTAGTGTTAGTGTTAGTGGTGTGTGCCTTGAGCATGCTAAAGGCCAGTTGGGCTACCTAGAATGCATGCTGTCTTGACAGGATCTCCGCATCCACAGAGAGAGTGTCTTAGTCATGTGAAGAAGTGACCTTGGGTCTTTTTAGCTTCTCTAATAATAAGGGTATGATGGGCAAGGTGAGATGTGCGCGTGACGTGACAATGAGAGTACATCTCACTGATCAATTTGCCTTTAACTAACAACACACATGCACGATAAAATATTCTTGAACCAATGACCGAGGCATATAATTTGAGTTAATGATTCGAAACCAAACCAAGTTGTTTTTATTACTGATATTTCTTGTGTTCAATATTAGTACTCTTTAATTCTGCAGTTTACATTTAGCAAGCTAGTTACCTCTCTTGCTCAAGGCAAGACCCGAACAAAGATTGTGACAAGAGGTAAAAATCCACCAACTCCCTGCGGATCGACCCTGTACTTGTCACTAGCGGAACCTAGTGCAAGGGATATGAATTACAAATTTATCTTGACGGAGTCATAGCGACTCAGCTCTATCAGTGGCCCATCCGGGTGTTCTAGAAGAGCTGTTACTCATCCTTCAACTCTCCATAACTCCACCACTAACAGCAAGAAACAACCATTGGTTGATTTAATGCCATTATGGCATTTATGTCCCCTGCAGGTGAGAATGCCTATAAAATATGAGGTAGTGTTGCATTCCAAAGACACACCAACAACAATCATCTATCTCTTATTCTTCTTTGCAGTCAATCATCATTTTCTTCGAGCTCTTTTCCTCGCCTTTTCTCCAGTTCGCCGGAGCTCTAACGGTCTACGGTGCTATTACCTTATAGACGAAAGTAATTTTATCTTTGGAGACAATACGCTATTACCGAGAGCATTACTGGGGCGTATTTCGTCTTGCGGAAAGAGGACTTTTCTTGACTTGACTTTTGTTTTAGTTTTTGATACACTTGTAATCTTCGTTTTACATATATATATATATATATATAGATGCGTTATGGTGAAAACTAATTATTAAGTGAAAAACTGCAACCCAACATAAAAATATTGCATTTTATGTACAAAAGTGTTGCATTATCATAATGATGCATTATATACATAAATATAATATAAAATAATATATTTTATTATGCAACATTTTATGCACAAAAATGCATCATTTTATGCATAAAATGCAAGGGTTGCAGTTTTCACGTAATAATTAGTTTTCTTATGATGCATTTTATGCAACATTAGAGTTTGGTTTATATGTTAATAAATCCTGGTGTGTTAAATATAAATGAATCTGGACTGTTGATCTTAATCAAATCTATGGTTGTCATTGATTTAAACATGATTTCAAGGTGCAATAAGCATGATTTCATTTAAGCATGAATTGGTACATTTAAAAGCTCAATTATATAATAACGCACGTCAGGATTTATTAACACACGAACTGTTCCATATATATATATATAGATAGCAATGTTTTCTTACCCATTGCGAGCATACTTAATGTGTGTATGGTTGATATTGATATAAGTAGGGGTGAAAATAGATCGGATATTTCCTGACATATCCGGAACCGTATCCGGCCGGAATTGAATTTGGGAACAAAAATTAGTATCCGGTCGGATTCGGATTCAAATCCGGATATTTGAATTCAGATCCGGAATCGGATTCGGATTACGTAATATCCGATCGTATCCGAAATTTTTTCCCATATTTTATCGGATATTATCCGGATGACAAATCCGGATATTTAGATTTTTTACTATGTTTTATTATATACATATAATATTAATATTTATATGTATATTAAGAAAAAAAATATATTCTCATTTTGAATTGGGAATTGTCGTCCCTTTCCTCATTCTTCAAGGCCGCAAATGGAAGAAGAAGACACAACGTCGCCGCCGTTCAACCTTGCCGTCGACGAGGTGCCCAATGCCGCCATTCACGGTCTCTAAATCACATTCCCAAACCCAGCACAACCACCTTGAATTCCCAATTCCCGACCCAATTCCAATTCCCGACTTCATCTTGAATTGGACGGTGGCCGGCGGATTATGCTGGTCGAAGGGCGGTGGAGGTTGGTCGGACGCCATTGTTATGGGCTCATAGCTTTAGAACCTGTTATTTTGGGTGCTTAACTTTCAAATTCTTTGTTTATATTTATCTTTTTGGGATTGAGAAATAGATTAATGCCTTTTTTTGTTGATATTTTTTCTCTTTTGGAGAGATATTTTCTAGCTGTGATTAGCAATGGTGGGAAGTGGAATGTGACAATTGTAATTTCTTTGTGCACTCCCTATTCGTGCGTGTTTGAGGGGAGAGAGAAATCGATTTGTTTTTCTCACTTTATTTCACTTTTTTTGAAATGGACTTAATTTCATGTTTTATCCTTCCACTTTTGGTTTTGCACCTCCTTTTTAGTTTTGGGTCCTCAATAAAAATTTTTTGGCTACAACTTCATGTTTACACTACACATTTCTTTAATTTTATAAAGAAGCTAGTCTTTTAAATGCTTCCAACAGTTTCCCATCTATATATTTATATATATAAATATGTGGCTTCAATCATATTTAGACGATTTTTGCATGAAATATATTATCCGATTATATTTATTCGAATCTGGCCCGGATTCGTTCCGTATCCGTATCCCGAATATTTCGAATTCGTATCCGAATCCGGCTTTTCCGTATCCGACTCCGAATTCGAGAAAAAAATATGGGTTAGGATATGGGATAAGCATTATCCATCCGTATCCGATCTGTTTTCACCCCTAGATATAAGCATAGTTATGTGCAAATTTAAGCATAATTTTATATAAGGTTAAGCATTTTTTGAATATTCAGACATTAAAACTTATTTCTATATGAATCATTCCACATATATATAAAATTTAAAAGAGCAAAATATAGATTTTGCTTTGAAAACAAATAGATATTTTAAGCATGAGGTCTAAAAGGTTATGTTTCGTCATTGAATAATATACCCCATGTCCACGATCTTTAGACACATTTTTTTGCACGCGTTTTTATGATCTTGATGATGAGTTTTAAAATGATTTTTTGAAAAAAAATTCTTTTATGGGCTACTATCACTAGAATCCCGTAAAAGATTTTTTTTTTCAAAAAATTATTTTAAAACCCATCATCAAAATGCGTGGAAATGCGTGCCAAAAAAAACGTGTCTAAAGATCGTGGACGGATGGAGTAATTTGTTAGAGCCACTCGTTAGTTTTACAACGATTTAGAAAATATCATGGACTTTACATATAGATTGGATGATCATTCCCCCTTACAAGATCTTTTAATGGATAAATGACTCAATTCTAATATGATATCAGAGTCAGACTAAGAACGATTATGGTGTTGAGCCACTCATTAAACCCACATCGACTTGGAAAAATCCTGGACTTATAGATTGGATGATCATTCCTCCTTTCAAGACATTTTAGGGGGGGGGGGGGGGGTTAAATGATTCAATTCTAATACTCCGTATAACGTTTTAAGGTGTAAATGACCCAATTCTAATATAATTATATGGTTAAATAAATAATAACATCCAGTATATATATTGATGATGAATTTATTTTTAACACAAACACTACACTTAATGAACATCCATATTATATGTCAAATTATTCGGATATTTTATATATATTGCTTTTTTTTTCTTGAAAGAGAAAAACTTTATTAAAAATTAACGATCAACTGCTATAAGCTCAGAAAGCCAAACAGGGAAACAATCTGTCCAACATAATGGGTAAAAATCACTCCAGAAAAATTTGCAAGACCATGAGCTACCCGGTTAGCACTCCTATGGGCATGGGATATCGACGCTAGAAAACCTTGGTCACGGAGCTCAAGAATTTCCTTCAAACCATTAACAGGGAGAGCTGAGTCAAAGTCTCTATCATTGATGGCTTGAACTAGTAGGAAAGAATCGCTATACACATGAACGGGACCAAGATGTTGCTTGAAACACTCTCTCACACCATACAATAGGGCCACCGATTCCGCTTCTAAGGCTGAGCTCATGCGTCCAATAGGATTTGCCAAGGCGAAGCACATATTGCCTGAACTATCCCTAGCCACACATCCAATACCAAACCTCCTTGTATTAGGATTGAAAAGAGCATCTACATCAAGTCTGTAAAAGCCCATTGGCGGGTAATTCCAACGAGCATTTTCGAGCCTTCTACTCTGAGGTAAAAAGGATTGATGGGCTGCTTTAGCAAAGCGATAATGCTCAATATAAACACAGGCCCCATTCAAAACATCCTCTGAACAAAAGGTGACATTATCATGCTTAAGACGACACAAACCTCCCCAAATAAACCACTGCAGTACAATCCAAAACTCAAAGTCATCCGAGACCAGCACTTTAAACATAAATAACATGATTTCTTTAAAGGACGTACCTCGAAGAGAAGACAGATGTGACCAAAAAGTAGTCAGCTTCCAAAGCCTCATAACAATACTGCAAAAGAAGAAGGTGTGTTCAATAGAGCCCCAATCTTTTTTACATCCCCAGCATACACCATTGGTAGGAACATGATAAACTTTCAATTGCATCTCCACTGGGATAAAGCCGTGAAAAATTTTCCAACCAAAAATATTCACTTTAGGAGGGACGTTAAGTTACCAAAGACGTTTCCATAGATAACCATCAGAAAACGCTGATTTAGAACCAGGGGCATTGAAGAAACCTGATTGCACGCGGTACCCAGATTTTACAGTATAGTTATCATTCTCTTCGAAGGACCAATAGCGTGTGTTGGGGCCTCCATATCTTGACAGGTTGATTTCGGTGATCATAGCTGTCTCACAAGGAAATAAGTATAAATTTAGAAGTTCATGATTCCACTCTTTTGATTCTGATGTTATCAGAGCGTTTACTGTCATCTCCGGGTCAGCCCTCAGCGAAGAAATCAATCTACCTGAATTGAAGCCCGACACCCAGGCATCTTTGAAAACCTTGATGTTGCAGCCATCACCGATCTTCTATCGAATACCCTTAGCTAGCAGGTCCCGACTCCAACACAAAGATCTCCAAATGAAGGATGCATAAGCTGGAACTTTCACCTCCATAACATCAAGATTAGCATATTATCAGGCTTTCAGAATACGGGCAACAAGGGAATCAGGGTATCTTATAAGTCGCCACACTTGTTTTGCAAACAGTGCCTTGTTAAAGTCACTGAAAATGCAAAAACCCATTTCTCCAAAATATTTTGGTTTACATAACTCATGCCATGATCGCCAATGAATGCCCTTCTTGTGTTCGTAATCTCTCCACCAGAATTTAGCACATAATTGTTCCATGTCTCGACAAATGGACTGAGGGATTCGAAAGCATGACATAGCATAACTTGGAATAGCCTTAATGACAGATGTAATAAGGACTTCTTTGCCCCCAATTGAAAAGAAGCGACTTTTCCATAAATTCGCCTTCTTTGACACCCGAGCTGCCAGATAATCGAATTGGATTTTTTTATTTTTCATGGAGAAAGTAGGCAAACCCAGGTAGAGGCTGTGACCATGTGCTTCATTCACTCCAAAAATATCCAAAATAGCTTGCTACTCGACGTTTTGAATATTGGGGCTAAATGTGATAGCTGATTTTTCCAAATTAATTTGTTGTCCTGATGCTCTTGCATAATTCCTGAGGGCCTTGAAAACGTGACTACATCCCTCCCTCGACGCTTTAAAAAATAGGAGGCTATCATCGGCAAAAAAGAGATGAGATATTGTTGGTCCTTTCCTCGATAAGGATAAAGCCACAATAACCTTGCTGGCATAAGGTATTCAGGGTCGAGGACAGCCCTTGAGCACAAAAAACAAAGAGGTGTGGTGAAAGATGATCTCCTTACTTGAGACTACATTATTAATTATTAGTAGATATATTTTTACATGCACACACGTATAATAAGATAGTGATTTTTTTTTAACAATGAAATGAATAAGATGGTGATTATTGAACATTTTAAATGATTACTGTATTACACTAATAATAAGGTAGTGGAACTTTTTTATACTACTGCTACGATCTAAAAATGATGTCTAAAAAACCAAATATTGATTGAAAGTCATGATCACTTGAACCATAAAGGAATAAAGGATTGTGGTTGGTCAGAAATCAAAACTATAAGAATTCTTTGTATATTAAAAATAAAATTCCAAGAAAAGTCAATAAATATATTCAAATAGATTGCTGGCAAAAGGTGGTTGTGGCTTCATAATGTTAAAAGCGTTGTAGTTCTTGTACTTGTACTACCGATACAAGTCAGCGAACACTAGTAATTAGATGCTGAAAACCTTTTCAGCTAAAAACATTAAATTAAGTCTTACACGTGTAAAGCTACTACCCAGGCCACATGCTTCTGGCTCGGCTCGAATTGTTGGCTCGGCTCGAGTCCACCCTTCACCATTCCCTAGGCGTAATATTCACGTGAAAAATACTCCCTCCGTCCCCCCTTAAATAGCTAGGTTTACTATTTTAGTCTGTGCTATTTATTAGCTACATTTCATTTTTTTGACAAAGAATATGTGGTTACAATTAACTCTCTCTCCTTATAATTGATTGCAGCCACATATTTTTTCCTTTCTTAATATTTGTATCAATCTGAAATGTAGCAAATTAAGGGGGACAGAAGGAGTATTACCCTTGCCACTATATGTATATTTTTTTATACCTATGCAATCTATATAATCTTTTGCAACTCTTTTCACTCACTTTAGACAAAATTAATATAAACTTATTTTAATTTATTAAATTCATATTTTTTAATATTTAATACTCCCTCCGTCCCATACCAACATGCATATTTCTTTTAGGCACGAGATTTTAGGAGAGTGTGTGCAGAGATAAAGTGTAATATTTAATATTTTAATGCAAATTTTATTGTTTCAAAACTAGACCATCATAGATGCATAAAAACATATTGATGTCTGATCTTAAATGAAAGATCGTATCAAGACCTTTAATTTGGTATAAAAATTTAAAAAAATCGGAAAACAAACAAACAAGTTATGATAATATAAACTTTTAGGATATAAATTATTTTGGGTTACATGCTGAGATGTGAGTGGATGATGAAATGATTAATGATTAATTTGCTGGCTAATTCTTTCCATTTTAGGAAACAAGCCAATTGGTGTGAGACGACCCGATATAGTATACAAGCCTATTGATGTGGGACGGAGGAAGTAAATACTGTTGTATGATTTTTCAATCTTTAAATTATGCTATTTTGTATTAAAAAATTAACTTATATTTTTAGATTGATTAGCAGATAATTAGTACCTCTAATTTTAACGAATTCATCTTTATCAAGAAAAGATGTTAATATAAGAACCGAGAATTAGAGGTAGTCAAAATAATTGTATCTGCAGATACGTATACGTACTCGTATATGTATCTAGAAAATGGTCAAAATGTGGGTGCACATGGGTGTGCACTCAACTGACATGACAACATTAAAGAAAGTTAGTACAAATAAATCCTTTTAAAATAAATCTTACTAAAAAATAAACTTTAAATGAAATAATTATCGATGTGATACTGCTACACTAGTGAGATATTAAGTATACAAATAATGGACTAGTAATAAAATACTTAAAAGAGTAAGTAGTACTAATATATCTTAGAATTAGAAATCCCACTATCTAAATTGATCGAGTCTTTGATGGCATGAGCCTTAACCGAGCCGCACATAAAACAAGAGAAATTGCCTTGACCATGGACGGTGATATTGAAGGTTTTTCAGTGCAACTCTTTTCAGCTACTTTCAGCATCGACGTTGCGTTCGCTTACCAAAAATAATTGTTTTGCGTGATGCGTGTATTCATTAGCATATGCATTGTTGGCTACTTAATAATCGTCACCTCCGCCCTCAAAAAATAAAATAAAAAATAATCGTCACCTCTCTAGTTTATTTTGTCACAATTTCTATTCAAAATTGTCTTATTTATTTATCTTGACATATTTTTATTTTTGGCAAAATATTAGTCTAATAATTAGGCCTCAAATAGCTCTAATTAATATATATATATAACCTAACCCTAGCGGTTCAACACCCACCAGTCCTAATTAAAATTATTTTGTGGGAATGGGGTAAAATACCCACTTTTCATAATACATTTGATAAAATATCCACATTCATAAAACTCCATGCAAACTACCCATTTTTTATGTAAACGACCAATATTGCCCCTTCATTATTCTCTCGGTCATTGTGTGTTCAAATGGGTTAGTTTTTTCAGATGTGGGACCCACGCATATCAGTTGAAAGATGCAGAAATTGCAGGCGCTTTATGTTAATTCGGGTGTGTAGAATGCGAATCGGCAGAGTAACAACTTAGTAAAAACCGAGGTGAGAATTTAATTCTCTCTCCGCAAGACAAAATTGCTCCGCACAGTACACGCGGTTTGATAGCAATTGTCTCCAAGATACAACGGTTGAAACGATTACGAGTCCTTGTACTAGAACATCGTAATACCAGCGAACTTACTTGATACTCGGGACTTGAGTATTCAAAAATATACTAGTATGTATGAGATGATTTGCTTTGAAAATCGAATGAATGAAACCAAATGAGGGGGGCTCTATTTATAGTTTTCAAGTGGTGCAGCCAAAGGGACGCGACCGCACCAAATGGTGCGAACCAAGGAGACACCTTGGTTCAGCCATGAAGGAGGCCAAAGTGGTGCCTCGGTTCGCGTGCCAAGAGGTGCGTTGGTACACGCGTTGCCACGTGGCAGCGCCTCGTTCTGCCACGTCAGCATGTGACTCGCTCGGAGCCCACCACATCAGCAGTTGCCGAATAGGCACACGCAAGCCGACGCCTCACCCGGGTTTGGCACGCGGCGTTTGTCCATGTCACCGCCACCTCGACTGCCACGTCACCAATCCGAACCATTGACGTCCAAAATATCAAAGGCCCCTACGGCTCATCGCGACGATGCGCACGTGCAAAGTGCGCCGACAAAGCGCCCATTGCGATGTGCACGTGCTCGGACTTGGACTTGGACTCGGATCCTCGTAGGAGTTCGGTCAATGGTGACTAAAAAATCAACTATGGTACACCATAAGACACACCATAGAGGAGCACACTTGATTGCTCCTTAGTGTTTGGAAATCCCTTATAAATGGTTCTACTCTTCATTATTTTTCCAATGTGGGACAAATGTTTTCCCCCATATTTCCTACATTCAAATGTTTTACTTTGTGCATTCATTTCTCATTCATTCCTTTATGGAATTAGATAAATAAATACACTAGATTCATCTACATAAAATGTAGATTTCAAATCCATTATCAAATTCTATTAATTAATAGAATTACCATAACTTAATTATGCATCTAATTTAGAGTATTTATTGGGAAAATTCCAATACTTTATAGGGGAAGATGCAACATGTCAATTCCTAACTTTATGAATTTATGGCAGTTGACAAAACCCTCACCAACCTCCCCTCATTTTCAAACCGCCCCATTACTTTACCCTCCTCCCCCAATTCTTCTTCTTCCCCAAATTCAAGTAACGAGTGAGCATCATAACACAAAGTGATGAGGATTCGCAAGCAGCAACCGAAAGTCGTGATGAGGACTTACTGAAATTACCAAGCACAATAGCAATTTGAAGGCAGAAAACTCATTTTCCGACCGAGTAAGTTCAGAATTTCATTGTTCATCTCTTTTGTTACTTGTCCGACGGAATGTGTTCAAAATCGGTTGTTTTTGCAGGTTGTTTAAAGGAATAACATGATAAGGGCGGTGAGTTTTCATTTCTAAAGCTTGTCACGGTTGTACTTTCAGATTTGTAGCCAAAATGTCTTCCTCACGAGAGAATGAGCAGGTAAAAAGGGCTTTTATGTTGCTGTGAATAACATAAATTCCCGTCGTTGTATGATAAATTTCGATCGATGAAATATATTTTCCCTCACTGTATTTAGAATTTTACTGTCGTGATTTGTTGAATCTTATTTGTATGTCATTTGAATCTAATTTATGAGACATATAATACTTGGTGTGACAAAATAGGTAAACAAATCTATAGTTAATAAGACAACAATAAGAGTGGTATGAAAACAACATCAAAATATATAGAAGGTTTATTTATTTATTTATTTATTTGTGAGAGATTTTGCTTTACATGAATGAGAAACATTATGTAAAGATTTTGCCTTATACATGAGGGGTTTTATAATTTTTCCGTCGTATGAAAATTACAATCGTCCAAACTACATTTTCCCTTCACTGTCTTTCCAATTTTGCTTTCGGCTGCTAATTTAAGTGGAATAATTTTTTCTTTCGCAATATTATGATGAATATCAACTTATTTATGCTCTTAAGTAGTCCGAATTTATGATTTTGTAACAATTTAGTAATTATTAACTATGTGATTGTATATGATGTAATTATTGTATTAATACGCAATACATGGCCTTAATCGATGACTTTTAAATTATAAAAAAATCTTAGAATTGTATGTTCATGATTCCACAATCGGATTATAAAATAAATTAGAATTGAAATAAATTTTACGGTCGTATTAAAACATACATATTATAATCGTATCACGGTCATAATTTGCTGAATCTTATTTGTATGTCATTGATTCTTGAAATTATGTATTAACTAGTTGTTATGCCTTTTAAATTAGGTTCCATACAAGAGATGTGAGACGATTAGTCGTATATCAGTAGTCGGAACATACTACAAGCTTTCTGTCCTACAACAAGTGCGAAGGACATTAACGTCAGTCGGTGGGAGACCGCTATTGGATCGTTTCGAGAGGGGATACTTTGGGCAGTTTTTCCAGTGGAATCCGGGATAAAAGTGTGGTATGGCTGTTCACCATGTCCTTTCGCGGGAAATTACAAGAGACGGTGCCGAAGACCACGATATGTGGTTTGAAATAAATGACGCTCATGTTCAGTTTTTGGCAATTGAATTTGCATTGGTAACCGGGTTATGGTTTGGGCACTCGGATTTTGACACCACGGCTGAGTATGACATTTCCCAAGTACCGGCTTTCAAGTTGTTTTGTCGGGGGACGATCTAACGGTTGCTAGCTTTTTGGAGATATTTACCGATGGGAAGAAACAACTTCATGTTCCAAATGGAGTCATACCACACATCCTTGTGCTTTATCTCTTCATATTGGCATACGATACAACTCATTACATCGAATATTAGGTATGGTCTTTAGTGGATGATATGGAAAATTTTAACTCTTTTCTGTGGGGGGCTTACAGTTTCTTGACGTTGAAACACTATGTCAAAAATATCTTTCTAAAACATTAGTACCATTTCCAAGGCCTTGTGTGGGCATTTCACGTTTGGTCACTTGAGGTCATTCCGACGTTAGCAGAAGTCGTAGCGAAAAAGGAGAGCGAAGATGCGTGCCTACGAATTCTTCAGTCTAAGTTCCGGTCGACGACCAAGAATGATATATCCTACATTTTCTAGCAGCAGGTATATATTACATTCGTTAATTTATATTTTCCTTTCATCAATTGATATTTTGTTTATATTCCCATCATTATTTAATTTTCCAACTACTAGATTTAGCTTTTCGGTCGTAAAAAGCTATTTTTCGATCTCAGACCAACAGTTTTCCAATCATTAATTGTGTGCTTGATTGTTGTAGGCTGACAGCGTGATACCAATGCAGCCGGATGAAGAGGAGAGGGCTTCACTATATATGCAATCGGTTTTAGGTCTTGACCCGTTAGGCATAGTGTTCGAGTCGCCACGAAACCCAGTAAAGAATCATGAGCGCTGCCGGCCTCGAGTGCATCTACTCAGTGAAGAGTCTAGTGCAGAACCAGATCCAGAGAATCAAGTGGATGATAGCGAAGAGACACAAGAAGCATCTGGGCGGCGAAAAAAAAGCCAAAAGGCAGAGGGTTTCGAAGAGCAAAAGATCTAGACCGGAAAGTTCTACATCAACATGCAGTAACGGAGACCATAGCGAGGCATATTCAATCAATAAGAACGAGATGAGATTTATGAAAAAGACTGCCAAGCTCGTATATAAGGAAATTAAGAGGCGCTTACTGCAAAAGTTCAAAAAAATGATCGTTGAAGTTTTCGGGGCCATGCGTTGCTCGACGCGTAGTCTGCAAGTTTTTGAGACACGATGCCATGAGATCCCTACTCCTCATCGATCTTCCCATCAAGATGTGGCTAATGCAGAGAGTAATTATGATGATGATGATGACGATGACGATGGTCGAGAAGGTCGTGATGAGGATATGCACGAGACATTCATTCATGTTACTCCAACTCGCCCGGCATCAATTCCCGCGACATCCATGTCTACTTCAAGAGGATTTTCGTTCCTTGATGTGCTAATATATGAAGAGTCATCTGCTCGCCATTCGGTGCATGACATCGACCATACCTTCATACCGGCATCGGATGTAGAGATTCCGGGAAGGCACTCTATGCAAAATTTCAGTTACGGGATGTCACCTTTTGGGAACCTATTTGATATGGTACGTATTAACAATGCTAGGAATAATATCTGATTTTCCAGTCGCCTGTGTCTTATGTTGCCATTGCAATTTGATATTTTCCTATCAATAATTTTGACTAATTTTGTGTTGCTTATATTTTCCTGTTGCAGACCTCTGGGATGCACACCAGCTCGGGGTATGGAACCGGTGTATACTTACTCTACTCCAATTTATACCCACGAGCAAGATAAGAATGATCTGAGTTGATACGAGAAGAGTACGTCGTGGGTGTCTGATGATGCTACTGATGATATTGCTATTGGCAACGTGATAAAGCAAAATCCTCCAAGAACAATGAAACCGGGCCCTATCCTCACCTTATGTGAATACTCGGGAGCCTCGACCAGTCCCGTTGCATGTGTGGCATAGATATCTTGGATGCAAAATGAAGCGAGCTCATAAGTGACAACGCAGGAGAGTGCTCACATTTTAGGAAAATCTTTCTTTCGAGACATCAAGAGGAAAAAAACCGATATGGATTGCTTGGTGAGAATATTAAATTTAAATTTGAAACACTTTTTGAATAATTGAATACGAATTGTGTCTTACTTTAAATTTCAATTGTGAAGTTGGTCGATCTTTATTTAATGCACATGCGGGAGAGGTTGATCAACAAGGACCACATACTTCCCACTGTCAATGAGTACAAGACGATCATCACGGACACAGATGTGTTTGTACGTACACTAATTATCTTCCATACATGGTTATGTTAATCAAGCTTAATTGTTTTCGAATTACGGTTGAATTTAAGGAAATTTCTTATTTTACGTTCGTAGTTTTAGAAATTCCTTTCAATATATCATATTTTTCCTATCAACGAGCTTGATTGTGTTTATTATTATGGTTGTATTTATGGAAATTTTTTATTTTACGATCCCAGTTCTAGAAATTCCTTTCAATATATCATATTTTTTCTATCATCGAGCTTGATTATGTTTATTATTACGGTTGTATTTATGGAAATTCTTTATTTTACGATCGCAGTTTCTGAAATTCTTTTCGGTTTATCTTATTTTGTTTTCCTATTATCGAGCTTAATTGTTTATATATGCTGTAAATTGTTTAAAGATATCACTCGAAGATTGTTGGGCTCACCTAAAGGATACCGGCGCAGACGCGATCGATGAATGGCAACCTCCACCTCACATCTTATCGTCCATCGAGGGTACAAATGTTGGGAATACCATGAGACCTTGGTATAAAGCATAAGAAGTAAGTTGGTTATGTTAATATGATTTTATTAATTTGAAATAGAAGATAAATCTGTAGTTACAGATAATTCTGGTGTGCTTTTTGAATGGCCATTTTTTCACGATTCGGATTCATCTTGCTAAGTGGACAGCTGAGTTGTATGATTCCTTGTACTACACCCAAGATTTTAGTGTTCAAGTATTTCGTGAAACACAATTGCAGCCGGTGGTACAATTGTTTCCGAAGGTCCTCGCCGCAAGTAATTTTTGGGATAAGTGCACTTCATGCCTCACAAGGAGACATGATCCGCTAACTCTCAAAGTCCTGGTTCGACAATATCAAAATTTGTAGGTGGGCGACACAGATTGCGGACTGTTCGTTCTCATGTATGTGGAACGACTCATCACCGGCTCCCCCAGTACCACTTAGGGCGATTCGCATATCGGTGAATATCGAAGGAAGATTGTGCAAAGTATATTCAATTTGTGCTATGAAGAGACCGAGTAGTTGATGTTGGTGATTCGTACTCTATGGACTACTGTCGTGGTTTATGATTTTCCTATCGTTGTTTGTTATGGATTGCAGTCGCAATTATCTAGGACTTTCTGTTATTTGCTCTATATTTTATCCAGCTTGACATTCGTAGTTTTCCAATCACCTGATCGTAATTTTACACTCACCTATTCACATTTTACAATATAAATTTTGATCTAATAGCTTACTTCTCATTTATCGTTTATTGTTTTGTACAAGAAAATAAGATAAAAATAGGAAAAGGCAGAAATCAATCATGAATTGTTATTTTTCAATGGATCACAATCATAATTTTTTGGGAAGCTCTTTTTTTCCACCCGTACCTCCTTATTTTACAGGCGATCAATCAAAATCATCATCTGGGTCTATGAGGACACGAATTGTGATTATGGCCTAGCTCCTGACATACACCGCATCTTTTCGGAGCACGACGATGAGGACGAGTGGAGGTTGGTTCTCCGGTCGCAGAAATACTAGCCTCTTCCGTATTTGGCGCTCCATCCATTGGGTGCCAAACTCTAATCAACCTTGGCCTCCCCGCTTGTCTAACCACTTTTGGACGTAAACAAATTGTGCTTCTTACATCATGTAGAAGTATCCACTCATCCCGACGAGGTACTGGTGAGATGCGATGTCAGTAAGCCTATTTCTCGTGTAACAGGGCTCCACATAATTCAAAATCGAGCGTCCACTTTTTCTATAGTAATGAGCATAATTAATAATATAATTTAATTATAGAGCATAATATAAACACAATTAAGCTCGATGATAGGAAAAAAATATAATAAATCGAAAGGAATTTCAGGAATTACAATCGTAAAGTAAGGAATTACAGGAATGGCGATCGTAAAATAAGGAAATTTAGGAATTATGACAGTAAAATTAAGTAGGTAATTGCAAGTAAGATAAAATTATACGTACTGTATTGCAGGAATGGCATGTGAACATGGCAATTCGTTTAGATCAAATTGACGACACGCACATGATCGAGTTTGCAAATCCACCACATTGGTATACCAACCTTCATTCACTCTGTACCGGTCTTGCTTGAGATAAACAACGTTTGACCCTCGTGCTTTTACCTTATTCGCATTGATCTTTCGCAAAGCCTCTGTAGAGATGAGATGGGGTTATCCAATGCTTGTGCCGATTGACGTCTTTCATCAAACCACTGTTCCATGACATGTCGTATTGCCTCCAAAAGAACATATATCGGGAGACGTCTAGCCCACAGTAATCTAGAATTGAATACCTTAGTTGCATTCAACATATGAAAACTATACCTCCGGACATGACACATTGATTTTACCCATTTCTCTGGTCCCAGTCGCATCAATTTCTCATATGCACCTGGCTTGTCTTCCCGGATGCTGGCCATAAGTCTCATGAAGGAATCATGCTTATATGCATATGCTGCTCTTTGATAGAGTCCTCCAACAAATTTCTCATATCTACCCAATGTTTTGAGGATGTGGTAGTAGCATAACGCGTGTGTCGCATCGGGAAAGACTTCTTTGACAGCACTCGTAATGGCCTTGTGTGCATCGGAGACAATAAGCATGTTGGCTCTACATCTATATGCACTCCTCATCCGAGAGAAAAACCAAGTTCATGATTCATCATTCTCAATCGGCCCTACCCCGTACGCTAATGTATATACTCTCTCATCCGCGTCCTACGTCACGGCAACAAATAAAATACCATGACTCTTCCCTTTCAAATGAGTTCCATCTATTACAATTACAAGTCTCAAATAGATCGCATAGCCAATCGAACAGCACCAAGAGCCACAAAATAGTGTTGAAATTTTCCATCTTCACCCACATCCAAATTAGTGATACTACTAGGGTTAGCCACCCGAAGCTGATGCAGATAACCGGGTAATATCTCACACGAATCATCATATCGACCTTATATCATCTCTATCATAGTGTGTCGTGCTTTCAGAGCTTGACCATACTTTATACTGACCCATAATTGTGAAGTAGTTCATCCATAGTGGCCTTGGGTCTCAATATTTCACACTCATGATGAATTTTCTTAGCTATAAAGGTCGGAATCACTTTATAATCGACCTCAGAGGGACCCATATGGTCCAATTGAAGTACACACGACTGCACACTGTTGAATTCAGATACGCGCCAAGTAGATCCACGACTATTGGCCTACAACTTGAAAGGACACTCGGGATGTTTTGTGCACCGCCATATAATTCGGCCCTTATCAGAACGAGCAACCATATATTCAGCACCTTGCTCTATATGCCACAACCATACTGCAATCTTCAAATCCTCTTTGCTATTGTAGTAGGCATCTTTTGCCAACTCCTCATTAGCACTCAGATCATCTTCACAAACCACAAGCGACATCGAAGCATTGATCGAAATTACAGGAACGAGCCAATTATTGAATTTATTGCCATCTAATGAGCTTTCTTCCTCGTTCTCAAATTGGGCTCCCGTCGGATGCACTAATTCCAAAAGTTTCGCCATCCCACCTTCCATCTGAATCCATGAAGCAAACTCTGCAAATGTGAACTTCTGCAAGTTTTCCTCTGTCTCATCTTCTGAAGCCTATGCATCAGATTCAAGTGCTTCAGATTCAAACACATAATCTTCATCGTTGTTGTCGTGGTCCAGACCATCCCCTATTTCCTCAGCCGTGCAGGATGGTCCCCCGAAATTCATCTCATATCGATGAGAATCGGCAGCAAAATTCCCATCACCAATATACCTTTCACCGAACCAATCACTGGAAGCCATCCGCTGAATTTGCTCTAAACCGTCATCATATTGTGTGAATTTGGTGCCATATCCAAATAACGTTGTCGCGTGGACATCAAAAGAAAGAATATAGTAATATGACTGCGAAGTATCAACACCAGCATTCGTGTGATTCTGAATGACATGTACAATTGGATATGTTTCACGCACGAATAATTTCTCCAATTGCTCATCGTCAACCAATAGAGATTTTACAAGACGACCGCTTTGAGAATGTGATAGGTAAAGCTCATACGACGACCCCAGATTTGCACCTTGCAAAATGTTGTTAATATTGTACTGCATAATTGAGAGAGACACGGGCTGAGTCGCTATACTTGTAACTTCTTCGGTTCCGCCAACATAATCACAACCGGCCTATTCTCCACCCGATTTAATGACTACACACTTCCACGAATCCATATATGTGTAATAGAGGAACAATCAATGAATATACATCTAATTAATTACAAAACACGGCTGGAAAATACATATCAAGCACAAAATATAATATTCTTATCGTATTATAATTTTTACAAACCATATGCGAGCGTAAAATCACAGCCAACAATCGAAATTTAGACTTTCCAGTAATAAAATGTGAGAATACTGATTAAACTTCTTTCTACACAATGCATATCCATATATAAGTTTACAACAACAACGACCGAATGTAACTTTGAAATTTCAAAAACTATACTCTAGGCAATTAGAAATCAAAATTAAAATCTTACGCAACAAGACTTTGTTCTATAGTAGCTATTCAAAATTCAAAATAAAACAATCTTAAATATATGATACACAACGAGAAAATAGTGAAACAGACGGAATTTGAGAATAAGTTAAATTATATCATGAAAAATTCAACAATTAGCCGTGAAATGTCATAATTAAAAAGAAACATACCTTTTAAGTAGTCTGATACGAGCTATTGCACACAAATTTCAGTCGCTCTAGCACGCAAATATCTATTTTCCAGCAACAATTCAAATCTTCATTTTTTAGCACAATTTTACTCTCTCTCTCTCTCTCTCTCTTCACTACCTCAAATGTAAAATGAAGTTGAAAGAGGTGTGCGACATTATTTGTTTCACTCAATAATTTAATGTCACATGCATTCAGTCAAAAAATCGAGTACAATATCACATGCACATAGTGAAAGACCTGACTACAAATATCACATGCAAACAGTGAAAAACTAATTTTACGGTCGATGCAATTTTACGGTCGCTATTAACAGAGGAAAAATCATAATTTACTGTAGTTGTTGGAGTCTTGCAGTCAACATGGATGTATAGATCCCTACATTTTCGTACAAATCATCACTTCATGATTGAACAAAAAAACAAAATAAGTACAATTGTGTAAGATCCTAGTCAACTTCACATAAGAAACCAAATTTTTTTGTCTTCATTCAAGGGTAATATTAGTAGTTTACATAAAAAGTGGGTAGTTTGCATGAAGTTTTATGAAAGTGGGTATTTTATCAAATGCGTTATGCAAAGTGGGTAAATTGCCATAAGCCTCAATTATTTTTATTAAAAAATCATTAATTGATTTTTGAATCACTAACTATCATCCATAATCATTCTCTCATTGAATTACGTGCCCAAAAAAATGTGTCAAGATAAACGAATCTGAGGGAGTAGTATGTAAATATAGTGACACTACAAAAAAACTAGCCGGAAGACGATGGAATTTATGAAGGACAATATTCCGTCGTTGATTAATGACGGATTACTGAGGGATTAACGACATAATTAATTAATTTTTTTATTATAAATTTAACCTTCTTTATTTACCGTTCAGACTTTATTTTCCCCTTTCTCACCGTGTCGAAGCCCTAAATTTCCTCCACTGTCGTCTGCAGCTGCGTCCATCTCCGATGGTTAGCTCTCTTTCTCCGGTCCTCTCTTCATTTCTCTCTGCGAATCTCCGTCCCTCTCTGAATCTCGGCATTTTGCTTCAGAGGCTAACTCTGACCAACGCTCGGAGGTCCGTTCGCCGTTACTTCCTATAAGTCCGTGGCGGAATCACAGGTAAGCTCTTTGACTCTCTCTCTCTCTATCTCTCTATCTCAGGATGTAATTGTTCTACGGTTTCTTAATTTTTGACGGATGGAATCGACAATTTTTCTCTAAATCTCTTGAATTCCTTAGTTGTTCAACATTTTCTCTCAATCTTCTGGGGTGTTTTTAGGACTTTGGCTCTTCAAATTTTTTGGCTCCTTGTCGTGCTTCAGAGGTCCGATTTGACATGGGTGCCGGCGGAGGATACTCATCATTATTTCTTCACTGTCCATCTCCCTCTCTCTAGTTAGTTCTTTCAACTCTCTGCACTCTCTCTACTTGGTTAGCTCTATAATGAAGACAACAATTTGAAAAAGAAAAAAAGAAGATATTACTTGTTTGATTTAAGTTTAAGGTATTTGCAGTAATGATTTAAGTTTATTGTGCTGATATAGGTCATGTCTCTGCATTTTTGCCTGTTTCTTTTTGTTTTTGTTTTTTTATTTACAGTATTTGGAATTCAAGAGATAATTATCTTGTTTGGTTGGAATTGAAATGTAGGTTTTCTTAGTTTTGGTAAATTACAAGAGAAGTAGTTATGGTAAAGGTTTTCTTGAAGCATCATGAAGTATTTTGTAACACTATATAGCTTTCCTACATACAATCCAAAGTACTCTTATTTTCTGTTTTTTTCCCCCTAATCTTCAATTGTTATCGAATTGTTGTCAGTGATGAACTTGCGATGATGTATGAATGAAAATTATGGTATTCAACTATAAATAAAGAAAAGAAGCCCCAAAAGAAGATTTTGTTAATTTAGAAATTTGATGAGGTGAGCAACTTTGCTTTCTATTAATTTTTCTACACAATAATTGTTTGCAAACTTTAACATTGATCAATCTCTTCTTCATTGTAGATAAAAGATTTTATGCAGTTCATCTTCGTAGTTGAGAATATAAAGCTCAAAGTTCAGATGGAAAAATAAATAAACCCAATGATGGAGGTATGCTCACAAAATGACTTTAAAAAATGACCATTCTCTCTTTGATACTCCTTGTAATGATATTTATAGTTTTAAACTTTATGGAGGGTTGGTGTTGTTAGGAGCATGCACGGATCTAATTACTTATCTCAAATATAGTACATGGCATCAAATATACTACCTCCATCACATATAGTTAGTCCAGTTTGCTCTATTGACTTTTCTGGCACGCGTTTCCACCGAAACCTAGTACGGATTTTAAAATATAATTTTGAAGTTTTTTTTACGAGATACTATGAGTGTCAAATTATCCCGTAAAAGAAAAAATACTTCAAAATTATGTTTTAAAACCCGTATTATGTTTCGGTGGAAATGCGTGCCGAAAAAGTCAATAAAGCAAACTGGACTATCTATATGGGATGGAGGTAGTAGTAGTTTTGCTGGATTATGAGATGAATGATGATTTTCAATAGAAATCGATATTGCTGCCTTGCTAAGTATGGGATATATGCATTTCCTTCCATGTTGCTTTCTGTACACAAGTGATTCTCCACCAATATAAAGTTAAGCATTCTAATGGAACTTTGAAGTTGTAGATAGAAATAGAATGCATTTAACATGAACTTCAAAACTCTCTTTACCTAGAATTATCCTTCTTTTGATCTATGTTCTTGTTATGCCCATGATCTGAGCTTAATTTAGCCTATAGTTCTATTTTTATTCCTACTCTTTGGTCATTGATTTTAAGCTCTTCTTTTTTTGAATATGAGAGTTTACTACGGTTGGACTTGAAGACAAGTTGTTCAAGTTCTTCATGAAGTTTCTCTAAAGGTACAGTATTTTTGTTGTTTGTGTGCTGCTATTATAAAATCTCCTTGAATTTGAGCCAATCTAATCTCAAACAAGCTAAAAGGTAACAAAATGATAACATGTTTCAGTTCTTTCCTCTTTGTTATTGTTCCTTGGAAAGCAATATTAATATGTTTGTTGTTTTTCCTCCAGATAAGAATACTCCAAAGACAACATGTGAGAGACAAGACATTCCCCTGCTACTGGAAAAACTTATCTTTTTTTTTTTTTTTTTTTTTTTTCTTTTTTCTTTTACTATATTTTTGTCTCCTCCATGAATGTAATTACTTTGTTAACATACTTAAGATGTATTTTAATTTAAGTTAATGAATATAATATGATATTTGTTTGAAACATTTCTTGCAACATCATTTGTTGATTTTTGGAATTGAAAACAATTTCTTTAAGTGTCGTAATTAGGAAAAGAAAATAAAAACCGGACAGTAGAACATATACCAACATTAACAACGGATCCGAGTTCCGGCAACCGGCGCCGGAGGACTTTCCCACGACGGTCTTTCCATCGTAGATCCATCTTTAAATTTAACGACGGAATCGATTTCCGTCGTTACCTATTTAGCGATGCTATAAACGAAGACGGACGGTATCCGTCGTTATTCGACAATAACGACGGATAAATCCGTCATTAAACCGAGAAATTTTTGTAGTGTGATGGATTTTCTCCACATAACAATAATTTACTTTATTCCTATATTTCATTCATTAATTTTTGGGAAACATGAGAGATTGTAATTTTACATGTATTATCTTATCTCTCTAGTTACCACTTATTTATTAACTTTAAAATGAGGATAGAAAATAGTTCCTCATTGTTCTTCCGTGAAGGAGAAACATTTTACCGACTAACTGCGCTTCATTGTCCCTATTTGCCACTTGAATGTATACCTTTTTCAGATTTAAATCATCAATTAATTTGTTCTCTAATTGTGAATACAAGAGTTTTAACTTAAAAAGTTAATATGAATAAATATATAACTTTAATTATGAAATATTCAAGGCAAAACACATTTCAAGGTACTTACCTTTAATATTTATTTTATTAAATCCTTGTATTTTTTTTTTGTTTCTCTAAATCCTTGTATTTTACATATTTAATTTTACAAGATCATTATACTATATTTCAATTTTACAAGGTCCTTGTACTATTTTTTTTATTTATTTTATCAATTGATATTTTCATAAATAGACAAATTTTTTATGTATTATACTAGAAGTTAATACATATATGTATCACCTTAAAACTTCAATAATTCTATAAATTAATTAACATAAATTAGTATAAAAGAAATATAAATTGAATTTCGTTCTATTAAGTTATTTCTAATTTAATATACTCCGTACTAAAAATCTTTAAAAAAATTAATTCGGAAAAAAGCCTTTAAGTTGCTTGATCCTTCTAATTCTTTTCTCTTTTCTTTATTATTGCATTTTTCATTCTATATAATTTTAATTTGTATCATGTATTTTTCTTCATGTTTATTTCTAATCATTTTAATTCTTCTTTTTTATTTTTATTTTTAATACCGTATGATTACTATATGAACCTTTTAAGATATAAGGTGATGGCTGATATACTGGAGTTGGTGTGTAGTTAAAGGCGAGGCCAATCCTTGTACTAGTTTCATCAACTGGGCTTCGACTAAACTATTTGTCACTTGGGGTGTAAAATAATCTTGTACGGGTTGGTACCCCTTGTACCGGTCGTGTGTTTATAAAATTCTCTTTTCCGATCAAAAAAAAAGAATGAGGGTGAGAAATGAATGGACCAAATGATTCAATTCCTATGGTTGGTATTTGCAAGAAATGGAATGATCATTTTTTTAATAAAATTATATTATAATGCAAAGTATCAGACCAGCTCAAGCCCGTCGAGTTTATAGGCCTAGCTCAGCCTAGGCCCATAGTTGTAGCGGGTCGAAATTGGGCCGGGCTTGTCGACCCGCCCAAAATTAAGTAAAACTCGGTGGGCCCAAGACTAGCCCAACCCGATCATTTCACAATATGACATTAATTTATGTAGAAATGTGCCATAATTAATTTTGACTCGACAAAATTTCGGATCGGCCCGATCTGATTTGATTTTTTTTTTCTTTCTGAAAGCCCATTGGGCTTGGAGCGGGCCGGGCTAGCCCGTCTCTTTGCCACCTCTATCTGCTTGCAGTCTAGAAAAGCCACACAAAAATCATATATGTTAGATGTCTTTATTTGGCCCAATGGGCCAAGATTGGCCCGACCCAACCCGACTTGACCTAACCCGAACAAGGTTCCCGACAAAGTTTAATAAAGTTATGTCAATATCATAACTCATATGTAAGATTAATTTCTGAAAAAATTGAATAAATTTCATTCCTGATAGTGAGAGATTAGCTAATACCTAGGGGAGTGGAAAGAATGACTAATCCCATGTTGATGGGATTACTGATTCCTGCGGGAATAGTCATTCCCGACTGAAAAGCAGTACCAGCCATAGGATTAGGAATGGAAGCAGGAATGGTCATTCCATTCCTGGACCATTCCTGTATACTAGTCATGCCCATATATATGGACCTAATAAGATTAAGTAATATAGGTATAAGAATCTCTTGAGATTAAATATTAAAGTACAAGGATCTAGAGAAATAAAAAAGAGAGTATAAAAACTTTGTAAAACATTTTTTAAAAGTAAAAGGACCTTAAGATTAGGGGTGTACGTGAACGGAGCTACTCATGAGCTATTCGAAGCTCGACTCGTAAAAAGTTCGTTCGAGCTCATTTAATGAAGCTTGTTAGTTAAAACAAGCCGAGCTCGAGCAACACGGTATTCGGCTCGAAATCTCGTGAACAAGCTCGACAAGTGATTTAACTAATATAAATATAATTTTTCTTAAGTAATTAGAACTTATATATATGTGTTATAATAATAAATAATATATTTAAATTTTTACAAATGTTATTGTTATAAAACGCATGATGAATTTTAGTGAATATGTCATGTTATTATGAGTTAATTAATAAATACTTATAAAAAATAATTAATATTTTAAATATAAATATAAATTTGGAAAGCTCGTGTGGGCTCAATAAAGCTCGCGAACTTCAAAGTATTCGAAAAGTAAAGCTCGAAGCTCGGCTCGATAATAAACGTGTCAAGCTCGAGCATGGCATTATTCGGCTCGACTCAGCTCATGTACAGCCCTACTTAAGATGCGTTTTGCCAATATTCAATAAACTAAACAAGTAGCATGCTTGATATACTTTTATAAAAGTTTTTACATCCCCTTGATTTTGTCACTAGTTTCGACTTTCGATCGACTGTCTAATTCGTCAGTGATGTCAAAATTATGTTTACGTACATCGTTTGAATAAAATTCAAAAATATATATATACTATAATTCATTTAATTTGACTATAAATCTAACTTTACCTTCTAAAAGTTTGTCGAGTAAAAACACATTTTTTTTAATAATAATTGGGTGAAGTCGCACACGACTGTTAAAATCTTTGCTAAATTAGCAACCTCTAAATAATAGTAATAATTCATAAAAATGGTGAAATTGTCCAAAATCCGGTAGCTTTTACTCTAGCCATTTCGATAAGAATTGGGAATTAATGGGATACACTAGAAATTAATTAAAGAAAAGAATCACGAGATATACTTAGATAATTTAGGCATTGATGATTGTTTTCAATTTATTTGATTTGTTCCACTAGAATTGACCTAGCTAATAAACCTTAGATTTTAATTCCTTAAAATCAAAACTGAAAACTCTGAAGACGAGTAATTGTATCAATTAAACAGATAATCCGCTGTAAATCACATTCTATTTATGCACATTATTGCATGCATACGAAATATAGATCACCAAATCCCCAAATAATATCATTTTGATGAAATTATATATATATATATATATATATATATATATATATATATAACAAAAATAAAGCAAAGTGTTCAAACTAATTAAATCCAATTAAGGCAAAAGTCAAGCAATAAATTTCGTCCAATTTACTCATTTTTCTACCAAAGGTAATTTTATTAATTTAAACCTTCCTTCCATTTACACAAACCAATTGCATGAATAGAGTATTAATACCTCGATTCATTTGAAGCTTCAGCCTCAGTTGTTGAAAAATTAATTAATTTGTGAATCTTCAATGAAGCTGTTGTTTCTGTTCTTGTTTGGGGTTCTGTACTCTTCTCAAGCTCATAATCACGTGTTTAACGTGGGTGAAAACGATGGTTGGACGCTTAAACCCTCTGAAAATTATAGTCATTGGGCCCAAAGAAATCGATTTCAAATCAACGATGAACTTGGTAATTTATTTATTTTTATTTTTTTCATTTACCTAGCTGTCTTTATATGAATGTTTGTGCATGATCAAGAAACTAATTAATCTATAATTTTTGTCATTTTTATTGGATAATCATTTGTATTACTGTTATAAAGTTTGATTCGATCGGTGATTATTTTTGAAGCGTGTAATGTGTTTTTGACAGTATTCAAGTACAAGAAAGGTGAAGATTCAATTCTTGTTGTGAGAGAAGATGACTACAACAAATGCAACAAAAGAAACCCTATCCAAACCCTAATTGATATCAATGGTTACTCTAAGTTCAAGTTCCATAGATCTGGGCCCTTCTTTTTCATCAGCGGCCACGATCAAAACTGTGAGAAGGGCCAGAAATTAATCATTGTTGTCATTGCTGATCGCCACCGCCACCAGCCGCCGGAAACCCCCCTCCGACCGCCGTACTCTGCCCCTTCTCCCTCTCCCGCCTCTAAACCTGCGACACCTCCCTCCCACTCACCTTCCCCGACAGCTATAACCCCAACCCACGCGCCGCCGCTTCACCCGCCATCGCATTCTCCATCCGCCGCCTACAAACCCTTGCCACTACTCCCCCACTCGCCTTCCCCTTCCCCTTCCTCTTCCCCGACCGCTAAAACTCCATCCCAGCCTGTTTACCCTCCGTCTCACGCGCCTTCACCTTCCCCAACAGCTAAAACCCCGACACACGCGCCGCCCACTCATTCCCCATCTCCATCAGCCACCAAACCCCCAACCCACGCGCCGCCTGTTCAGCCACCGTCTCACTCTCCATCCCCCTCAATCAAGCCCACGCCGCCACCCTCACCTTCCCCAGCAGCTAAAACCCCGACTCACGCGCCGCCTGTCCAGCCACCCTCTAGTCCTCCGTCATCACCGCCTTCCCCTGCACCTGCTCAGGGAGCGCCGCAGCCAGACTCCGACAGCCAGGAATATCCGCCGGTGTTCCTCCCGCCCGATCTTGCGCCGGCGCCGGCGCCGTCGTCCGCCTCTGCTTTCGGCGATTCATTCATTCTCACCGTCGTATTGGGTGTTGCGGCCACCGTGATTTCTGCTGGGATTAACGTTTAATCAGCTTTTGGAATTTCTTTAGAAATGTCATATCTCCCTTTAATTTTTGTTATCCCTTTTTTTTATTACTATTATTATTTAAATTTAGTTATTTGCATTTGCATTTTCAGTTCATGTTTGTGTATTTCACTTTTCATGTCTTTAATATTTAATCAATGACTTTTACTGGCTTCAAATGAAAAATCAACGACTTTTTCTCCCTAATTTGTCAACAAAATAAAAAATAAAAAAATTGAAGATAACTAGATAAGAGTGTGTTCGTGCAATATTTTAGTAATAAAATATCAGATACGTCATATTCATGGAATAATAAAATAAAAAAGATTCGCGTGTATTCTAATCCTATAAGATAAGTTTAATTTCTGGCTATATATAATTGTCTTGGTCAAGATAAATATTTGGTGAGTTTTACTTGTTTATTTCCATTCGCAATCATCAAATCATATAGTCGTACCTATCTCCCCGTTTTCATGACTTTTGTTTTTTTTCCTGTAATCTCTTTTCTATAAGACTTTCTCAAATTTTGATTTGATATTGGAATTTTCATATTGAAATTTCCAATTCTGTAAACTATTTTCATTAATTCATACTTTTTTCTCTATCCTAGCCAGTCTTTTAACCTCCAACAATATAATTAAATAAGTAAATTAATTATATTTTCTAAGTGAATAAACTTAACTGAAGTGAGTGGGCTAAAAGTGTCATAAGATTATTTTTTTTCCTAAATGAAGGATATTTTGCGTGCTTGTACCGTCGGTATAATTCAATTTATGTTATGTACATTAGTTTTTTTTATTTTTTATTTTTATTTTTTTAAGAATTTACTACATATACATATGAAATCTATTACAAATTATAACAAATTCTACTTATATAATACATGATAATCTACTCTACACATTTGTGTGAATCTTGGTAAAAGTTAGAAAACAACCCACACACTACATTCCGACGGTGGAAATTGAATTCGAGACATCTCGCTAAGAAAAGATTTTGGATGTCTCCACCTTGCTACTAGATGCATTTATATGTAGTTAAGAGAAGTTTTTATTTCTATAATATCCAAGTCATTATTGTGGATGATATATAATCATAGCAAATTACTACCATATTTTTAATGCTAATAAAATTTTAGTGGCACTGCAGTATTGGAGCCCACTTGTCATTTTATATTCTCTATTGAATTTGAGATCTCAATCCCCAAAATGATATCTCAATAGTATCCAAAAAACTTAATTTTTATTAGTTTTATATATTTTTTTAATAAATTTATTTTATAATAATTTTGTTTAATTTTATGATAATTTTCAAGGGTTCACCCATTTCAATTAGGGTTTATAATTATTCTTTTACATTTAATTTCACTTTTATTAGTTTATTAGAGTTGATAAATTCAAAAATAAAGTATTTAATTAAAAATATATAATTGTTTCTTATAAATGTCTATTATGATTTACTAAATTATAGTATTTTTATTTTTATAAAAAAATAATATAAAACTAGTAAAAATTAGATTTTGGATATCATTGGAATATAATTTTAGAGATACAGATGATACCATCTCTCTATCTCGAGTCTGCACATAATAACCTAAGAACATGTGATGATTTTATTTTTATTTTTTTGAGATAAATAAATAAATTGATTAATCTAGTTCCAGCATAATTACAATGACATCCAAACCAAAAGCATCCAACACCAACAAAACACTATCTATCTATAAAATGTGCAGAGTTGAATAGAAATAAAGTAATTATAAGTACTCCTTATTCCTTGTCTACTTCCCAATGCAATTATTAGTGCAATCCATCTTCTTTTTCTTCTTCTTCTATAGGAAAAATGGAGCCCAACTTTTGATTAGAGTTTCCAGTTTCTTTCACTCCTCCATCAAAATCTAATCCTTTCTTCCTCTGTAACTTGTAACTACTTCTGCTCTTTCTCTTCTCTCTCTCTGTTTTGCTGGTTTTCTTTTATGATACTCATCATATATTGAATTTAAAAGAGGAAATTAAAACATGGCCGGCGAAATCACCGAAAACTTGCTGAGAAACGCAGAAGAAACTGCAGAGACGAAGCAGAGCTATATACACAAGATATTGAAGGAGAGCAAGAAAATCTGGGTGGTGGCGGCGCCGGCGATGTTCTGCCGCTTCACGACGTTCGGCACCGGCGTCATCAGCCAGGCGTTCATCGGCCACGTCGGCTCAAAAGAACTCGCCGCCTTCGCCCTCGTCTTCACCGTCTTCATCAGATTCGCCCAAGGCATTCTGGTAATTAATATATTAAGCCACTACCTCTTTCTCTCTCACTCTCTCTCTCTAAATTAAACTCTAATTAATTAACAAACATGAATTAATTAGCATTGAAATGAATCAATTGGTGCAGCTGGGAATGGCGAACGGGCTAGAGACGCTGTGCGGGCAGGCGTACGGCGCCGGGCAGTACCACATGCTGGGAATATACCTGCAGCGGTCGTGGCTCGTCTCCACGGTCGCTTCCACCGTCATACTCCCGGTATTCATCCTGACGGCGCCGTTACTGAAGCTATTGGGGCAGGACGCGGAGATAGCGGAGATGGCGGGAGCGATGGCGCTGTGGATGATACCGGTGGTGTACTCGTTCATCCTGGCGTACACGTGTCAGATGTACCTGCAGGCCCAGAGCAAGAACATGGTCATCGCCTACCTGGCCGCGTCCTCGCTGGCGCTGCACGTGCTCCTCTCGTGGCTGCTGACCATGAAGTTCCGATTCGGAGTCCCCGGAGCCATGGTCTCGACCATCATAGCCTTCTGGCTCCCCAACATCGGACAGCTGGCCTTCGTCACCTGCGGCGGCTGCCCGCTTACGTGGCGTGGCTTCTCGACGCTGGCCTTTGCGGATCTGTGGCCGATGTTCAAGCTCTCCTTGTCCGCCGGTGCAATGCTCTGGTCAGTTCATCCAAATCTTCTATTTTTATTTTTATTTCTATTGCAGACGATGATCGTTACGAAAAATTGAATTTTGGTATATATTTTTTTGGTTGACTTTGGCAGCCTTGAGGTATGGTACTACCCTGTCATAATTCTTCTCACAGGTAACATGAAGGACGCTGAGGTGGCAATTGATGCCCTTTCTATATGGTACTAGTATATAATTTTTTCTTTTTTACCTTTATATATTTTGGTTTGTTGTTGTTAATTTGATTCATCAACTCTCTCAAATTATAGTACTAAAGTCGTCGTGTGGTGTCATTTATTAATTATTTGGTAGCATCAACATCAATGGCTGGGAATTGATGATATCTCTTGGCTTCATGGCTGCAGCAAGGTACCCCAACACTAATTTAATTGTTTTCTTCTTCTTCATTCAAATTAAAATGCCAAAATGGAATTTCATTGATTAAGGGGCTATGCAGTATATATATATTTATTTTGTTCTATTATTAGTGTCCGAATAGCAAATGAGCTAGGCGCGGGGAATTCGAAAGCTGCGAAATTCTCAATCGCCACAATCGTGATCACATCGTTCAGCATTGGGTTCGTGTTTTTCGTGTTCTTCGTGGTGTATCGAGGGCGGGTGGCTTACCTATTCACGGAGAGCCCCGAGGTGGTGGCGTCGGTGGACGGGATGTCCGGGCTGCTAGCAGTCTCCATGCTCCTAAACAGCGTGCAGCCGGCTCTTTCAGGAGTTGCAATTGGGTCTGGATGGCAGGGTACAGTAGCATGGGTGAACTTGACCACTTATTACCTCATAGGCCTTCCTATTGGGATTCTCCTTGGATTTGGATACTTGCTCAATTGGGGAGTCTATGTGAGTTCTATTCCTCTTTTTTTTACAATCCATATATATATATAATGTATTCATTTAATTAATTAATTAATTAATTATGTAGGAAAGACATACTAAGCTAGTAGTACTGTAGTAGTACTAGTCATCTTCACATTTAATTAATGATTTCAAGTGTGTTATTTTTTGCAGGGTGTTTGGATCGGGATGCTGATAGGCGTTCTTGTTCAGACCATCGTACTGGTTTTCATTACTTACAGAACAGATTGGGAGCATCAGGCAAGTATATCTTACGATGATGAGACGTTTCATTGTTTTATATCTTCGCTGGGACAAAAGAGTACCACGTCCTTTTCTTGCTTGATTTATGTATTTTCTCTAATTAATTTCTTTTAACATTTTGATCTTTTTTTAAGGTTGCGATTGCTCAACGAAGAGTAAGCAGATGGCTTGTGAAAGATGAACACACGAATATTGCTTAGTGGCGCTTCTCTTCCTCGGATTTTCCAATGATGTTCAATCACTCATTATTTTATTTTTTTCGAGTATCGAACCAGATGATGTGAAGATGATAAATCAAAGAAGAAGAGTTCGACAGTTCGGCTTTGGCAGTTCGGCAGGAAGAAGAAGAGCTTGGATTAGAGAAGAGCTCGACAGTTCAGCTTCGGCAGTTCGGCTTCGGCAGTTCGGGCTCGGCAGTTCGGCAGTTAGGCAGTTAGGCAATTTAGCATTAATTAAAGTTGTTATTTCCTTTCATGTTTTGTTCTTTATTTCTTAGCCTAGTAAGTAGCCACGTGTATTAGGTTAAGTTAGGTTGGCAGTTGTTCTCTTTAAATAGGAACAGTACGTAACCTTGCATGTACGGACTTTTCATGAAGTTATCGTCGCCTTCGATTTGTAGCTCTGATCTCTGAATTTTGCGTTGATTTATGTTTGTTTCCACAAATCTAACATGGTATCATAGAGCCCAGGTTGCTCCGCTCTTTGCTCTTTATTTTTTATTTCAAAAATTGTCGTTCTTAGCTCAAAATGCCGCCGGGACGTGACACCAACAACAGTGGTGGTGGAGGCAACTGGCCGCCGGAAGATCCCATACCTCCATCAAGCCCACTATATCTTCATCCTAGTGATAATCCTGGTACAGTAATCGTAACTGAGCTTCTGAATGGATCAAATTTTGTTAATTGGAATAGATCTATACAAACTGCGCTTCTAGCCAAAAATAAACTTGGTTTCATCGATGGTTCTGTTAAGAGACCGATAGATCATTTAGATCCTGCTCAAGCTGTATGGGATAGGTGTAATGGAATGGTTGTATCTTGGATTAGGAATGCTACTGTCCCTCAAATTCGGTCTAGCTTAATGTACTTGGAGCTAGCTTCTCAGATCTGGTCTGATTTAAAAGAGAGGTTTTCTTAAGGAAATATTGCAAGAATTTATGAGTTGAAACAGCAGTTGTATAATTTGAGACAAGGTTCAAACAATGTTAACACATATTACACTGATCTGAGACTATATGTGATGAGTTTCTTGATTTTCAGCCAAAGAAGTGGTGTGAGTGCAATGGATGTAAATGTGATGCTGCTCAGAGATGGAGAGATTATCAGTTATAGGACTTTGCTGTTCATTTTCTCATGGGACTCAATGATTCTTATGCAGCTATTAGATCTCACTTTCTGAGTCTAGATCCATTTCCTAGTATTTCCAGAATTTTTTCTTTGGTTCTGCAGGAAGAAAGACAGAAAGGAATAGGTGTTCCTTTACATGTGGCTCCCACAGTCAGTGAGGTTCCAGGTTTTGTTAATGCTTCTCAAATGCATAATGGTAGAGGAAGGGAGAGAATGTTTTGCACTCACTGTCATAAGAACGGTCATACAATAGATAAGTGCTTCCAGTTACATGGTTTCCCACCAGGATTTGGAAGAGGAAGAGGTTGAGTTTTTCATGGAGATGCTCCTTCACATATGCAGAAGTCAGTTCATAGTGTTGATGCTCAGTTCCACAGTGATGGTTCCCTACCTAGTTGGTCCAAATTTCTTTTCTCCACAGTCTTCTCTTGTTCCTCCCACACCTAGTCCTAACATTCTATCTGCAGATCAATGCCAACAACTCATATCATACTTGCAGTCTCAGTTTCATGGACAGGCTATCAACACTGAGAGTGCACCTGCCCAATCTTCTAGTGGTTCTTCAGATTTCAATCCTGCATTTAGTGGTATGTTTTCTTTGACACCCTTTGTAGCTGCATTTACACATTCTAAGAATGTGTGGATTATAGATACTGGAGCCACACACCATGTGTGCTGCTCATCTTCTCTGTTCCTACAACATACTCCTTTATCTAAAGCTTTCATTACTCTACCTAACTCACATCAAGTTCCAATTGCCAATGTTGGCACAGTTCATCTATCACCTAGTTTAGTTCTTCAATCTGTGTTGCATGCTCCTAGTTTTTCTTATAATCTACTCTCAGTTAGTAGCTTAACCTCCTCTAGCAATTGTTCAGTTTCCTTCACTCATGAACATTGTGTGATCCAGGATGTTTCCAAGGGTCAGCAGATTGGGATGGGTAGGAGGATTGGCAACCTTTACATCCTTGAACCAGCTCAGCCTTTGCCTCCATCAACATCTCCTTCTTCAACATCATCTTTTTCAGCCTCTAGTGTAGCTACTGTAGTTGATTCTAATCTCTGGCATTGTAGACTTGGACATTTGAGCCAAGAAAAACTTCAAATGTTATCTTCTTTTATTACAATCAAACATGTAACAAACAAAATTTGTGAAGTATGTCCTTTAGCCAAACAGAAAAGGCTTTCTTTCTCTCAATCTGATTCCATTGCTTCTGCAGTTTTTTATATTATACACTGTGATGTTTGGGGTCCATTTTCCCCACCTACTGTCAATGGAGAGAAGTATTTTCTCACCATTGTTGATGATAGGTCTAGGTTTGTATGGACCTATCTCCTAAAACAGAAAAATGATGTTAACTCAGTTCTCACACAATTCTTTCAGCAAGTTTCTACCCAATTCCATAAACAAATCAAGATCCTTAGGTGTGATAATGGAAGTGAATTTCTTCTCTCTTCTTTGTTTAAAAGTTCAGGCACTATCCTTCAGCATTCCTGTGTAGAGAGACCACAACAGAATGCAAGGGTAGAAAGAAAGCACCAGCACCTCTTGAATGTAGCTAGGAGCCTTTATTTTCAATCCCATGTTCCTATTGCTACTGGGGTGAATGTGTCCTCACTGCATCTTACCTCATTAATCGAATTCCTTCTTCTGTTCCACAGTTAGAGAAAAATACACCATTCCAAACACTGTTTCAAACACCACCTAAGTATTCTCACCTTAGGAATTTTGGTTGCCTTTGTTTTGTTTCCACCCTTGATAGAAACAGGAATAAGTTTTCACCTAGAGCTGTCAAGGGAGTTTTTCTAGGTTATCCTTCAGGATACAAAGGGTATAAGGTGTTGGATATCCACACCAACAAAATTCTGATCAACAGAGATGTTGTATTCCATGAAAACGTTTTTCCTTATGCAACACATCATCCCATTCCAGCTGTTTTTCCTCTTCATCTACCAATCTCTTCATCTTCACCTCCAGTTCCTTCCACAGATTCCACTTCTATTCATATTCTTTCTTCTCCACCCGCTTCTCCTCCTGCTACCTTTCCTTCCACTAGATTAGGTAGAACAATTAGGCATCTTCCTTTCTGAATGATTATATATGTGCTTCAGTTCACACCTCATGCCAGTATCCTCTCAATGATTTCATTGATCATAGTAACCTTAGTCCAACCTATTCTTCCTTCATAGCCTCCATCACTGTAGTTCATGCGCCATCAACATATGAACAAGCTTCAGTATACAGTGAGTGGAGAGCAGCCATGAATACAGAATTGGAAGCCTTGCAAGCTAATGGGACTTGGTCTTTAGTTCCATTACCCCCTGGTAAAACAAGCATTGGCTGCAAGTGGGTTTACAAGGTAAAATTTCTATCAGATGGGAGTGTTGAGAGATACAAGGCTAGGTTAGTTGCTAAAGGCTTCACTCAACAATATGGTGTTGATTATATCAACACCTTCTCACCAGTAGCAAAGTTGGTGTCTGTCAAAATGATGCTTGCACTTGCAGCAATCAAAGGTTATATTCTCACTCATTTGGACATCAATAATGCTTTTCTATATGGTGATCTTGCAGAAGAAATATATATGAAAACTCCAAAAGGCTTGACACTAAGGGGGAGAAACTAGTCTGCAAACTGCACAAATCACTTTATGGCTTGAAACAGGCCTCCAGACAATGGTATTTGAAGTTTACTGAAGTGCTTATGAAGTTTGGTCTTCATCAATCTCATGCAGATGAGTCTTACTTCCATATGCATTCTTCAGACTCTTATATTGGTGTGATCATCTATGTTGATGATATTCTTGTAGCAAGTGACAGTGTTACTGCAGTAGAGAGGTTCAAGACTCACCTTCAACATCATTTCAAGTTTAAAGATTTGGGAAAACCAAAGTATTTCCTTGGGCTTGAAATAGCACAGAGTCCTACAGGTATTGCAATCTGCCAAAGGAAATATGTTTTGGATTTAATTGTTGATACTGGTCTTCTGGGCTGCAAACCAGTCTCTACACCCATGGAACCCTCTCACCATCTTCAAGAATCTGGGTCAACACCTCTACAGAATCCCAAATCTTATAGGAGACTGATTGGGAGATTACTTTACTTGTGCATCACACGACCAGACATCACCTTTGTTGTGCACAAGCTAAGTCAATTTCTAGCTCATCCTTGTGATATTCATCTCTCTGCTGCCCACCTGAGTTCTTCGATATCTCAAAGGAAAGATCGGCATGGGTCTGTTTTATTCAACTACTTCCACATTAGAGCCTAGTATCTTTGTTGACTCTGACTGGGGAACTTGTGTTGATACTCGTAGATCAATTTTTGGTTTTTGTCTCTTTCTAGGAACTTCTCTTATTTCATGGCGTTCCAAGAAGCAAGGTGTTGTCTCCCGATCTTCAGCTGAGGCTGAATATCGGGCATTAGCTCAAGCAGCATGTGAAGTTTCCTGGATTGATACATTACTCGCAGACTTTGGGATCAGCCGCTCTAAACCAATTCCTCTCTTCTGCGATAATAAGTCTGCTGTTTACTTGACTTCAAATGCTTGCGTTTCATGAACGCACCAAACACATCGAGATCGACTACCATACAATCAGGGAACGTTATCGTTCAGGACTGATCAAGCCACTACATGTTCAAGGCTAGTTGCAGCTAGCTGATCTCTTCACCAAACCCCTTTCTGTTGGTCCTTTTCTTCGGTTATTGGGCAAGATGAGCTTGTCCAATATCCATGCTCATCTTGAGGGGTAGTGTGAAGATGATAAATCAAAGAAGAAGAGTTCGGCAGTTCGGCAGGAAGAAGAAGAGCTCGGATTAGAGAAGAGCTCGACAGTTCGGCTTCGTAGTCGGCTCGCAGTTCGGCAGTTCAGCAGTTAGGTAGTTAGGCAGTTCAACATTAATTAAAGTTGTTATTTCGTTTGATATTTTGTTCTTTATTTCTTAGCCTAGTAAGTAGCCACGTGTATTAGGTTAAGTTAGGTTGGCGGCTGTTCTCTTTAAATAGGAACAATACGTAACCTTGCATGTATGGACTTTTCATGAAGTTATCGTCGCCTTCGATTTGTAGCTCTGATCTCTGAATTTTTCATTGATTTATGTTTATTTCCACAAATCTAACAGATGATTTATGAGAATCTTGACATAATTATCTACTATGGTAATTAATGAAGAAGTAGATTAACCACCATATATTCATTTCCAGATCATAATTTTTTACATTGAATACGTTGGCATGATATATATATATATATATATATATATATATATGTCTAGATTTTGAATCCCATAATTCAAACTCTTAATATAAGATATACCTTGATTAGCATTAACATTCTCAACCATAAACCTAGCATCAAAACATGAGAAAAACTACGTAGGTAGCTGATTAAAAAAGCATAACTAATCCAACCTAAACATAACTAGAATGACGAGATACACCTGCAAGAAGAAGAAGACGAAATCAATGAGTGCTTCTGGCGCTGGCGGTGACTCGAGTGCAACCACAGTTGTAGGGATTAACTCTTTAGTGACCGTGGCAGTTGTAGTAAGATGTCCTTTCATGTCACAAGGAACCCTGTTCCTCGCCAACGCTGCGTAACTAATATACCCTGTGTTAGGGAAAATATTAACTTGTCCCAATAATCCTTATATAAATTATTTAATGCCTACATAGCACGGATTAAATGGTTTATACAATCATAAGTCATGGCCGCGTTTCATAAGTGACCACTCTTTATCATTGTTTCTCTTCGTAATCAAGAGCAGAAGCTAGCTCTTGGGCTATAAAGTATAGACGTTATACCCATGTCATGACTCCTATAAAGAGCACACACAGCTGGCATCACTTATGCTTCATAAGCAGAAACATGATTCCATTTCTGGGCTAAAAGCCAAGAAGTCCCGAATATTCTCTAACTAACTTTTGGGACCACTCTACGTGGCCTCTCACCTATAGGCAAAGGACGATGATTTCCCTACAAAAAGTGTACTGTTCCGACGGGCACTATGTTTTCCCCGTGTAAAAGACCATCTTGTCCTTCGCCTTCACACAGAAACACGGTAACACCCTCATCATCTCTGAGCTATAAATAGAGAGATTGTCTTCATTTACAAGGTACGCGATTTTGAGAACCTTTCTTTTCCATTATCGCACTTAGCTATTTGCAAGTTTCTCTGAGGAATTGCAGAAGCTCACACACTCACTCATATTATACTTGTAGAGTTTTTCTTCCCCAAGAGAACCTCAAATTCTTTATACGCTCGAGTTTGACTTGAGCGTCGGAGTCCCTTTCCGTGGGAACCTCCTCCGGGTCTTTTTTGCAGAGATTCGGAGTTCGGGCGATGGGAAAAGGCCTTGTTTCGGTGTCGACGGAACCAAAGTTGATGAAGTGTGAGTTCGAAGGTGTTCCATGTCATTTTATTATTTTTGTTGTAGATCAATGACCCGGATCTAACACCATGTTACACTTAAAAATCTCTGATTCAACTCCGATTCCGCCACTGACTCATCAGGCATGCAATAGCCATCATCATCATTGCATGATGACACCTCATGAAACAGAGAAGAAGGATAGATTGCATGATCATGATCATATGATCGTGGTGATTGTAGTATGTTGTAGGGTTTTGCATGTATGGCGATGACTCTACCACCATGCACAATGTGGCATAGGTTAGCATCCATTAAAGATGGTACATGTTGGCAATACTGCATGTGATGGAGGGATGAAGGAAAAGGTTGAGGTTCTGGTGGTGGTGGTGATGATGGTGAAGAGTTTATAAAAGGTTTGATAAACAAAGATATTGAGTAGTATTAATTTGAAGAGTTAATAACTAAAACTAGCGACTTTGTTATAGTAAACCTAAATAATAGCTACTTATATAAAAAACTTAAAAATTAGCCATTTTATATGTTAAATACCATATTTACCCTTGATGAATTTTATTCAATAAAAGCTAAAATAACTAAAAATAAAAAAAATCCACCCAACCCTAATCTCCTACCCACAGCCGCCGCCCATTTTTCATTTCACAATTTCTTTCTCTCTCTACCAACTCGTTCCCCCCACTCTCTCCTTCAACCGGCTGGGATTGCATGTCGCGCCGCCGCCGCCGCCGATTAATCATAATCTGCCATAGTTGAGTTAATGTTCAGCAATATACGAGTCCGATGAATACACAAGTCTATTGAATTCGTGCATTCATCAGATCGACTATCATTCGATTAATCATCGCCGGTAATGTTGTCTCCAACCGCGGCCACTTCTCCTCTTCATCATCCATCTCTAGTATGTGCTGCCCTGCTGCTCTTATGCTATACTGAAATACATGAATCATAAATACACGAGTCGGACATTGGTGCAATCGATTCGTGTATTGAATGTCCGATTCGTGTATTTATGCTTTGTGAATTTGATAAGCAGATTCCGGCAATGTCTTGCGGTGGTTGCTAGTCATTTTGGTGGTGAAATGTCAGATTCGTGCTTTAACTTGGTATCATTTGTTATTTTTGACATAATACAGGAATCGAGTGCTATTCGTGAATCATGTATTTGTCACCGGCAGGTGGCTCGTGTCAATCGACGGTGATTCATTGATCTCCATGTGAGGATTTTTAGATCTGGCATTGTTAACATACGATTCGCTGTTGTTCTACAATACACGAGTCTGATGAATACACGACTCCCATGAACTCGTGTATTCGAACTTGTATTCACGAGATTGACAAAAACTTCCAGCATTCACCGCCGTCATGTCTTCTCCAGCGGTGGCCACCTCTCTTCTTCCTCATCCAGCCATCGCGGCTGCTCTCCAGAGGTAATACACGAATCAGGATTGCAAAAATCAACATTCATGTATTCGATGTTATTCATGTATTCGATTGCAGAATTTTTTAAATGTTAGTGGTGGTCGCCAACAATTAGAAGTTGAAGTAGCACGGGGAATTTATTTAGAAAAGCAATCAATCAAAATTTTGTTTACAGTTCTTTTTTTGATACTTTGGACAAATACACAAATCGAATATACAATACTCGATTCATGTATACAAATGTGCAAATTCCGGTGATGTGATGGGTGCTAGGGATTTGATGGTGGTCACCGGGAATTCGGCGGTGGAAGGAGCTGTTCCGCCTTCTGTTTCTAAACATTTTTATTTATTTTGTATTTTTAATTATTGGTTTTAACAAAATTAGGGATATGATTCACATGAGGGGTATTTTAGTAATAGAGGCTATTTTTTGGGTTTTTTTATTATAATGGCTAGTTTTTTGGTTTATAATAGTAAAGTGGTTATTTTAAGGGTTCTCTCTAATTTGAAAGCAAAATTAAATATTTGATCTATAATAATGTCTCTATATAGTTAAAACCTAGTGTATGATATCATCAATTAATTTCCGTTTAGCTCATGCCTTCACTCTCTTATTTTTTCACTCTTTCGCCACATGCCTACAACTCTGCTCCTTAACTAATCACCTTTTCCTATATTTACTCTGCCCATGTTTTCACTTTTGTCCCATGCCCTTTTGCTTTTGTTTTCCCTTTTAAATAACGGGCTTTTTTTAAAAAAAATTGTAACACCCCGACTTTTATTAAATAGAAATTTCACGAAAATTCGAAACTTTGTATATCTTTGTTTCGACCGATGATAAATAGAAGGATTATTATTCGACTTTTATTAAATAGAAATTTCACGAAAATTCAAAACTTTGTATATCTCCGTTTCGACCGATGATAAATAGAAGGATTATTATTCGAGTTATATGAAATTGCATTTATTTTTGCAATTTAGATATGAATATAAATCTATATTTATATCTTGTAATTATTATTACGAACTAACGAATCGAATTAAATATTATATACCTGTATAATATTTCTAAATGAATTAACCAAAGAATTCTTAATTAAACTCAAATATATTAATTAATGGGCCAAGAACATAATAATTACTCTTAACAAGTTGGGTCAAGACCATTACAATATCTTATCATACAATGATGAATAAGGTAGCAGCCCATTAACTAAATACACAATAAAGATGGCCCAAACCTTAGAAGTTAAACATGGATAATTTGATCACTTTTAACTACTACAATAGCAGTTATTACACATGGTTTTAAGGCTCCATTTTTTCAAACTTTGCAGCCTTAAATTAACTTCTAAAACCAGTAAATCTTCCAACAGATTTTGTGACCCCATAAGCTTTCACTTTAGACACTCCATGGAAGACTTGGCACCCTATGCTACTACTTCAATACACCTTCTTAATTCCTCTATTATTCCTTGCTATATCAACCTCTTCACCACTTCATTCCCCTGCACAAACCAAACATAAATACTCACTCAAAATAGAGTTGATGAAAACATAAGGTAAAGGGAAGGAGAGCAGAAGCTGAAAACAGAGGAAAGAAAGCAAGAGAAGAAGCGCTTTTCCATTCATTCCTAACCGGACCAACTACTACAACACCATTTCTCAAACCAACTAGTAAGAATTCCTAGCCCTTCTATGTTCATGTTTAGAGCTAGGAAACAGAATCAATAAATAAAGTATGAACTAAATTCTAAGCTACCAAGAAATGTATTCGAAGCATGAAACTTGAATTCTTTTGTCTGCTGCTAAATCAAGTGCCACAAATAATTAAATAGTTTAATGAATACTTATGCTCACAAGTTACTACCATTCCCAGAGATTTATAAAACGAGATAAATATACCAACATCAACAACTATGTATGTACATATGTATGAAGACGAAAATAGGGGAATGACTCCAAAACTTGCAGCATAAAACCATAATGAAAATACAGAGTTGAAGCAGGTATTACTCCAATATACTTCATTTAAGCACAAAAAAATGGAACGAGAGCATGAACATGCCAAATTCATAACTTAATATACTCATGGAACCAAACAACAACTATGTATGAATATGTATGCTATTCAAAGCAAGAAACCAAAATCAAAAACCAAAGCATGATTAACGAATGTGCTCACTCCATCTACGGCAATATACTTGCCACCAAGAACCATAATTTAGAGAACGGAAATAGAGAACTTAGCAAACAAGAACTTAAAAATCTAAGAAAGAGGGAGAAAGGGATGGGAGAAGGATTTACTGGGAAGGAGGGCGGCTCTGCCCTGTGGCGGTGGTTGGCGTCGATGGTGGCGAGAAGCCACTGAGCTCACAGAGGAAGTTCCACAGCAGCGGCGGCGCTGTCACGAACTTGACGGTGGTGAGTTGGAGGTGGCGCGGTGTCGGGACGAACAGAGGCGAGCGTTAACAGCGTGACGACAATATCGGCGACAGCTTCAGTGCAGCGGAGCTCAGCCATGACAGCAGCGGCGCCGGAGGTTTTGGCTGGGGCTTTTGGACGCCATTCTGCGGTGGCGTTGCTAAATCTATGGCTATGGGAGGACGTCGGCGATTCCGCCGTATGTGAAGGTGATGGCGGAGAAGAAGAGAGGGATTTATTTCAGGTTCTAGGGCTTCCAAATTAGGAATTTACTATTAACTATAGCTGCATGAAATACATGAAATGTAGGTGAGGACGAGTGCATGATAAGGAAGCTGAAGGATGAGAGGGAAAGCTGAAGGTTGGAGGCGATCCGTGTGACTAGACACGTGGCATCATCCTGGGCATTTATCATTAGTAGCAATAAGCGGTCGAGATTAGCTCCCGCAACTATGTTTATAATTCATACATGTATAAATAGTAGAAAACACACATGTGGAGATTGAGATGATATTCATATTGAATAAAAGTAACTGCAAAATTCTTTCTTAACTTGATTTGCATTCACTATTTTTCTTCGATTTATCATGATTTTTACTAAATTCATCATGGCACCAGAGCAGGTTTTGCTGCTAGTTTAGGATATCTTCTCGCGATTTGAATTTCATGGTGAAAGAAAATTGATATCAGCTATGGACAGACATGTTTGCGGATGAGAGAGGGGAGACTTCGATAGGGGGAAGAAGAATTACCAACGAAATCCTCCGGAATATCCATACAATCCAGGAGATGGCACTAGTGATGAGGAGCTGGATCCAGAGATGCAGCAAATCATGGAGATTCTTCATCTGCAGAGCTCGGATAATCTCGGAATGCAGCTGGTTGCCGTACCGCTTACAGGTACAAATTTTCTCAACTGGAGCCGCTCGATTAAGAGAGCATTAGAAGCTGAGAAGCTAGAATTACTTGATGGTACACTTGGAGAACCAGAGCCTAATTCTAGGTTTTATAAACAATGGATCAAAGTTGATTATATGGTTTCAAGTTGGATAACTAATTCTATCTCGAAGGAACTCATTAATTCATTCTCTCATTATGACACAACCAAGAAATTATGGGATGCACTATGTAGAAGGTTTGATAGATCAAATGGTCCTAAGATTTCTAAACTGGAAAAGGAAATTAGAAGTTATACATAAGGAAATCAAACAGTAATGGAGTACTTCAATAATTTGACTATGCTATGGGATGAGATGGATATGGTGCTGCCACCGGTTGACTGTACATGTCATGCTAGAACTATTTTGGACAAAAGAGAGGAGGATAGGAGATTGGTGCATTTTTTACTTGGTTTAAATGAAGGATATGAGCATGCTAGAAGTCAGATATTGCTACTGGAGCCACTGCCTACTGTGGACAAGGCTTACTCTATGATTGTTCAGGTGGAGGATGAGAGGTCAATTCATGACAATATGGCTGACACTAGAGGTCAAATGGTGATGTATACACAGAAACAAGGAGGTTTTAACCAGAATTATGGTGGAGGGTATTCTAGAGGGAACCAGAACATAAGTTTTCAGAGGGAAATGAGGCTTAGTAAGGAGGAGAAGAGAATGTTGAAATGCAACCACTGCAAGGAGAATGGGCATGAGGCACATGAGTGCTTCAAGCTCCATGGATACCCTGAGTGGTATAAGAAGTATAGAGAAGACAAAGGAAGGGAGAAAATAACTTACATGAGAGAAGGAATGGATGATGATAGACATGAGACTAGAAATCCATTTGAAGGGATTTCTCCTAGTTTGGATGTGGCTAGTTTGATACAGGCTAAAGTAGCAAAGTCTGTGACCAATCTAGGTTATCAGAATGGTACAGCTACAGCAGGATCAAGAACTGATGTGAACTTTGTTCAGGAAATAAAGGAGAAAGATGGAGTAGGCCAATTTGATGGACATTATACCTTTAGTATCATACCAAGTATGGAAAAGACAGTATGGATTGTGGATTCAGGTGCCAGTACCCATGTGTGTTGTGATAAAGAGGTGCTACACAACCTATAGATTGGAGAAACCAGTTACAGTACATCTCCCGGATGGCTCCTCCAAATAGGTGGTGGTTGCAGGCACAGTGAGATTGACAAAGGAGATCACCTTATCAGATGTATTGTATGATCCTAGATTCACTAATAACCGGTTATCTGTGGCACAACTCTTACAAGGGAATGGAATAAGATGTATTTTCTATTCCACTTACTGTATCTTTCAGAACATTCAAGACAACAAGACTGTTGGTACAGGAAGAATGGAGAGAAACTTGTACATTCTTGAGACTACTGTGGAAAATCACTTTACTCATCTATTTAGAGTGGAGGATATGACACTTGAGAAGTGGCATAAGTTTCTAGGACATCCCTCTCTGTCCACCTTGAAACACATGAATCAGCTGAGTAAGTTGTTTAGACAGGAAGCAGTCACAACCATAGAACAATGTGAGATATGCATGAAGGCTAAGCACACAAGAGATCCCTTTCCTTTGTTGCAAAGAAGGACAAACCAGATATTTGAGCTGGTACATGCAGACATATGGAGGCCTTACAGTGAGGAAAGTATAGGTAATACCGGATTTGTATTAACACTTGTGGAGGATCACAGTCGTGCCATTTGGACTTATCTAATCAGTTATGAGGATTTGGTGTGTTCTGTGCTTGCTTATTTCATCAATATGGTCAGAACACACTTCAACAAGGGTATCAAATATTTCAGAACTGACAATGGAACTGAGTTTTTGAATAGGAAAGTGCATGATCTATTTACACATCATGGGATAATACATCAGAGAACCTGTGTTTACTCCCCACAACATAATGGAGTTGTAGAGAGGAGCCACAGGACTCTCTTGGAATCAGCTAGAGCACTCATGTTCCAAAGCTTACTGCCTATAAAGTTTTGGCCCTATTCAATACTCACAACAACCTGGATGTTGAACAGAATTCCTAGCAGAATTCTTGACTGGAAATCACCTTTTGAGATCCTACACAAATCTCCACCAGATTATCAGATATTGAGGCCTTTTGGATGCCTTGCTTATGCTGTCAACCTTATTTCTCATCGAAGTAAGTTTGATAGTAGGACTCTAAAGTGTGTATTTCTTGGCTATGATGCTTATCATAAGGGTTTTCTTTTATTTGATATGGGTAATCAAAGACTTTTTGTCTCTAGGGATGTGAAATTCTATCCTGATATGTTTCCTTATCATGGTGATACAGAACCTATATTATCTTCTACATTACCTTTTCCTTGTTTTCAATCTGATGAATCTGTTCAAACTTCAGTTGTTGAGAACACAAAGACTACAGAATATTCATCTAGTGAGCTTGTTGCAGATGATGCTGGGGAAGAGCAAGTTCCTTCAGCTCCTTTTGTTAGTCATCCTATAGAAGGTACATCAGTTCCTACTACAGATCTGGATACCACTCTTGAACTACCTAGGAGAAGTACTAGAATTAGAAGGCCACCTCAGTGGATAGAGGATTATGTAGGAACTGTTGCTGTCACTGAGGCTATCTTAACTGATGTGTTGAGTTTGACTCCACCTACTTATCCTTATCAAGTTTCTTCAGGTTTTACTCCTCCATATTCTGCATTCTTATTCAATTTACAATCACAGCAAGAACCTACATCCTATAAAAAGACTTGTATGTCAAAAGATTGGACTAAAGCTATGGATGTTGAACTTGCAGCTCTTGAACAAAATAATACTTGGGAAATCACTGACCTGCCACCTGGGAAACGGCCCATTGGAAGCAAATGGGTGTACAAACTGAAGTTAAAGGCAGATGGAATAATAGAGCATTTTAAAGCAAGGCTTGTAGCTAAAGGGTTCAATCAAGAATATGGAGTTGATTATGAGGAAGTGTTCTCTCCAGTTGCAAAACTCACATCTATAAGACTCTTAATTGCAACTGCAACTTCATTACAATGGCATCTGCATCAACTAGATGTGAATAATGCCTTTCTTCATGGATTTCTTCATGATGATATCTATATGTCACCTCCTCAGGGCTACAAAGGTGCTCAGCCTGGTCAAGTCTGCAAATTAATCAAGAGCCTTTATGGTCTTAAGCAGGCTTCTCGGGAATGGAACACAGAATTCTGCAAGAGTTTGTTTGCACGTGGTTATACACAATCCATCACTGAACCTTGTTTATTCTACAAAGGGACAACTGATAACTTCATTGCCTTGCTTGTATATGTAGATGATGTTCTTGTCACTAGTCCTTCTCCGGATCTTATTCAAGAACTCAAGGATTTTCTGCACAAGGCATTCACTATCAAGGATCTTGGTGAGGCCAAGTACTTTCCGGGAATGGAAATCATCTGCAGCAGCACAGGTACATCTCTTAACCAGCGCAAGTATATTCTTGATCTACTTTCTAATGCTGGACTCTTGGGATGTAAACCTGCTGCTACCCCTCTCCCACCTGGTCTCATCCTTCACACTCAATCAGGAGATCTTTTCTTTTGTCTGATCCTGAGAAATATAGACATTTAGTTAGGGAGTTATTGTACCTCAATCTCACACGACCAAATATAAGCTATGCAGTCCAACAACTCAGTCAATTTATGTCTGCACCTTGTCTTCCACACTGGGATGCAGCCATTCATGTGCTTAGGTATCTCAAAAGCTGTCCTTCTCTTAGTTTATACTATGCAGCCCATAGTTCATTTCGCGTGGAAGCTTTAGTGATGCTGACTATGGTAATTATGTTGATTCTCACAAGTTTATTACTGGATTCTGTATATTCATGAGAGGAGCTTTGATTTCTTGGCGGTGTAAGGAACAAAACACTGTTTCTGCATCTCATCGGAAGCTGAATATAGAGCACTTAGTGTCACAACTAGGGAACTCCTGTGGTTATCTTATCTCTTCAAGGATTTTCAGTTGGATTTCTCTTCTCCTACTCCCTTATACTGTGATAACCAAGCTGCCATACATATAACCAAGAATCCAGTTTTCCATGAATGCACAAAACACATCGAGATCGACTGCCATATCACTCGGCAGCAGTTTGTTCGTGGTTTTCTTTCCCCTATTCAAGTTAGTTCTGAGCAGCAGTTAGCTGATTTTTTCACCAAATCTTTGCCCGGTGCTCGTTTTCGTCTTCTTCTTTCCAAGATGCAGATGGTGGATTTCCACACATCTCCATCTTGAGGGGGGGGGGGTATTGACTATAGCTGCATGAAATATAGGTGAGGACGTGTGCATGATAAGGAAGCTGAAGGATGAGAGGGAAAGTTGAAGGTTGGAGGTGATCCATGTGACTAGACACGTGGCATCATCCTGGGCGTTTATCATTAGTAGCAATAAGCGGTCGAGATTAGCTCCCGCAACTATGTTTGTAATTCATACATGTATAAATAGTAGAAAACACACATGTGGAGATTGAGATGATATTCATATTGAATAAAAAATAGTAACTGCAAAATTCCTTCTTAGCTCGATTTGCATTCGCTATTTTTCTTCGATTTATCATGATTTTTACCAAATTCATCATTTACTTTGGGTGAAGGGAGAAGAGGAGAGCACCGGTGGGCGGCGGCGGCGCTGGAGATTTGGCGCCGGCTGCCGGCGTTTCTAGCGAAGAAGAAGAGAGGGGAGGGGATTTGAGAGGGAAAGAGGGTGAGCGAGAGAGAGAGAGCGAGCTGTGTGCGTGCGTTTTATGTGATGCGGAAGAAAAATTTGGGGGAAAATGGGTTTCCTCCAATTAGGCCAAGTCAGGCTAGGCTTTGACTGAGAGCGGGCCTGAACTTTAATTCGAATGGGCCTCAGTGTAAAATTGAAAACGGGCTTCTACAGGTGGACCGAGAATTTCTTTTGGTGGGTTATGGATTTGGGCTTCATACAGATTGGGCTCAGTTTAATTAATCAAGATGAACTTTAATTAATTAAGATTTAAATAATTAGCCAAAAATGTGTTTCGGAATTATTCCTAATTTTGGATGAATAATTCAATGAATATTTGAACCAAATTAATTATTTAATTTGGACTAGTTATTAATAAGGAAATGATTATTCTATTAATAAGAAGATTTTAAAGGATTCAAACAAATATGTTATCCCTAACGGATTTATAATCAAGAAAAATAGTAGGCGAATATATTTTCCTTAGATTTATTTTAAGAATTTTAGAATTCTTATTATATCGTTATGAATAGGCGCGGTTCGACGAGGACATTAATTTAGACGTTGCCTATTAAGACGGGCCATTCTACTACGCTTCAAGAGGTGGACTTATTCTTCCAAAGTATATGAGTTATATATGCTCAGGGTTCTAAAGATGAAAACTAGTTATCCATGAAAATATTTAATGTATGCTCTACATGTTTAATGCTCTGAAGTAATCGATCGAGATTCATTGCTTAGCCTTATAAACTAGCCTTGAATCATGTATACTCCCCTAGTAGTTATGTGATTGGTTGATCTCTCTCACATACTATTTCAATGGAATTCCTGGGTTTCGACTTGGAGTTCACCAGCTCAAATAGACTCTCCGGTTTCGACCCGAAGTCTGGATAATGGATTCATCAGTGGCTAGAGGTCCGGAATCACAGTAAGAGTAACTGTAGAGAGCGGCATGAAGCTGCAGCACAAGTAAAATAATATAGCATGCTTAGTTGTATTTTATTTTCCAAAACCTCTAAGACATGCTTACGATATGGATAAACTGCTATGTTCTCCAAGCTATTGATAAAATGCGCAACCACTGAGTACATTAGTACTCAGCCCAAATATTTCCAAATGTCTTCAGGTTGATGCAGCTGTGAATGACGGTGCGGAGCTAAGGCTAGGAATCTCTTTTTGTTAAGCTTCCGCTAAATGTATTTCTTGTCTTGAACTAGAGATATACACTCTGAATTTATTCACTATCTATTCTCGAGAACTTGAACTCGACTTATGTGTTGAAATGATGGACTTATGTTGATTTGTTGAGCCATCGAATCTTATGCGATCCTTGTATAATGATATGTTGTTATCTTGGGTATATTGTCGTTGCATTTATTGTGGCATATTCCCTTTGCAAAAGATATACTCCCCAACTTTTCGGGAAGTATTAATCGATTGTTGAAATGAATTGAATCCCCTTTCTATCCCCGCTTCTTTATTCCAACCCCTAGTCACACCCTTGGCGCGTGCGCCTTCCCTCGGGAATTGGGGCGTGACAAAAATACTACAGTATTTAATCAGATATAAAATATAGTGTTTAGTATTTAATGTAAATTAAATTTAATTATTTTAAAACTTGAGCATCATAGATGCATAAAAATGTATTAATATTTTATCTTAAATAAAATATCGTATCAAGACTTTTAATTTGATATACAAATCGTAAAAGTTAAAGAATAACAAGCAAGTTATAACAATTTTAAATTTTATAAATTAAATTATATTAGGATACATGCAGAGAGTTGAGTAGGTGATGAGTTGATAGATTAAATTAATAAGTTTGGTAATAAATTGCTAATTATTTCCATATTGAAAAATGACTCGTTTATCAACGGGACATTCCAATAAGAAAAACAGCTTGTTATAAGTAGGACAGAGGAAGTAATTGATTACTCCCCATTAGTTTGACCTCAGAATGTCATTCTCATTCATGCAATTATTATAGTACAAATTAGGAATGACAATGGGTCGGGTACCCACCCATTTAGTATTTCCTAAACTCAAACCCGTTAAAAATTTTCATACCCATACCCGTCCCAAACCCGATTAAAAATCAATTTTGATACTCGTACCCCCCGCCCAAAACCCATCAGGTAATACCCACTAATTACCCGATAAAACCCAAATTCTAAACATTAAAATGAATAGGCCTTCAAAAATTTATATAACAAAAATTAAAATTGAATATAGATACCAATCGAAAGTCAAAACTATTATTTAATCACACAAATCTCATAATAATTGTGAACTAACAAAATATAAAACAAAACTCAAGATAAAGAGAACCCTAGAATTACAATAGTTATATGGTTGGTAGTGGTACTTGTAAATATCTACTCATACCCAACCCAAAACCGTTGCGGGCATCAATTTTATTACCCAGACATGTCACAAACCCATTTAGTTTTACCCAAACCCATCCTATCAGGATCTCGATGGGGTGGGTACCCGCAAAAACCCGACCCATTGCCATCCATAGTACAAATTCTTTAATTTTATTTGTTATGTCTTCGAAGCCAGTTTGATTTTTTATTTTATTTTTTTAGTTTTTGAGCGCGTGTTAGTACTTAATTTGTACTCATATCGTATTTTTAAAGAAGCCATCAACTGATTGAACTGCTATATAACTAAAATAGTAATTAAAAAGAAAATTAACCATAAATAATGTAACCTATAATATATGGGCGTGTCGTCGTATCTAGCTCGATTTACTAATTTAACAACTATAGGAGTATAGGTCATTGTTTATAGTATCGCAACATAGCTAATGTACCCTACATCTCCTAAAATATGCCTAACTCATCACCGCGTGATTTGGAGGAGAAGGGGTGATTGCATCATCATCATCCATTCATTACGGGTTTGCATGAAGATGTTTGATGGCTCTACCATCATGAATTAGCATAACGATTAACGAGGCGCATATTAGCCCCCACAGAAGTTGGTTCATGTTAGCCGGGAATTCAAAAGATTTGTTTACAGATTAATTGGTCCTCTGATCTCGTGTTTTTATGATAGTGTTTGTTGAATCCATGCAAAAATAAACGTTTTCTTGTTTTCATAATGTGTAGTTTATCTGTTGGGTTTTGGTGATAAGAAAAACAAGATTTAGAGAATTTGGAGGATATGATGAAACCTGGATAGATAGATTTCTTGTTTTCTTTCATACTTCAAATGATAAATTACAACAACTATATATAAGATTGCTACTGCAGATAACAAAGAGACACTTTGACTATAGATGAAATACATTCATGCATCTAAAGCTAATCCACGAATCTCATAATGAGGTTTGACCATCCAAATTCATTCTTTAATTCTTCCAAGAGTGGGTAGATTGAACGTCACTTAGTATACAAATTATCCATTCAACACCTCTTCTTAATTTGTAATCCGAAAGTGATCTCGAAAATGCGCAAGTGACTCAGAACTCATGGCTTTGGTAAAGCTGTCTGCAAGTTGCTTCTTGGTGCCCACAAACTTCAATTGGAGTTCTTGTTTGGCCACAAGCTCCCTGATGTAGTGATGACGAATTTCGATATGTTTCGATCTTGCATGAAGTACTGGGTTCTTTGTCTTGCAATCAGGGACGGATCTATCAATGGGCTGCACTGGGCTGAAGCCCAGTGCAAGCCCAAAATTACCACTTATATATATGTATTATTTATATTATTAATACAATATGTAGCCCAGCTCAGAAAAGATAAATGCCCAAATATTATCTAATTTTATTTTACAATACATAACTTTACCTTTCTCTCTCTTCTTTTAAATTCTCTGCGTAAATTCCACCTCTCCTAGACTGTAAAAAACCCTTCTCCAATTTTCCCTTTTTCAACCCGTGAGTGAGATTAGTGAGGCTAAAATTTTCATCTTCTTGTTGGTTAAGGTGGAGCAAATATTCTTCTTTGGCACTCCTTCGACTCTCTACTACTACAATTTTACTGATACTAGAAAAATGTATATTTTTACATTTACTGATGTGATATTAAATCATGAGAATTACTGAATATATTATGATCCAAATTGTGTATTTACCTAAGTAAATCATGCTATGCTATTGCTATGTATTAAATTATTAATATAGACAAACATCTTAATTTGGGAATTGGGCATGTAAGCATAGACATACATCGCATAGTAGCTTGCTTTGGTATACAAATTTTGACAAAATTATTCAATTATAGTATATACTGGAGATAAGTAGTTGAATTGAATTTTAATTCAGTACATAGTGTAGTATTTATTAATGAAGAGTTTATTTATTTATTGTTTATGTGCACTATTTTAGAAATCTAAATGGACCACCAACATTCTACAAAGAAAGGAAAATGACTTATATCATCTTTCTTTAAGAAGCTTGATCGTCCAGATGTTCAAGGTAGCTCAAAACCTTTATCCACAGCCACCCATCAGAATCAAATAAATCAATGTCATTCTTCACCTATTGAGCAAAATTCTTCAATTTCTGACCAGTCAGATTCATATATTGAGCGTGATCCCGGAAAAAAGAAAGAAATTGTGAGATTATTCAGTTAATGCACAAGATGATATTAGACGTGCCTATCTGAAACTTGGGCCCTATCAACCAGAAATTGAAGTGTATCCTATTATAAAGTTTGGAGCTCAAAATCATAGTTTTCAAAAGTGATGGTTTGACAAGTTTCATTGGTTAGAGTATTCACTTTTGACAGATAGGGCATATTATTTTTATTGCTTTCTTTTCATGAGTGATGTTGATATGCCCGGTTCTTCGGCATTAGTTAAAGAAGGGTTCAACAATTGGAAAAGAATAAACCAAGGTAGTAAATGTGTATTTCTTACTCATGTTGGTTCTGCATCTACATCACTACACACTATGTGCTTAAGACGTGCTCAAGATTTGATGAGACCATATGGGCATATAGACAGAGTTATGCATGCTTAAACAGATAGTGAGAAAAAAAAATCATCTACGCTTAAAGACGTCAATCACAAGCTTCCAATTGCTTGCACTTCAAGGTTGTGCTTTCAGAGGTCATGATAAGTCTTCATCTTCATCAAACCGTGGAAATTTCATTGAAGTGGTGAAGGCTTTTGCAAACTATGAACAAAGGAAGTTGATGAAGTTGTTCTTGAGAATGCTCTGAAAAGTGCAAAATGCATTGCTTATGATATTCAAAAAGAACTTTTGAATATCATGGCCAATAGAGTGCGTCAAATGATTTGTGAATAAGTACAAGGTAAATATTTTTGCATTCTTGTTGATGAAGCACAATATCTCTAAGCAAGAGCAGATGGCTATTATATTGAGATTTGTGAATGATCAAACACCTTGACTTCTTCAAAAAAATTATTCCCATCTACATTTTCTCAGTTTTTGAAGAATATTTTTAGTACTAGAGACAAATGCAATAGCTCTCAAAATATCTTGAGTTTTTCTTTGAGAACTCGACAAAGAGAATCAATCACTCTCATGATTTTGTGCATCAAATGTAACGTGAACATAAATTCAAAACTTGCCATATTTTTATAAACCCCTTTCATTTCACCTTTAGATATTCCATTTTGAGAATGTTCAATGATGCATTCAAAAACTTTGCATGTTGCACCATACATACCTATCAAGCTCTTCACAGAGTTGTAGAGTGAACTCCAACGAGTAGCTCCAGCTCGCTGCAAATTACCAACTTGATTGGCAGCACGTCCAGATTCAAGTTCTCCTGAAATTAATAGATTTTAAATTCAAGTCTTTGAGCTGCGTGAAGTTCAGTGACATGCTTTGGTGAAGAAGTTATAATATTACAACATTATTCAAATGAGAAATGAATTACCAAACAACATCATTATCCTTAGCTACAGAAACTAATGACAATTGTAGTCGTTGGGCAAAACAATGAACCAATGTGCCACGCATATTACTAGTACCGTCGTACCCTTGACCTCTCATTTTCTCAACTCAAAGATTGCGATGAGAAAGAACGTCACATATCTCTTTTTCAAAGTTAATGAAGTGGTGTCACTTAACACTTTTTTATTACAAATAAGCGTTTCAGTAAACATTATTTAAATGAGCTTGAAGAATTGTATTGATGTCTCGAATTTGGATTCTCCATATAAGGTTTGTTGTTCTCGTGGGCTAGCTACAATCGAACATCATTACTATTTTGATGTGTTCAATGAAACAATATATTGCATCTTGATGGAGTTTAATACAAGATGTAATGATGCATCTATTGAATTGCTTTCTCTCAATGTGGCTTTAGATCCAAAAAAATCAATTCATTTCATTCAATAGTGATGATATTTGCAATCTTGTAAGGAAATTTTACCGTGAATACTTCACTAATCAAGATATTATTTCATTAGAGTATGAGTTGAGACATTACCACATGATGTGAGAGTGATGTAAGAGTTTTGGGTTTCTACACTTGTTGAGTTGTGTCAAGTAGTACTTACTAAGACTGGATGGTCGAAAGTCTATGTTATGCTAATTAAATTGATTCATCTAATCTTGACATTACTTGTTTCCACTGCTACAACTGAACGGGCATTTTCTGCAATGAAAAAGGAAGAGACAGCGCTGCGCAACAAGATGGATCGGAGATGAATTTCTTGAAGATTCGATGATGCTTTATATTGAGAGAGATTTTGCGAAAGATGACGATATATACTCAGTTATTGATAAATTTTATGAATTAAAGTTTCGTAGGGCACATCTTATGTGAACATCGATACATTTAATTTTGATATATATATTGAAATTGATTACGTCAAAAAATTTACTTTTAGCCCACCCCATTAACAATTCCTGGATCCGCCCTTGACTGCAATGGCTGACATGTTATCACAAAAGATTAAAGTTTCTCTTTCTTGTTGCTTCTGAACATCAGCTAGAATTTTTTTTAACCACACAGCTTCACAATTGGCTTCATTCGCAGCACTGTACTCTGCTTCGGCTGATGAAAGTGAGACCGCTGATTGCTTCTTTGATGACCAAGAAATGATATTTGATCCCAATGAGAAAACAAATCCAGATGTACTCTTGCAATCGTCAAGTGATCCAACCCAATCACTATCGATGTAACTAATAAGCTCATTTTCTTCCTCTTTGATATACTTGATCCCAAATTTTCTCATTCCTTGAAGATAGTGCAGAATTCGCTTCGCAACCGCAAGATGTAACTTGCTTGGGTTATGCATGAATCTTGAGACCAAGCTAACTGCATAAACAATGTTAAGTCTTGTATTTGTCAAATAAATCAGTGACCCAACTAAGCTTCGGTATGAGCTTACGTCGACCTTGGCTGCTCCATCATCCAACTTTAATTTTTCATTAATAGCAAGAGGAGTGGAGATAGACTTGCAATTATCCATCTGAAACTTTCTCAATAATTCTCCAAGATACTTTTCTTGAGAAATAAAAATTTCTCCTTTAGATTGACGAACTTGAATCCCAAGGAAGAACTTCATTAATCTCAAATCTGTCATTTCAAATTCGTTCATCATGTCTTCCTTGAATTCTTTCACCATAATTGGATTAGTTCCCATGTAGATTAAATCATCAACATAAATGCATACTATGAGAAAATCACGTGCACCTTTCTTTATGTATAATGATGCTTCACTTGGACTTTGGTGAAAACCAACCTTCTGAAAATAGTCATCGATCTTGGTATTCCAAGCATGAGGCGTTTGCTTCAGCCCGTATAAGCCTTTCTTGAGATGATAAACTTTTACTTCTTCTCCTTCGACAATATATCCATCAGGTTGTTGGATATAAACCTCCTATCGTAAATCGTCAATAAGAAATGCCGACTTTACATCCAATTGATAAATGGGCAGGTCCATTTGTGTTGCAGGAGCTAGAACAATCCGAATGGTTTCCATTCGAACAACCAGCGCAAAAGTCTCATTAAAATCAACGCCAGGTTGTTGAGAGTAACCTTTTGCGACTAATCATGCTTTGTGCTTTTTGGATTGAGCCATTTTCATACAATTCTCTGTGTGTGTGTTGGTCTAGTGGTACGAGGTAAGGCCTCGGACTAAAGGTCCTGGGTTCGAGTCTTCCATGGCGCGGCCAAAAAATTTGCCTGATATATAAAAAAAAAAAAAAAAAAAAAAAAAAAACCATTTCACTCCGATCACGTTCTTTTCTTTAGGGAGATCAACAAGCTCTCATGTTTTGTTCTTTCGAATGCTCGCTATTTCTTCGTCCATAGCTTTTTTTGCCAAAAATCTACTTTGACTGCTTCTCCAAAAGTTCAAGGTTTCCCTACATAAAGAGCCACATTTGTTGTATCGTAGATGTCTGCTATGCTATGAACCTTTCTTGCTGGACTTTGAGAGGAATCTCCCATACATTCTGATGAACTCGAATCCGGATCGGTGAGGAAAATAAGAGCTTCTTCGGTACAATAGGGATTCCCTTGGTCTGGAATTGTTGGAGAAGATGAGTACAGAGGATTTGACTTCAGTCTTTTATCTTCTCCCCAACTCTATGACTGTTTCTCATCAAAAATCACATCTCGAGAGACAACTATAAGTTTTTATTTTTTGGATTTAGCAAACGATAGCCTTTCGACTCGTCGCTATAGCCAGTGAAAATAAGCTTCTCACTTTGTCATCAAATTTCTCTCTTTACTGAGATGGAATATGCGAATATGCAATCGAACCAAAAACTTTAAGATGTTGTACCTGCGGTTTCTTTTGGAACCAAGCTTCATATGGAGTTCGATCAAGAACTGCCTTCGTCGGAGATCGATTCAAATTGTAGATTGATGTGAGCACAGCTTCAGCCCAGAAACTTTTTGGAAGTCCTTTCTCCGTCATCATGCTACAAGCACAAGCCATTTCCACAATAGTTCGGTTCTTGCGTTCGGCAAATCCATTTTGTTGTGGACTGTACCTAATTGTTAGTTGCCTATGAATCCATTTTCCTTTGCAAATACTCCATGAATGAGCTTCCAATAAATTCTCCACCATGATCCGTGCGAAGAATCTTGATGTTCCTCCCACTTTGGTTCTCCACCATTTTTTTGAATTCAAGGAATTTTAGGAAAGCATCAGATTTTTGCTTTATGATATACACCCACATCATCCTAGTATAATCATCGACAAAGAGTAGAAAATATCTATTGAAGTTGAGAGGAGTTTGTGTTGGCCCGCAAATATCACCATGCACTAGCTCAAGAGGATCCTTGGCTCTGTATGAAATATTTGCAAAATGGTTGGCGATGCATTTTTCCAAAAATGCATCCTTCACATGAATTTTCCTGCTCAACAATGAGTGGGAGACCAAAATTCATATTTTTCTTTTTCAACAAAATCAATCCTTTGTAGCTTAATTGGCCGTACCTCAGGTGCCAAAGTTTCTAGTCATCGCCGACGACGGAACTTTGAAGGGCACATTCCTTAGTTGATGGCAAACTAAGGGGAAAGATCTTGTTTGGAGTCATCTTGATCTTTGCCATAGTGAGATTCTTTTCCTTGTCAATAATGGTGCAGTGACCATTATTAAATTCCACTTTGTTATCTTTTTGTAGCAGCTGTCCCACACTTAATAAATTTTGAGCAAGATTGGGAACGAAGAAGACATCCTTGATAACATTAATTTTTCCTTCTTTGGACTATACAGCAATTGCTCCTTTTCCAGTGATTTTACGCCCTTTGCCATCGCTGAGCCTTACTTCTGAGGAATACGACTCGTCGAGATCGACGAACATATGTTTGTTTCCCGTCATGTGGTTGCTACAACCACTATCCATGTACCAAATATTTTCACCATCTCGTTGAGAACTCAAACAAGAATAAAATAGCTGCTCCACCTATTCTATTTCTGTGAAGTTTGCTTATTTTCTATCACCATCTTCTTGATACCAGCAATCTCTGTGAGATTGAGTTGCATTTCTGCACCTTTTGCACTTGTATCGATAATTATTTGTGTCGTGGTTATTCTTCCTACAAATGCGGCAACATTCATCAGAACTTTGATGATTAGATCTTGGAGTGTTGTTACCTCTGCCTCCTCTTCCTCGGAAGTTTTGATGTCTACCACGACCTCTCCCCTTGTGCAAAATTTGGTAGTGGTTTTTTCTTCTCTTGTTTACCATTTTTGTTGTGGTCTTTTTGCGAGAGATGAACTTTTCCTTGGAAGGCTTGCTCCAAATTCATCCTCTTTTCATGCGCTTCGAGAGATCTCATGAGTTCATCTAAGGATAACTTTGATAAATCTTTAGATTCTTCGATGGCGGCGACGGCATGTTAGAACTTCATTGGTAAACAATGAAGTACTTTCTCGATGATTTTCTTCTCCTCTAGAGTGTCTTCATAGCTTCTGATTTGATTTCCAATAGAGGCTCTAGAAAGAAAATCTTGTACACCTTCATTCTCTTTCAACATCAAATTATCAAAATCGCGCCACGTATTTTGTAGCATGATTGTGATGACTTTTTCATGTCCTCCAAACTGACTTTTCAGTGCTTGCCAAGCATCTTTCGATGCCTTGGCCGTAGTAATAGGCGGAAGAATAGATCGACTTACCCCTTGGTGCATAAAGGACAAGGCTTTTGCATCTTTGTTCTTGTTCTCCTTATGCTCCTTCTTTTGTGCATTTGAGAGTGCAGCCACCTCTTCTGGAATTGATGGTGTGAATCCCTCTTCAACAATATCCCACATATCGTGAGATATGAATAATGTTTGCATAAGAACACTCCATTGCTCGTAATCTTGGCCAATAAAGATAGGAACACCTTGTTGGGAATATGTGAATGCTAGATCATTGTTGCTGGAGAAGACCATTTGAGAAACTAGGGGAAAAAAGAATCCAAGGGGTGGCTCTGATGCCACAAATATGTTGGGTTTTGATGATAAGAAAAAAAAAGATTTAGATAATTTGGAGGATATGATGAAACTTGGATAGATAGATTTCTTGTTTTCTTTCATACTTCAAATGATAGATTACAACAGCTATATACAAGATTGCTAGTGGAGATAACAAAGAAACACTTTGACTAGAGATGAATTACATTCATGCATCTAAAGCTAATCCATGAATCTTATAATGAGGTTTGACCATCCAAATTCATTCCCCGATTCTTCCAAGAGTGAGTAGATTGAACGTCATTTAGGATACAAATTATCCCTTCAGCATTATCATCCTTATTATTTCCTTTCATTTTTGTTTATTCTTTTTGCATAATAGATGATATATATAGAGATAGATATATGTAAATAAGTTCTCATATGAGAAATAGGAATAGATATGGACCATTAATCTTAGTTAGATCTATGGTTGATATTGATTTAAGCATGGTTATAAGGTACAATAAGCATAATTCTATTTAAGCATCAATTTGTATATTAGAAAGCACAATTGTATATTAAGCATAATTCTATGCAGACTTAAGCATGAATTTGTTACCTTTAAGCATTATTTTCATTTTCTCACGCCATGATTTATTTACATGCGAACCTTCCCCTATATATATATATATTAGCAGAAATTACGTGCGTTGCACGCTGATACGTTTTTTTTATATTAATTTTGAAAAATATGTTAAAAAATAATATAATTTTTTATTATATTTCACTAATTATATCATACTTTATCATTTATTATTGTGAGTTTTATGATATAGCACGTAAGAGCAATAAATTCTTGAGAAGATGAATAATATTTTTGGAAAATTGAGAAGATAAATAAGAGCGGAGAAGTAGAATTGTAGTTGAAGTAGAAGAAGTTTATATAAATTTAATTCAATAATAAATTACTTTCAGAATTACTATATTACCCTTAAAATAGATTTAGAATAGAGGATATATTAGGCAAAATAAAAATTATAAGAATTGGCTCTTTTATAATATTCTTGGAAAGTTGAGAAGATAAATAAGGCGGAGAAGTATATTTGTAGTTGAAGTAGAAGAAGTTTATATAAGTTTAATCCAATAATAAAATTACTTTCAGAATCACTATATTACCCTTAAAATAGATTTAGAATGGAGGGTATATTAGGCAAAATAAAAATTGTAAAAATTGACTCTTTTATATATATATATATATATATATATATATGGGTGAGATCTAGTAAAAAGACTTCTAACTGTAAAAAATAAGAAACGTTTTCAACCATTGATTAATCATGATCTAACAGCCTAAATTTATTGTTTAAAAATATAATTTATTAAATTAAAATGGAAACGTCAGCCGTTTTACATTTTGAAAGGGTAATTTTGGTAGAAGATAAAATAATCATTCCACAATTTTAGGCAATGCGTAAATCTAGGGATTTGGGAAACCAAAATTTCCAAAAGTAAACTAATCACATAATGCGTTATACACATAATATATTTACTGAATGCATTGTGCATTATGCACATTAATATATAATTGTAGGTCTCGATAGGTATTCATTGGTGTATGGGGGGGGGGGAATACAACAATTCGCCAATAGTTTTGACTTTAAAAACAAAATCGATCTTACTGAGTTGTCAGCTCAGCTTATCAGTGCAGCTCGGTTTATCCAGCTCAGTCAGTAAACTTGTGAGCTTGCTAAACCGAACAGTGTGCGGAAGTTTGGTGGACAAGTTGGCTACCTCTTAGAAAATTCTTTCTTTGGTCTGAATATTTGTGCAGGTTGATTATATCAATGAAGTGCAATGTAATGAAGGTTAGTTGAACATTGTAAGGTCGACTGTTAATAAAAGATAGAGAGAGAGAGATCGAGACAGTCGATTTAGCGTGGTTCGGGAAACGTCCCTACATCCACGTCAGATACCGTCGTATCTGAAATTCCTTACTTCTCTCTTATTTATACTGGCTGAGTACCAGCCTCAACCTTCGTCAATCTTTAGACTTGAGCCGAGCACGAGTTCTGGGTCGTGACCCTTACAACCTTTCATACATTCTTACATACAACCTTGCTGCTAAACTAACAGATTCTTCTTTACTTGGACGAATATGTAGTAAGCTTGTGGAGAGTATTCTGTGAGGTTCCAGAATCTGAAATCTTGAAGGTCTCAACAATTGGGAAATGGCTTGGATTCGAGTGTTGAGTTTGGCTTTGAAGCGTAAAGATTTTTGGATAGATTTGGCTTTGAAACTCTGGTTTCCTCTCTCTATTTTTCTCTCTTCCCCGTCTATTTTTCTTCACCCCACTGCACAATTCTGGGATGGTTTGAAGTATTTATATGACTCCAATTTGAATTAGAGCCGTTGGAGTAGCAGAGGTGTCAGAACCGTACTGCTGACTGGACTTCTAGCCGTTGAGGTTTTCTGTACAACTTGAACCATCGAGGTTGGCAAGGCACAACTTAGGTCGGACTGGGAAGGTCGACCTTTGTACCTCAAGCTGTCTTTGTTTTCTGTGGTCTTCAAGCTTGATCTTTGTATTAGAATCTTCACCTTGAGAAGCTGTTGACTAATAACAGCTTGACTCACAGCAGCTTGACTAAGCATATTGGCTTCAGCAGGTTGGCCTATGCAGGTTCCTCAGCATACAGGTTCCTCAGCATGCAGGTTCCTCAGCATGCAGGTTGGCCTCTCAGGAGGTTGGCCTCAGCATGCAGGTTCCACAGCATGCAGGTTGACCTATGCAGGTTCTTCAGCATACAGGTTCCTCAGCATGCAGGTTCCACAACATGCAGGTTGGCCTCATCATGCAGGTTGCACAGCATGCAGGTTGGCCTCAACATGTTGAGCTTCCTAGACCTCGAACTATCTTCAGTCTCTCTGTTATATAGATGCATTATGCATTATACAATTATATTTTGTGCATTATATAAACACTTATTTATTTACTGAAACTATATTAATTTGTACTATTACTTTTTAAAAACTTATCAACAAATATCATCATGCACTACTTTGATAGTTATGTGTTGGGATATAATGAGTCTGTATATAAAGCATTTTAGAGTATTTTCGTAATGCATTAAAAATCCTAACAAATACACAAGCGTCGATGAATCTAAAATAATACAACCACACACAATTGTATAATTCATTTAATACTTTAGAATAATGCATAAATGTACAATTTGTAATGCAACATAAAATGCATTATAATACTTTATTCGATGCATTATAATTGTTCATTTAATGCATTATAACAATTTTACTGTACAACTTCATGTATTTTTCGTTTAGAGAAACATAATACTCCGCTGTAATTGAATGATATTGCCAGATTAGGCAATGCACAAAAATAATGCACAAAATAAATAATTATACTGCATTATGATTAATACTAAAAAAAATGGATCGAATTGTTCGTAGTTTTGTTGAAACAAAGTGTCAATGATTAAAAATATTGTCAAACTATAATAAACCGTATGTATAAACTACTGTAATCTATAATGCATTTTATATTTTAGGATAATGCAGTTTCCAAATATGAGAAATACTACTTTGCATATTTCAAAATTTGCACATTGTTATTTAAAATAATTTAATGAAACATATTAACCAAAAAAAAAAGGTAAACATGCGAGATGAATAAATAAACAAATAAAATTATTATAATGCATAAAATCAAAAAAACAATCATAAAATGAAGAACACAAAGAAATAAAATGAAAATAGATAATTGAATTCATAGAAATAGACGTACATCCATCAAATAAAGAAATCTTCATCACATCCCTTAAATGAAGGAAGAAACGGTCAATCATCACAAAAATACTATATTACCCTTCATCACTTAAATTATAATTAATTATGATAATAAATATTGACCATAGATTCTCTAAGATGGACGATCGAGATTGCTTCTTATTTCTTACAGGATCTCTCTTTTGTACATGATCTCTACTATATATATATATATATATATATGATCATCTATTTTGCAGTTAAGAAAAAAAAAGAAGCCAAATTTGCAATTTCTTTTTAATTAAGCTTCACAAATATATCAATTACAAACAAGAACAAACACAAATCCACAATTACCAACACTTCATTGAAAGAAAAGAAAAAAAAGGAACTATATATTCACACAAGTCATATTACACCTAGTAGAAGCTTCAGATAATTAGCAGCACCATTATTAAGGTGGCGGAGTCGAAGAGAAAGGCACGTGCGAAACAGCATCACGCTTCTTCTTCCCACACTCAAGCTCGAAGCAATCCACCGGCTTCTCCGCCGCGCACTCCTTCTCGCTCCTCTGCATCGCCTTCTCCGGCAAACAGTTCCTCCGATCATCGTACGCTATCCCCTTCGACGTCAGATTACTACAGATGCCCTCTTCCTCACACAGAAAGTTGTAAGAGAAGGTGAAGTTTGCCAAATTCGGCAACACGCATATCCCCTCCGGCACCACCCCACTCAGTTTGTTGTGCCCGAGGTTGAGCAGCTCCAGATGGGCCAGTCCGGCGAGGCTGTAGGGTATGGGCCCCACGATCTCATTGTTGCTGACGTCGAGAACTCGGAGCTTGTACAGAAACCCTACTTCGATCGGCAGACAGCCGGAGATGCTGGTGTTGATGAGGAGCAGTTCTTCGAGGGTGTTTGCGAACTTGGCTATGGTGGGAGGGAGGCAGCCGTTGAATCGGTTGTTGGCGAAGACGACGACGGAGGCGGAGCTGGAGCCGAGGTTCGCCGGAATGACCGAGGTGAAGCGGTTGTTGTTCACGAAGATGGCGTCGAGGTTGCTGTTGAAGAGTTGGGGGGGCAGCGGCCCCTCGAACTCGTTGAAGCGGAGGTCGAGGTAGCGGAGGGAGGGGAGGGAGAGGATGACGGAGGGGAAGGGGCCGACGAAGCGGTTGTTGCTGAGATCGAGCTCGAAGAGGAGAGAGAGGTCGGAGAGGGAGTGAGGGAGGACGCCGCAGAAGCGGTTGCTGTTGAGGTGGAGGAGGGCGAGGTCGGTGAGGAGGCCGAGCTCCTCCGGGAGGAACCCGGCAATGTCGCCATGGTTGAGGTCGATACCGGCGACCGTGGCGCCGCCGCCGGTGTCATTGGGGTGCGGCGCGCAGTAAACGCCGTTGTAGGCGCAGACATCCGGCCCGCGCCAATTTGAGGTCAAACTGTGCGGGTCGGAGTAGATGACGCGCTTCCAAGACTGAAGCGCGTCGTAGGCTTGGCGGAGTTTAACGGCGGTCGCATTTACGTGGCGGCGGTGGTGGTGGAGGGCGGGGGCCACGTGGCGGTTCTTGGCAGCGGCAGGGTTGAAGAAGGAGGAGGTGGAGATGATGAGTAGGAAGAGGAGTGTGGTGTGAGTTGTAAGACAGAGTGGTGAAGAGTTTGAGGCCATTTTTGGTTAAGGGTAGTTTAATTTGATCGAGAAAAATGATTCTTGATTAGAGTTGGCTTAGGTTTTCTACTTTTCGATGTATCAATGTAATTTAATTAGCTTAGGTATAGTTAGAAATAAGGATGTACGTTTAGATTTTGATCTCTCATCTCTCAGCTAAACATGACTTGTTACAACAACCAATTACAGTGACATTTTACCATCACTAAATGGAAAACAATATGATTGCATTTTTACCATTTTCATGGCTGATGTTGGACAGTCACAACGGCTGCGTCCTATGAAAATTGACTTTAAAAGTAGGATAAAGTTCTAAAAACGGTGTTTTGTTAATTTTCAATTAAATAATATTAAGGGTTATATATTGATGATGATAAAATAGTGTTTTGTTTTTAACTATTATTGGCTTTGGAAATATTTATAAAACATGTCGATCATTTATCGACAGTAAAAGATGCAACACATAAATGCAATAGAGGATCGAAACCGATTTTATGTACTTAATTACTAGTGAAATGAAATGGAGAATTAGGGGCAATTTGGTACTTGTACTAATGTCAACATTGGTGCATGAGTATGTTGTGGAATTAAGATGAGGATAATTTTAAAGAAAATGATAGGTGTTCCTTTTGTGTAGTTTTCTCAAGGTGGAATTCAAAGAAGAGAGGTTGGGCCCACTGGAATTTTGTACCATTTCTTGAATTTTAAGGTATAGTAGTTCATAGTGGGCGGGTAAATTTTCCAGTCTTTGCGATTAGATTGGATTGACTTGGACAGGATATAAAGATGCGTTTTGGTTTTTATTTTTTTATTTTTTTACCCCCTTACCCCCTACTATTTGTGTTTAATTTTGGATATAAATGGAACCACAAATATTGAATGCTTGAACGATACAAACTTTACAAAGTGTGATTTAGTATAAATATTAAAATAAATTAAAAGTTTTAGTAACTAATTTGATATGATCATAAGTTAGTAAGCTTTCAGAAAAAACTAGCCCACCTTAATCTAATCCAATCCATTGGGCTTAGGCCCACAGATTTTCATACGATTTCATACTCTAAAAAGGGCACATAATTTCTTCAAAGCAAACCAACTTAACCAAGAACATTGGGTTGTTTTCAGCATCATACTCCCTCTGTTTATGAAAATATGGACATCTTAGTCATTTTCGGTCCTCCACAAAAAACATGACCATTTTCATTTTTAAGCATGGGCTCCATATCTCCATATCAATAAATCTTTTTCACACTCAAAAGTCAATTAAAATCATTATAATATTATAATAAACATTTTATTTTACTAACCTCTATTTTATGTCAAATTACATAAAGTCATGTGCCGGAGCGTTCCGTTCACGTTTTCCATGTACACATTCGTGGACTAAGAACATCAGCAGCAGTGACCAGGAAGAGGCGGTCTCTCTCCCGAGACCATTGTCCCGCTACTGATTTAGCCGTTGGAGTCTGCCACGGTCCCTCGAGAGACCGCGCAAAAGACGCGGTCCTGGGACAGGTGGCAGGGGTGGTTGGTTGACCGACGATTTAAATTTTAATTTTTTTTTTAATTTCCATATTTTCACCTATATATATCCCCTCTCCAAAATCTATTTCCTACACCACTTTCATCTTCAACTTTCTTTCACATTTCAACTCAATTTCTCTCTATTTCACACTATTGTGTTTAGGGGTGAGCAAAACCGAACCATTGTAGTTCGGTTGGTTTGGATCAGTTTTTTTGTACAATTTGGATCGGTTTTTTAAAAACAAAACCGAACTATTTTCGGTTTGGATCAGATCCAGGTCTCTGGTTTTCGATTTCATCCGAACCGAACTTATTTTATATTCATAAAATATTTAATATTTATATAATATTAGTATTTTATTAAAATCTAATACTCAATTTCTATCACGCAAATCCCTCAAATCAGTAATCATACGCCCCTCTATCTCTTGCACCGCTGCGACTCTAAAGGACTGTTTTGATGTTGGACTGTTCTTTATTTGGTTGATATTGTTGACTTGCACTTGTTGCTTTTGGATTTGTGGATGTTTTTGAGTTATTGACTTATTGGATATTGGATAATTTAAGCAGTTTGAATGTTGTTGAAATCTTGTTGAAATATTTGTTGTTACATGATTTTGCTACGAATAAAAGTTTAGGCCAACCAAACCGAAACCGAACCCGAACTGAAGTTTTCGGTTTGGTTCAGATTGGTTCTTGAGATAATTTGGTTCGGATCAATTATATTTTGTAGAAGTATCGGTTTAATTGATTTTGTAGTTTCGGATCGGTTTTGACCCAAACCATCCGTTTGCTCACCCTTAATTGTGTCATGGATCCTAGTGATTCGGCAATTTAAAAAAGTCTCGTATTAATTTAAAGCATTTAAAAATTAATTCAAAACAAAAAAAGAAATTAAATAAGAAAATATTAGTAGAGACCACCATATTTTGGAGGTCTCTACTGCAGCAAATTGTGGAGACCTCCAAAATAGATTAAAATAATGATAGTTTTGAGTGGAGACCTCCATTTTGGAGGTCTCCATTGATAATGCTCTAATGGAGTTATCAATACTCTAATGGAGTTCTCCTTCCGTCTCAGAGAAGATGTCTCATTTGGTTTGGGCACAACAACCAATGCATTATTGATTTTGTGAATAAAATGGTGGGTCCACAATCATGTGGGGAATGATGACCTCTCTTTTTTTTCCAATTGGGGAAATGTAATATCATTATGGGACATCCCAAATTAGAAAATGAGACATCTTCTATGGGCCAGAGGGAGTATTTCACAGCAAGGCCAACTACTTTAAACAAAATATGTAGTACTCTCTCCGTCCATGATTTACTGGACTAAATATCTGGGAACAGAGTTTAATATGTTTTGATGATGTATTAATAAACTAAAGTGTTAAAGTGAATAATTGTGAGCTCATCTAATATTTTTAATTGTATTGAAGTATTAAAAAGTGTTACGAAATAAACACACAATTATAAGAAAGCAAGAAAAACACACGCAATTTGTTTACCCAGTTCGTCATAAATGACTACGTCTGGGAGCGCTGCCAAGCCAGCGATATGCCTATATTTTTCGGATGATGATTACAATGAGAAATTGCTATTAAATAGCAAATAAAACGTGCACTAATCCTAACCCTTTAGGCTTCGACATGGGCCTAATACTTGGGCCCAAAAAATTTAGTTCGGGGGCCACCGCCTCCAAATCCACGTATTGCCGGTATCAGGCTTTAGTGTACAGTCTAGTTTCTATACACCAACAAAAATTAGAGTGATATTAAAATGGTTGTGGGGCCTACGTCCCAAAATAAAAATATTCAATAAATGGTTGACGTCCTGATATAATAATAGTATCAATAAATGGTGGTCGGAGGGAGTATATTATAAGGGAAATATAAACAGAAACAAAAGGACTAGATTGTTTAGAAACAAAATATGAATGTGTAGTACGAAGTACTATAAGTGATGATAAACAACCTCCACTCCATGCAAGAAAAACAAGAACAAAAGTATATATACAAGAACAGATTTCTAATATCAGTTTCTTCACATAAGCAAATGGAGTATTAAGTCTGAATTTTAGTATTGTTGAAAATGTACAAGAAAACTATATGTTCAAAGATGAAGAGAAAAGTTAATAAGTTGTGAAGCAACAAGAAATTATATCCATGGCAACTGGCCTGCAAGCTAAGCCGGAGTAGTTCAAAAGATGAATCTGGTTTGGAATTATACAGAAGGAAAGTCATATTTGTTTAAAGTTTACATCTATTCTATCACTCTCTCTCTATGCATAATCAAATTAACAACATCAAAATACTACCAATTCAACATGGGATATGAAGATGAGTTGAGCAAACTCCAACTCCAACCATCAAACACCAAATCCATACATTATCAAGTTAAAGACACTCAATAATTGTGAGCTCATCTAATATTTTTAATTGTATTAAAGTATTAAAAAATATTACGAAATAAACACACAATTATAAGAAAGCAAGAAAAACACACACAATTTGTTTACCCAGTTCGTCATAAATGACTACGTCTGGGAGCGCTGTCAAGCCAGCGATATGCCTATATTTTTCGGATGATGATTACAATGAGAAATTGCTATTAAATAGCAAGTAAAACGTGCACTAATCCTAACCCTTTAGGCTTCGACATGGGCCTAATACTTGGGCCCAAAAAATTTAGTTCGGGGGCCACCGCCTCCAAATCCACGTATTGCCGGTATCAGGCTTTAGTGTACAGTCTAGTTTCTATACACCAACAAAAATTAGAGTGATATTAAAATGGTTGTGGGCCTACGTCCCAAAATAAAAATATTCAATAAATGGTTGACGTCCTGATATAATAATAGTATCAATAAATGGTGGTCGGATGGAGTATATTATAAGGGAAATATAAACAGAAACAAAAGGACTAGATTGTTTAGAAACAAAATATGAATGTGTAGTACGAAGTACTATAAGTGATGATAAACAACCTCCACTCCATGCAAGAAAAACAAGAACAAAAGTATATATACAAGAACAGATTTCTAATATCAGTTTCTTCACATAAGCAAATGGAGTATTAAGTCTGAATTTTAGTATTGTTGAAAATGTACAAGAAAACTATATGTTCAAAGATGAAGAAGAGAAAAGTTAATAAGTTGTGAAGCAAAAAGAAATTATATCCATGGCAACTGGCCTGCAAGCTTAGCCGGAGTAGTCCAAAAGATGAATCTGGTTTGGAATTATACAGAAGGAAAGTCATATTTGTTTAAAGTTTACATCAATTCTATCACTCTCTCTCTATGCATAATCAAATTAACAACATCAAAATACTACCAATTCAACATGGGATATGAAGATGAGTTGAGCAAACTCCAACTCCAACCATCAAACACCAAATCCATACATTATCAAGTTAAAAGACACTTAATAATTGTGAGCTCATCTAATATTTTTAATTGTATTAAAGTATTAAAAAATGTTACAAAATTAACACACAATTATAAGAAAGCAAGAAAAACACAAGCAATTTGTTTACCCAGTTCGTCATAAATGACTACGTCTGGGAGCGCTGCCAAGCCAGCGATATGCCTATATTTTTCGGATGATGATTACAATGAGAAATTGCTATTAAATAGCAAATAAAACGTGCACTAATCCTAACCCTTTAGGCTTCGACATGGGCCTAATACTTGGGCCCAAAAAATTTAGTTCGGGGGCCACCGCCTCCAAATCCACGTATTGCCGGTATCAGGCTTTAGTGTACAGTCTAGTTTCTATACACCAACAAAAATTAGAGTGATATTAAAATGGTTGTGGGGCCTACGTTCCAAAATAAAAATATTCAATAAATAGTTGACGTCCTGATATAATAATAGTATCAATAAATAGTGGTCGGAGGGAGTATATTATAAGGGAAATATAAACAGAAACAAAAGGACTAGATTGTTTAGAAACAAAATATGAATGTGTAGTACGAAGTACTATAAGTGATGATAAACAACCTCCACTCCATGCAAGAAAAACAAGAACAAAAGTATATATACAAGAACAGATTTCTAATATCAGTTTCTTCACATAAGCAAATGGAGTATTAAGTCTGAATTTTAGTATTGTTGAAAATGTACAAGAAAACTATATGTTCAAAGATGAAGAAGAGAAAAGTTAATAAGTTTTGAAGCAACAAGAAATTATATCCATGGCAACTGGCCTGCAAGCTAAGCCGGAGTAGTTCAAAAGATGAATCTGGTTTGGAATTATACAGAAGGAAAGTCATATTTGTTTAAAGTTTACATCAATTCTATCACTCTCTCTCTATGCATAATCAAATTAACAACATCAAAATACTACCAATTCAACATGGGATATGAAGATGAGTTGAGCAAACTCCAACTCCAACCATCAAACACCAAATCCATACATTATCAAGTTAAAGACACTCACTAATTCATGCTTTTAATCCATACTGTATCTCTCTCTCTCACTCTACCTCGGCCTTCCTGTGGAGCCTCCGCCACCGTAGCTGCCGGAGTTGCCCATATTGCCCAAACCCCCTTTTCCGGCCACGCCACCGCCCATATGCTGGAACCCTCCACCACCACCACCGCCCCCGCTGCCGCCGTACATCTGCCCTCCCGGATGATAACCCATCATGTTACCCCCATAAATCCCTCCACCCACCACCGCCGCACCATTAAACCCACCACCACCACCACCAGAAGTCACGGCTCCTCCGCCGCCGCCCCCCTCCTTAACTCCGGCGATGGAGCTCTTCTCCCCCTCCATCTCTCTGTACTTAGCCAAGTAAACCTTCAAGGGCTCCACGTATTCCTCGAAGCCGAGCGTGGTCATGGCCCAGAGCAAGTCGTCGCCGTTGATCGTCTTCCTCTTCTCCCTCTGGCACTTGTCGGAGGCCTCGCCGGTGACGAAGCTGATGAACTCCGACACGCATTCCTGCACCGTCTCCTTGGCGTCCTTGGATATCTTGGCGTTCGCCGGCAGCGCCTTCTTCATGATTCTGCTCACGTTCGCGATCGGAAGGAATCTGTCCTGCTCCCTGCTGCTGGCGTTGCTGTTGCTGTGCCCGCCGGAATCGTTGTCGGAATCCGCCATCTCCTTCGTCTTTCTTGACTCCAACTAAACAATTTTTCTCTCCGTCCAAGTACAGTACGTCGGAGATTATGCTTCTTCGAATTGACTGAATATATACAGCAGGGAACAGTTTTCTTGAAAAAGATTCGCCCTTTGCAATTACTGCTGGAGGATCTCTACTTTTTTCAGACACAAAATTGTCAATTTTTACTACTATTTATAAAAAAAAGAAAAAAAGAAAAGAAAAGAGAGGGTTTAAAATTAGAGCAGAGAATAATTGTGGGTGTAGCACAAATGTGGAGAGTGGAAATTCTTTATTGTCTCCTCCGACAAAGGGTCTACGGAAATTCTGTGTTCTAGGACAAAGATCGGATTGTTTGGGCTAAAAAATGAAATTCAAGATTTTCGGAAAATAAGTGATGGGTTTTTGGCGGAAAGATTAATCGAACGGATGGGTTCAAAATTTTCTTTTGATCTTCGGTGGTTATTTGATTTTGCGGGGCTGTGCGTGCGGCGGCGGAATGGTATTGGCGGAGCTAAGGAAGAAGAGAGAGAGAGGGGGGTGGGGGGGGGGGGGCGGGGGGCAGGGCAAAGAAATGGAGGGCGACGGTGATCAGGGTATGAGTAAGATATTTTCCTCGAGGCGACACGTGGCAGTAATTCGGACCGCTCGTTTCCAGATAAGTGGGTACCACGCGCCGAGATGAGAGCCGTCGATGGATCGGAGATCGTACGGCAGGGAACGAGGAACGTGGTGGGTGATTTGATTGGTCGGTTTGGGTCATGAAATTCTCGGATGCACCGCTACACCTAATGTTAGGCTCCGTTTTGTAGGCAAGATGAAGACAAGATGAGATGAGTCATCTCCCTTCATCCGGCGTTTGGTAGCATTTTACAAAAAGTGAAAAACCCGAATATCATCTACCCGGCTCGTTGCTATTTACTGTTTTTCCCCATTGACTCAACTCTCCAAAATTGTGAGTTAAAGGGAGATGACTCTCTCTTCTCACTTTGTAATAATAATAATAACAATAATAATAATAATAATAATATGACTCAATAATATTTTAATAATATAGATTGCAGTTGTTGTTAAATATTAATAATATTTATAGATATTGTAAGTATTTTCCTTTCGCTCGCTCGCTCACTCTTCTCCTTCCTATTCAGATTCTTATTCCAGTCTACAAATTGAAAAAAGCTACTACATTTTATACCTCTAAAATCGTGTCACGCCATAAAAGAAAGTGGAAAATTTTCCATGACGATTTGATTCGAATTCGTTTGGGGATTTTATAGATGAGTGCATACTACATGATCGAATTCGGGAAATTCGAAACTAATAAAAATAATTAAAATCAAGAACCCAGAATTCAAATTGGTTCCTAACTTTGTAAAATATGCGACAAAGCAAGGGTAGACACCCAAAATTAGTTAAAAAACGAATTACTATTAGTTATAAGAGCTAATTTCGTGATCCTGTTTTCCACTACAACCACCCTAGAAAAGCTAATCTATGTCGCTAATCTAATGAACAAAAATAGTAAAAAATCCTCTTCTTTTCACAAGAGTAACAAATCCCATACCTTGACATTTTTGGCTCTGCATAAATAATCTAAAAAAGTTGCAATTTATAGTTTGTGTTCGCAAATAATGCGAATACATTAATATGAACGAACACCTCAAACTGAGCAAAAGGCCACATCTTGTGTGCAATTTCACTTGGTATTAGAGATATATACAAAAACAAAAACAAGAAATCCGAGACATGATTACTTCTACAATGATATTTCCATGTTTGCTACTACAGATTTATACAGCACATAATAAAACAAAGAAAAGACATCATACCGGAGTATTATTCTGAAAAAAAAGGATGATCATCCTAGTACATACATAACATAATCTTCGTCGTCATCGTCATCATCATTTACATCGTTATGAAGTTAACCGCCGCCTCCAGATCCGTACTTCTTCCCAAACATGAGAAGCTGCAGTTTGTCATAGCCGGCTAGAACACCAGCACCTGCAACAGCTCTTAAGATGTTGGCTCCTGCACCCTTAAAGAGTGACTTAGTTCCTTCTTTCTTCACAATCTGGGAAAATGCATCGAGTGAGCTCTTATATTTGACTGCCTCGCCTGAAGTCATCATCATTCTTCTACGAACTGTATCAATTGGGTAAGAAGCCAACCCAGCACCAATTGTGATTCCCCATCCCAGCAAAAAACTAGCCAAGAAACTATCCTGCACATACATTCATGCAGAATCACAGACATTTCTTAAACGCATAGTCACAAACCTAACAGAAGATATACAGAAGTAACAGAACCGTTTTCGTCAAATAAATGATGGACCGTACCAACTATAATATACCAGTCTTAAATTATCCAATAATGTTTATAATCATGAAAAGAATGGAGAATCATGTAATAGAGGAGGACATGTAAAAACAAACAATTGTAAGATTAAAATGGTTTCTAGTATACTAACCTGCAAACCATCAGTTAAAACAACAGGTTTCAAGGAATCGTACATTCCGAAATAAAGCCCACGATAGACAATAATTCCAACACAAGAGATGTTAAATCCACGGTAGAGTCCAATAAGGCCATCAGATTTAATAGTTTTCTTGTAAACATCAACCAAACCATCAAACTGCCTCTGACCACCCTTTTTGGCAGCCTTGGCATCATTAGCCAATCGTGTCCTTGCATAATCAAGGGAGTACACAAACAGAAGAGACGAAGCACCGGCAGCTCCACCAGGTGCCAAGTTTCCAGCAAACCACTTCCAGTATCCATCCCTGTCTTTCTTGAAGTTGAACAGCTTCTTGAAGTAATCTTTAAAGGCAAAGTTGAGGGCCTACAAATTCACAACTAAAGGGCATCAGTCAATGAGAGTGTAATGCCATAACAAAGATTTAGATACTATGCATTAACCTGAGTAGGGAAGTATCTGATAACATTTGCAGTGTTGCCTCTCCAGAGAGCAAGAACGCCTTCATCCTTCATGGTTCGAGCGAAGCAATCTGAGATTCCCTTGTAAGGTTCAGACAATCTACCAGCTCTTATCATCTCATCCTGGTTTTGAATCAAGAGTTTCACTCTCTCGATAGGAGCAGCAGCAGTCTTGGATACTGCAGCAGAGACCCCTCCCATGAGGAAATCCACCATGAAACTGCTAAAAGTTTTACCTGTCTCTACTGGTGTGGGTATAATAAAAGGAGAGACTGGTGAAACAATTTCACTGACAGTTCCCAGGCTAGGCATGAAAAACGTCAGTAGTCCTAGATTGGTATAAGCACCATTCAAAGAGTGTAAACCAGCATTTCTAGTGTTCGTGTGAGGAGAAATAGAAGAAAAAAGATAGGATTGGGCATGTATCTTTTGGTATGTGGACAAATGCATTTTCTCCTCCATTATTGCATGCAGTGCAGTACCTGAGGGCACACAAAAAAAAAAATGATAAGGGAAAAAAACCAATAAAAGACATTTACTGGACATTTTAAGTTCATGAAATAACTCATGGAAATAGCCAGTGTTCAAATTCACAAGCATATCCTAATCAAAATTAGCAATACAGAGCCAAGTAGTAATGCATCAAATTGATAACCAAATCATGAAACTGATACTTCTGCTCATCTATATTCTAAGTTATGACACATCAAATTTAATCCGCAAGGCACGGATTAAAAACATTTCCTTCTGATCCTAAAACGAAATTCTCCTTACTGAGTTTCAAAAACACATTGAATATATCGACTGGAGCCGCATTTTCTACTTATCTCTAACATCAAAATTTATCTCTTCCATAAAATATTCCACAATCTATAGCTGATGAAAAACCACAGAACAAACTATAGCTCTTGCACCAGTAATACTGATACAGAGATTAAGCACAAAGAATCGTCATGATAACAAAGATAGCCAATTACAGCGCCTCAGACAATCAGGGAAGAAAAAACTAAAAAAGGAATCTCCACCGAAACCAAATAAACTCACGGTACTACTCAATCCTCTCATGATCATATACAACAAACAATTCGAGCATAAGAAAAAATCATGAATCACGAAGCTCCAAACACGAAATTCGAGGAAACAATCATTCAATAAGCTAACTCAAGCATCCAACTTCTACATCTAAAAAATACACCGAGAGATGCGCAAAGCAACAAGACGCGAAGCAGAATGAAATGGATGGAAATTCAAAGTAAAAATCACAAACGCGGTAAAGAAAAACACAAAAAATCTCCCGGCAACAAAGGAAGGTTGAATTACCTGCGAAAGGATCGTGGATTCCCGGACCCGAGGATCTTCCAGAAATGGAATCAAGTAGTAGAATTTTTTGGAATATTTATATAATCAGTGAGTGGAGTGTGGTAGAAGGTTAGGGTTCAGTCCGAGTTACTGATCTCGCCTTGCTGTATAAGCGATATTGCGGCATTGCCATCTGCTTGTTACCAACTGTTTGTAGCTCTGAAGCACGGGGACGCTCCCCAGGTTGCCGTCTCCGTCCCGGGGACGTTCCGGGGACGGGGACGTTGGAATACGCCGGAAATACGTTCCTGGGGACGTCTTTTTTTCATTCGCGTATTTTTTATTTTTTATTTAAAAAATACGTTTGACCTCGTAAAAAATACGTTGACTCATGCTCAAAATACGTTTCTTACCTGATTTAAAAAAAAAATGGCATATGTACCCTTCAATCGCGATTTGCGAATGAAAACTCTCCAAACCCTAATTTCTCGCCGCCGCAGTCGCCTGGGTTTGCCGTGGCGCCGTCGCCTGTGTTTGATGCTGCCGCCGCGGTCGCCTCGAAATACCACGCCGCCAGCATCCTCGATTAGAACTTGAATCGCGACCGTATTTTCAAATGTTTATTTATTAGCAGGCATTAGCATTCAGCAGTAGTAATTGGGAAATTAGCTCAATATAATATTATGGGTATTGCGATACAGCCTGTATTGAGTTCTAATTCTTTTGAATTTCTAATTATTTTATTAATGTAGTATTATTGACTATTAAACAAATGTTTTATTTGATATCTGGAGTATTTACTTATTTTCTTCATAAATTATGAATATTTAATACATATAAATATATATTAACTAAAAAATACAAAATGTATTTTTGACGTATCGTATTCTTCATTTTTAGAAATTGACGTATTTACGTCCCCGTATCGTATCGTCCCCGTATTTCGTTTTCGTCCTTGTGCTTCATAGGTTTGTAGAGAGATTATTATGAATTCATTGCTTGTTTTTGGTTTGAAGTGTTTTACGTATTTATTTTTAAATTTTTTCCTTGACTTGATTTATTATGTTTTTTATTTCCCTTAATTCAAACTAAACGAGTGCATCTGTTGTTTTATCAAAGAAATTTAATTTAATAAGAATATAATTCAATAGCGTATCTAGTGGCAAAATTATACAGCTATACTTTATTCATGTCGTATCATGCATTGGCACAAACCTACATTATTAAATATTCAAATGTGGCAAGTCACAAAAGATTCACTAAAAGCATTATTCATTTTGTAGCATATCATTTCTCTTCATTTGTATACATACTTTTGACTACAGAGAGAATTCACTTTGCAGCTATATACGCTGCAAAAGCGTTACACGAACACATACACTGAATCAAATGCTTACCAACACCAAAAACATAGCTGCGTTTGAAATAAAAACTAAATACAACAAAGGCATTAAGATAATACACATTACATACATCATTGGCCTAAGCTGAACAAAGAGAAGTTCTTTGTTTCACTAGTAACTGCTTCAACTTTTTAACTAGTTTCTGATCTGAGCACATGTAATTTTGGAACGATTCTCTCAAAGATTGCAGTAACTTCATGTGATCTTCAGCTGGATCGAAGTTGAGTAGCTTATCGAACAAGTTTTTCCACAGATCAACATTCCAATACCTAAAGCATGCGAAAGACGAAAACAAGCACTTTTCATGAACCGTAACAACATTAGAGTCGCGATATGAAGTTTAAAAGTATGCATGTACAAACCTCTTGTAATGTGATTTGTGCTGGTAGTGAGAGCCTCCTTGAGGAGATGCTTTTCTTTCAATCTCCATATATGAATTGTGAAGCATCATGTAAACTATAACGCATAGACCATACATGTCCACCTAGCATTTGATCCGAATGCAAAAATCATCAAATGTAGCATTTGGATGGATAATATTAGCATTAGAGAATTATGAGAATCAATCACCTCATTTTCACTTGATTATATTCAAGCATGTAAAAAGGTAGAATCAACCATCTCAAGAAGAAGGGGGCAACTATGTAAATAGCCAATTTGGAATAGTAAAATAAAATCCTCTTCTCCTTCCTCCCCAAAACTCACTCATGCACACAGCACACACACGCAAAAACACACACACAGCAACACATACACTCACGCGCACACACAGCAATACACACACTTGCAAAACACACACATAAACACATACACTCACTCGCAAAAACACACACTCGCGCACACACACAGCAACACGCACACAGCACACACACATTCACATACACACAACTCTCTCTCTCTCTCTCTCACACACACACACACACACAACACCGCAAATTAACTCACGCACACCGCACACACATCAAATCTTTTTCTCTTGTTTTTTTAGCATTTGTTCTTCCATTCACGAATCGAGGTTCATCAATTCACGAAATCTGTTGAATACATGAAAAAAATAATCGTGGATTGCTTCTTTTTTGGTACCAATTCAAGAATTCAATTCGATTCGTTAATTTGTGATTTCAGTCATTTATGTGAGTGAATTCACGAATTGAGTTCGTGAATTCATGAATTGCTTCATATTTTTCGAGCAATTCACAACCTAAAATTCGTGAATTTCGTATAGGACGGGGTATTATGGTAAGAGTGGCTATTTTTTTTATTTTTTTTATTTAAGTGGCTATTATTTATCTTTACTATGTCAAAGTGACTATTTTTGCCTATTTCTCCAAAAAAAAGGGGCAAGAAGAATGTATATACCTGAAATGTCCAAGGCTTTTTTTCTTGCATCTCAATGCAACGGAAACCTGAAGTTCTGCTATCTCCTATGAATTTGGTGCCTTCAGGAAAGAGACTCAGATCTATTCCTCTTCCCCAGTCAACAAGGCATAGCCCCTGAATTATGGAATGGATCCATAAGATATGATAATGCTGAACACAAACTATAGATGCATGATTGCAAATGTATTAAGAGATAACCTGATCTCCCCATGTTCCAGTTCGGAGGAGGAAATCATTTACATCTTCTGTTGGATCATCCCTGCCATAGTATATAGTTATAGCTGTAGACTTAGATACTACACTTGCCTGAAGGGACTAGAGTAACAAAATAATACAACATCTATTGAGTATCAATATATAATAATAATAATAATAATAATAATAATAATAATAATAATAAAGAGTGGAACAATTTTGACTACTAGTAATTTCCAACTAGCCATTACCTGATCATGAAGAAAACTTGCACATGCAAAATACTAGGTAGTAGAACTTTTTGAAAGTAAAAAAAAAGTGAGACAATTGAAATTGTCCAACAGAGGAAGAGAAAAGTGTCATGACTGAGAGATTCCAATTTGCTAAGAAAAACATTAATTACCTAGAATAACGTATGAGTAAATTATCAGGTTTGAAGTCACCGTGAATCATTGCAGCACCATGCAGAGTCTCTAGGATTTGAAGCATCTCAATGGTATAATACATACATAGTACTTCATCCATAGATCCACCTATAACCACACTACAGTTCATGGCATCCTGTAGATAATTGAGGAGGAACTGAGTACTACTAGGTAAGAGTTTCAAATTTAACAAAAATAAAAGCAATTACTTGCCAACCTGTAGAGTCCCATGAGCAAAATAATCGGAGACCAATACACTATAGTCAGAATATAGGTGCAAGATGTGAGCATAGCCAAAACTCTTCCTCTGAAAATCAAAGGCTTATGAGCTGTGAGTTGATGCTGATAGTTATTAGTAATAAATATTGTTCTTACTGTATTTACATACTTCTTTTTCAGGAATCCGAATGTCTAGTTGGCGGTACATATAGAATTCCCAAGGAAATGGCGGCTTTTGAATCTGTCCGAAATTGGAAGCTTCAGACAAGATGGAATGAACTCACTAGATTGAAATCCATGCAGAAAGCTGGTATGACAAGTAATAATTACCTTAAGGGCAACGACATTATCGGGATTGCTGTTCACATATGCTTTAAACACCTGAGCAAACCCACCCTGACCTGCACACCCTTTTATCTGATACTTCTCTCCACCTTCAGGCATGAATAATTAAAACCAGACACAAGTCAGCAGCAAAAGGAATATTATGACAGGAATGACAGAGAGATCAGCACATAGCAACTACCATGCATATTTAAATTACTCATGAGTAAGTAACCAATTCGTCTTACAATGATGACCAATAAGAAGATAAAATTCAGATATAGCATTTTTACCTATATCAATGACTTTATTTTTAGCTGATTTCAGCAAGGAGGATAATGCCACCTTCCCCGGATAAGCTTTATTACTTGAAATGTATCCCTAAGCATATATACAATTTTCCTTAGATACTCAGAAGTCAGAAAATATATTTACACTTGAAATTTATATAGATGAAGGGCCTCACCTCATATTCTACAACTTGTGATTTCATCTTGTGCAGTAGTCCTTTGAGGGTTGAGACAGACCATGGATTAATAAAATTTTCTCCATTCGCTACAGAAACGTCATTTTTCATCTGTCCAAAGGTGGAAAGCAAACTGAGTCTCATGCTTATGTTTGCATAATTAAAAAATCATAGAAACATATAACAATTTGAAACTGGTTGAAGATAAATAATACTCAAGGATATAATATTTATCTGCCAACCAAGACGAAATACTAAGAAAAAAATTGTGTAACTCTGAAAATATGATTCCCTTTTCATCCTAGTCTCTATTTAAGTGTCTGAACAGGTTGAGATGAATTAACTGAGTCATACCTTTTGAAATGATCCATTAGTTACCCTTTCGGACATCCTCTCAAGAAATAGAACCTGAGCTTTTTTTAGTCTCCCCAGTGGCTCAGCATTTCTGATTAGCAAGAACACCTTTATTGTGGTGAAATACAAAGAGATTTACTAATTCATTGAAAGCTATCAATGTGGGTGAGAAGTTAAGAAACCTTGAGATGCCAAGATGATAAATCATACAAGCATCTATGAGTCTGCCTTTTGCTTCCAGAAACAAAGCAAATGATTCATATAGCAGCGCCTTGCGTATGCAAATCCTGTGCTCCTCTATTTCCTTAAAAACTCTGTCATAATCTGAGCTACCATCCATCTAAAATATGCAAAAGGAAAAGCATAAATATTCCCAAAAGATAGAGGCATATCCATGAATCCAACTGCGCTTTTGTTGCATCAGATCACGAACACAATCCATAAACTCATATAAGAACGCCAATGATACATCATGACTGCTCATTAAATAAAGACATCCTAACCAACTAGATGACGAACTCAACCAAAAAAACATCTTACAATTCGTAAAATCGCCTATCAGAATGTGAATTTCAGCTGAAAGGAATAATCATTCTAGAAAAAGGACCAAAAACGTAAAAACATCAATATGAGATAAACAGAACAGAGATCGAAAGGTAACAAACATTACGTAGAGGAACCAGATCTTGAGAAATCTGATGTCGTCACGATACCGCAGATCGGACTTGAAGCTATTGATACAATTCGCGACCAAGGCATCGAAATCCGCATAATTAATGTGGCCTCCGGAATTCTGGCTTTGCAATGCCTCGTAAATTGACCTTGAACATATCAAAATAATTCCAGGAAAAGGAGGATTTATATAAGCAAATCCGTGTGAAGAAAATGCGTGTACATATAACTGAAGCAGAGAAATTACTGGAGGCGAAATAAGAGAGGATCGTCGGCAACGGAGGAGGAGAAGTCGCTGATGCTACCGGAATTTCTCGAAACGGCGGCCATAATACCTCAGATACTTCTCGGGAGAGGGCGAAGACGAAGCAGGAAACAGTGTGCGTTTAAATATTTGAAATTTAAACGCAAGCGGGAATCAACCAAATTAAGATTGTTTTCTTTTTTCCCCCTTCAAAATAAAACAAAAACAAACAAAACAAAACAAAGAAAAAGATTATTTTTCCAGCTTTTTTATTTGTCCCCGCGGTGATATTAAATTGCTTCAAACCAATGTTTTAAAACCGGACCGGAGGTCGACCCGGCGAGGCCTACGGGTCACGGTTCAATTGGTTCGACCAGGTTAAATCGGGGTTGAACCGTTCTTTAATAATATTAATTATAAAATAAAAATAATAATATTAAATACATTATATACATAAAATATAAGTAAATTCATAATTTATAAGTAAAAAAAGTCATTAAATTTTTAATAAAAAAATTCTTCTTAATATAAATTCAATCTCATATCATAAATTTAATGTTTGCAATGAGAACATCTTAATTATATACTTATTTTTTTATATAAATATTGGTGATATTTGCAAAAAATATGTGAAAAATATTTTATATTATTTGTATAACTACAAGAATTTGCACATAAAGAAAGATATAATAGAAGTTGAAAATTTATTAAAGAATCGAAAAAAGGAGGGTAAATAATAAGATAAGTAAATATTAATTAGTGTGCTTTAATTGTTTTAAATTTACTATAAGTAAAATAAAATGCTGTTCATTTACAAATTAAGGTGGTGGTGCAGTGGTAAAGCTTTAGCCTCATTTCCTTGAGGTCTAAGGTTTGAAACCCACTTCAAACAATTACTCCCTCCGTTCTCGATTTACTGACCCTGTTGACTTTTTAGATGATTTTGGAGCTTCGGTCCATCCGGGTTTGACCGGTTCAATCCGGTTCCGGCGGTCCGATAGCGGTTCAATAAGACTGCCGGGTCAATAGCTCGAACCAGACCGGCTCTATGTCCAGTTCCCGGTCGAACCGGCCAGTCCGGTCCGGGTTTTAAAACATTGCTTCAAACCCCTCAGCGCCGACGGCGTCGTTTATTCAATAGTAGCCACTTTTTTAAAAAATAAAATAACCACAATTTCTAGGATATCTAAATTTATTCAATTTTAAATATCAAAATATTATTGATAATTTAATTCAAAAATACAATTAACATAACAATTCGGATATAGTATTTTTAATTTAAAATTTTATCGTTTGATTCATGCATTATACACCTTACTTATTGTCTTAAATTTATGATATTTAAGACCATCTCTGATTGTCACCCTCTAACACCTTTTGATTTTCCCACTAACTTATCATGAACTGTTCACATTTCCATTATTTGAAATTTCACTTGTTGTCTAATACTTAGATTCATATTGTTAGGTTTTGGCATCATTAAAAATTGAGAAATTATTGGGATATATTGTGAAGAGACAAGAATTAAACTACATATTCTCACTTACAGCATACACAGTGGTGACTAAATCACCGTAGTCGCATGCGTTTTTTAGGTAGGCGCCTAGCCTTATGCCGCTGCAGCCCACGGATGGACGGAGCCCGTAGTCGCGATCGCGACTATATCATGCCCATATATCAGCTTAGTTGGCATGCTTTGTTTTGTTCTTTCTTTTATTTTATTTTTTCTTTAAATTCTTCTTTTCACCTTACAAATAAAATAATAATAATAATAATAATAATAATAATAATAATAATAATAATAATAATAATAATAATAATAAGGAACTAGGCTCCATTGCAAGAAATGATAGGCGCCTACTGATCGCATAACTATTTAAGCAACTCACAAATGTATGGGGCTATCGAAGCATAGTAGCGAGCAAGGTCATTTTCACGGAGACTAGTTTGAAATACCTATGAGTACTATTACTATGTTGCTTTAATCTATTTAAACCCCGAATTATCAATAAATTGATTAACTAAAACTAAAGTACTTCAATTAAACAAAACAAAACAAAATAAATGGGCAAACAATGGAGAGAATGGATATAAAGATATATATTCTAGGGTAGACTCAATGAGTTTGCAATTGGAACTCACTCCACTTAATCAACCTATGGTTTAATTTCAACTATCTAGGACGATCTCTTGTTCGCTTTAGCCCCCTTCCGGACGACTAAAACTGTTGATTACAAGCTAGCTTTGTTGTCCCCAACTAAAGTCTAGCCTATAACTCCTGAAAGCCCCTTGGATCAATAACCCTCATAAAAACTCTCAACCTCCCGGTTTATTGAGTCGTTATGCCTCATGTTCCTATTCAAGTGTCAATTCTCATCTCCCGAATTTTGAATTAACACAATAGACATGTATAAATGGTGATCAAGCATTTAAACATACATACAAATCAAGACCATAAGGAGATGAAGCAACCAAACCATAGAATTGAAATAAGTAAAGTTAATCCATTACAAATCTATATTGTCAAATTCCTAGAATATGAGATTTTAGCTACTCATGCCCATGGAAGCAAAAAATCCCAGCATTAAAGATAAACATGATTAAAGAAACAAGATAACAAGAATTCATAAACAAATCCTTGATCTTGAGCTCCAACTTAAAATCCTTGATGTCTTCTTCTCCAACTCTCCAAAACAAGCTTTCTCCTCTTGGCCTAAGTGGATGAAGGTAGAAGATGGAGGTGTAGAGATTTAGTGTGTGTAGATGGAGGCTAAGTGAGAGATCTACCCTAGAAATGAGAGCACAAATGGGTATATATATGTTGGTGTTTGGTGAGGGTTGAATTACAATTGATCAAAGATGAAATGGGGTCAAAATGCAATTAGGAAAAGTGAATTTGGGGAGAAAAATTAGAATTTTCAAAAATTGATTACAAGGAGTGGTCACAACGAGTGACCACTTGCGGAAGAGCAAACTTTGTACTACCGCACGCTGGGTACCCCCCTCTCTGTAGTTGGGCGCACGGAGTGCCCATTCTCTGAAGAATAAAATTTCTTCTTCCGCGTGCTACCACTCGCGTGCCCACTAGCTGAACTTCTTTTGCTCCGTTCTTTCTCGTCCGAACTCCGAATCCACTTCCGTTTTTTCCTATATGCTTCTCTCGACTCGAAATTCGATGTGGAATTGTTCTCTTTGCCAAAATCGTCCTCTTTTTCCTACAAAATGATCAAAATAATCCAAGAAGTACTTTATTCGACAAAAATACAATAAACACCAAACGAACTTCAAACGAGCATCTAATTCACACCCATTTAATCAACTTTTTACTAAAATGAAGCATGAAAAATCCATATTTGTCACCTACCACATTTACCAATTTTAAGCTCCGCCCAATCATTTCACAGGCGTGGCTGCGGATGCTCTTAAGGAATACAATATATATGACATATTTAACAAAATACAATTCTTACCCAATTTTTCAAAGATGGGACTAAAATGTCCCTCCTAATAATAATCCAATCTCTTCTCTCATATGACACACACACACGTTATCTCTTCCCCTCCCCCCTCCCAATTTCCAAAACCACAAATATTCCCTTCCCATATCTCACAAAACTCATCTCTCTCTCTCTCTCTCTTCACTCTGATTCACTCCCTTCCGCCTTCTGTCAGCCACTGATGCAACGTTCAAGGAGGCGCCAGTGTTGGGAACCCCACTCAGTTTGTAAGTTTTGATGATGTTTATTGAAACAACACTTAGAAGTTTCTAGAGTTAGGTTGTTAGATCAAACTACCATGTATAGCTCAGTTTGATGATCTTAATTAGGCAGATCTTAGTCAACCAGATTGAAGGAGTTCAGCACTTGCCTTGAAGAGTTTAAGACTCATAGATTGAAGGAAGTTCACTAAAGACTCCAGTTTGAATAGGTAGCCTCAACCTGCCTAAATAGGTTGAACGATCTAGCTCATACATCTCTTAAAGCGAGCTGGACTACCTCAACAGGAAGAAAGTACAATATGTTAGAGTACCGTTCTGACACATCCAATGGCTATAATTTATCTTCTCGCCTATAAATACTGCTTCCCTCAACCAGAATTTCTAAAGGAAATTTAACATTCAAAGCCAAAACTCTGCCGAATTCTCAAACATCCCAAGCCTTCAACTCAAAGCTCGAAATCAAGATAATTTCCCAAGTGTTGAGTGCTTAGTGAGAGTTCCATATTCTGGTTCTAAATTACTTGAGCGTTTACTACTACTCACGTGATTGTTAGAGAGTTTCTATTATATCATTGGTTCATTTCTCTTGTAGAAACTCTCGACTGTAATTTCTTTCTAACAAAGTTAGGATAGACTTTGAGTTAGATTAAGATAACAGTTTTTCGTTTATTGTAAGTTGTAAAGAAAGGTTGTAAGGGTCACGACCCATAACTCGTGCTTGGTTTTTGTCGAGGAACTAACAAAGATTAAGGCTGGTTCTAACCAGTATAAAGAAGAGAGAAGGAAATCCAAAGTAAGGGATTTCAGATCGCAAGATCTGACGTAGATGTAGGAGGGTTATCTCTAAACCATGATAAACTCTCGTGTCTCGATCTCTCTTTCTTTATTTTCTCTTTACAACTTATTCGTTCTTAAACTAACATACTAACAAGCATAACAATCTTCATGTATATCACAATCTATTAGTTTAGATAAAAGAATTTTCTCAAGAGTTTTCCAACACTAGCCACCAACTTCCGCACTCCAGTTCAGTCTAACAAACTCAGTTGTTCACAGTTTGAATTGGATAAACTGAACTCACACTCTGATCAAACTATCTGACTCAGCTCATCTTAGTTAGTTCTTGTTTGCCAGATCGCACAAATTGCAAAACTATGAAATTGGTGTATTCGCCCCCCCCATACACCAATGAACTCTTTTCGGGACCAACATGCCGTATATCTAGTGCCACCAAGGCGAGCAAGCAGTCGCAAGATGGAGGATAAGATTTTTCCATTGAGAAACCCAGATCCTTTGGCAATTTTTCCATCGAGAAACCCAGATCCTCCGGCGACCAAACAAGATCTGGCCCATTGCCATCCCTAAAAGAGGGGTTATGTATCTATGGAACGAACAATCCTAAGTTATTTGGTATATGACTAGGTAAGAAATGATTCAATTCTTACCATCTATATGTATGAATTGATACAGTTCTTACCGTCTATATGTATGTATGAATATTATTGTAATATTTTGGTATACGACTTCATATGTATTTGTTTTTTCTTTATATTATTATTTATTTTATTTTATTTCTACAAAATGAAATTTATCACTAGATATTATTCTTAAATGTCATGAGTGTTTTCATTCATAAATATATCAAAAGTCATACATAACAAATTTAAGAAGAATATAAGAATTTGTCGAATTCTTACCAAGTGAATTACAAGAACATAAGTCATGTGAAAACAAATACAAAGAAGGGTTGAAACTTTAAAATTCTTACCAATCAGGTTTTATAGTTCGTAAGATGTTGACGAGTTCTTGCAAAGTTATTTGCAAAGAAGGAAGAACTAAGAATTTGTGACATTTGTGTGAAAATCAATACAAATATGGTAAGAAACTTTGGAATTCTTACCAATCAGGTTTAATAGTAGGTAAGATGTTGACGAGTTCTTGCCAAGTTAATTGCAAAGTTGACAAGAACATAAGTAGCTAATCAACTTGTCAACTTTGCTAATCAACACATAGGTAGCCTAGGGAATCGGCATAACCAAATACAGGCGAGGAGAGCTAATCAACCCCTATCGACCAACAAGTCCTAATCGCACAAAAATGAGTAATGAGAACCAACATAAACTTCCGAGAAGCTCAACCAAACTCGACTACATAATAGGTAAGAAATTGAGATTTCTTACCTATCCCTTGGTAAGAATTCGTGTTTCTTATCATTCGTAACTTGGTAAGAAAATTTCATTTATTACCTATTATTTGGTATATTGGTAAGAAATTTCAATGATCGTAAATTTATATGTATAGCCGTAACTTGGTAAGAAATTTTAATTTATTACCTGCTATTTGGTACAAATTCGTATTTCTCACAATCTGTATCATGTTTAATGATTTGTATGAGTGGCCATAACTTGGTAAAAAATTGAAATTTCTTACCTATGGTTGGTAAGAACTTTCGTATTTCCTACAATCATTTTCAACACATTCCAAGCACTCGTGGCTAATTCAATCATTCATGAACCAATTACTCAACAACAAATCATTCGGAGCAACGCTGTAAAAGGAAATAATTCACTGTTTCCTTCAGAAATAAGCTAATCGCATCTACTCTAGTTATTATATCAGAATCCTTAAGACAAAATAAATTGAAACTCCAAGCATCACATAATGGAAAGAAAATTTTATTTTCTGTTAGTTTTTAATGCTGGAATTAGGTAGTAAAACTATAACTTAAGAATGTACTTTCAATGAATTCAAGAAAAAAGTATAGAAACTTTGAATCTACAGCAAAAAAAGCCCCACCAATTAAACATTCAAATATCACATTAATCACCAAAAATAACTTCACACATACAACTGCCAATTGAAAGAAAATACTTCATCACCTCCATCTCCCCTTCATCACCAATAACACCATCAACGTCGTGTTCATGGCCTCCGACGTAGCCGTCGATGTCTTCTGCCAGAACCATTATGGCACACATGGTTCCAAATCCTCCGTTGTCAAGGGCAATAGCCAGAAATTTGCCTACGTCTGGGTCAGAAATGCCGAAACCCAGTGCCTTCTCTATCCAGAAACACCACCATCGTCTGTAGAAGCTTGCCGTTGAGAGAGAAGCTCCGCTAGAAAAAATCTCAGCGAGAAGGTCACAGTAGAGAGAGAGAGAGAAAAAAAAAAACCCGTAGAGAGAGAGAAGGTTTTAGGGAGAGAATGAACGCAGATGAAGGAAAAGAGAAAAAAATGAGGAGGATTGAATGAGATAAGTAAGGGCATTTTAGTCCCATAATTGAAAATATGGGTAAGATTTGTATTTTTAAAAAATTTGTGATATATAATGTAATCCTTAAGTGTATATAGGTAAACTACACAATTTCCTCTATTGTTAAGGGGGAACTTATTGAGATAACCATTAAAAAAATTGATGATCATTTTGATTTGAATCCAAAACCCTCCCTAATCCCTTTCGCCAATATTGGTTGATCATAGATAAGTTAGAAGAGCTTATGTGTTAGGAAGCTTATTTTACATTCTTTCAACTTAGAAGACATGTTGACCAAAAAGACGCTAACAACTGCAAGGATTACTTCAAATCCTCAGCACATCATCAGTTCATACATCGCCTACAGTTGATCAAGTTATATCAGTCAGCAAGCATTAGGTCACTCGTTGAAGTGCTAAGGAAGAGGAGACCATTCTTGATATTTGAATGATCTTATCATTAAATGCATTCGGCATCAAGATAGTACGTGGCACACTCCTAGTGGACGAGAAGTCAACTTGCAGCCACAAACAAACAAAACCAATGGGAATGCTCAAGAATTGTACTGGGAAATCCCGTCAAAGTACTATAAAAGGTATGCCGTAGCACATGAGACGGCTACTCGCCAAAGCAACATGGAAGAAAAAACTCTAGCTGTCTTGTCAACTGTAACGTCTCATCATCAATTATCCTAGCCAAAAGTTTAAATGTACTACATATCTCTCCAATGGATATGAAGTTCTTTCCCGGCATATATAGGAGAAGACATAGAATAGAAGATCTTAATACGAACATTTAAGTTTTCATCACATTTGCAAACTTTCTCTCTAAACGGTCAAGAAATTGCAAGCTCTAAGAAGCTAATTGAAGATCTATAACTCTATTTCTCTAAAGATCAGTCTGTCTCTTATTTTCTTGAAACTAAGTGTTCCTCACAAGAAATCTCACTTTGTGTCCACAGGCTGTATTCACATTCAAATCCTTAAGCCTTAGGTGAGGAAACCCAAACCTAGTTGTGTTCTTCATTGTAAGGGTTTTTCTTAGTTAGTTGGAAAAGTGTTTTACACACCAAAACCCAAAGCTAGACTACATGTTAGATTGAGTTTAGAATTTATATTTTTGAGTTGTGGTCGTGACTTTGATTCCAAATGTAACATTTCTGGAGGAACACCTATACAATTAAGGAACTTAAATTGAGTTTGAGGTGTATTAGGCTTGTCAAGGGCCCGTGTAATCTTGATCATTTTCGAGTAAAGGTACTAAGTGAAGGTGGCAAGAATGGACATAGGTCTTGATTCAACCAAACCACTATAGGTCCTTGAGTGCTGGGTTGTATTGATTCCTTGCATTTACTGTTGATCATTTCTGATTTCTGCTCCAGCATTCATTTTACTTACACATTTTCATTAAAAGCTCTGAAACCTTACTTATCTGACAAACTCGCTTTTGAGGCCTGCTCACCATATTCCGCATTTATTCTGTTGATAGGTTGACTTGCTTATTGATCCGCCCTCACTTTAGGGGTGAGGGAGATGCAATGATAACCGATGTATAACAATCGGGTCGAATCCACAAGGAATGCGAGAGAGTAAGAATTTCAAGTAGTAATTCGATTACCTACCTACTATTCAAGCTACCAACTAACATATTTTTGTGTTTTTGATTAATTAAAGCAATGCAATTAGTAAGTAACAAACTATAGAACAAATAATAACAAGGGTTAACAAACAATAGTAGAAAACTTGATTCCAAATATAATCCGATAATCACTAGAGGCTTAGGTTTTAGGATTTGCATGGATTAGCCATTTTAATCTAATTCATATGGGAGTTCTATATATATTAAACATTAACTCTTCTCTCGAAGCAATCAATATTACTAGATTAACCTATGACATCTATCTCAGCTAGGTCTCAAGATGCATAAATTAACTCCAAATAGCTCAATTCATTATCTAGAAGCTCCTACTAACAAGAATTACTAGTATGGTGTGACTTGATTCCAAGTGTTATGAACTAAAGCCTCCTAAGCATTTAACCAAACACCTTGTATGCATTCAATGATGGCCAATCACTCATGCAATTAAATCAAGCCCCAAATCACAAGGCATATGAATTAGAAGGTAAATCCAACAACAAAATCCAAAAACCTAATTTTCTAGATCATATCTTCATATATTGGAACCAAAAGGAAATTTAGCTAGACATAATTAGAGGAATTAAACCATAGAAAGTAAATGAAATCATGCTTAAAAGAAAGAGAATTCAATAAGGAAGAGAATAGTGGAATGAGTCTTCAAATCTTCAACATAAATCTTCAACAATCTTCAAAATACTAAAAAGGAAAGAGGGAAATGTTTCTAGGGTTCTAGGAGTGTTAAAAAATGTAAAAGATGCACAACTGGGGTGAATTCTAGGATTAAATACATAGAAAATCAAGTTTGGGTCGAGTTGGACCGAGTTAGACGAGCTAACTCGGTCAATAAGTGAAGGGGGAAGGGACGGCAGCGGTCTGGCCGGCGGTCTGGCAGGCCGCCAGTCAGGCCGCCGTCTAGGCCGCCGTTTATGCTGCAGCTCAGCCACCTGGCCGGCGGTTTGGCCGGCGGTCTGGCCAGGCTGCCGTCCAGGCCGCCGGCGATCCTCCTCCGTGCGCAGCCCTACGGTTTCGCCTCGTTCTCCCTCGTCCGAACTTCGATTCTCAATCTGCTTTTTGCTATGGCTTCGTATCGAACTCCTCTTCGACATGGACTGATCAAATCAGCCAATTGAGTTCTTCATTGTTCCTACAAAAAGCATAAAGAGACTTGAGAGAACGAGGAAAACATAAATGAAAGCAACTAGTGAAACCCTAACTATACAACTTGAAATTCCACATGTAAGAACACAAGTTTCACTCTAATTGAGCTCGATTCTCCCTTGTTTCCGATCATCGATCCTTAGCTACTTGAATGCTCTTTTAAAATTCTCACAAAAATAGATCGAAAACCGAGAAAAATAAGAAAAGTCTAAGGTATGCTAAGAGTTAAGAAACCCTAGCATTTCTAACATTTAAGCACATATATCAAGACTCAAACACATGCAAAACGTACTCAACATGCACATAAAATACGTGTTAATCACTCCCCCAAACTTAAGCCATTGTTCGTCCCGAACAATGAAACGAACAATCAAAACACTTAACACGTATGGAGTGTGCATTTTGAGTTCCTCAATGCCTCATATCATATCTAAAACCATTTTAGCTCAAGAAATTCTCAAGTCAAGCCAAACATTCATAAGATCACTCACTCTCCTAACTTAGAAATCAATCACTCAAACACCTTCGACTCTAGATCTCACCAAGAATATGTGTATCACTCGATCCCTCTACATATGGAAAAGGTAAGCACTCATCGAAATCATTCAAAGCATAACTTTAGCCATAAGCTTGCCTATCAACTCAAGTTTCTAATACTACAATGCATGCACAAATTAGGATAAAAAAGGTCTTTATTAAGCTTGTATAGAGACATTGGTCAAGGTAAGGAATTATAGGCTAAGTGACTTAAATTTGCATTCAAGTACTCTTACCCCCTTTCTTCTCCTTTCAAAGTATGAAATTCTTCATCTTCCACCTTATCCAACCCCTTTTTATCAAATGAAACCACAAGCTTCTTTCAAAATTCTAAAGAAACACTCCTTTATGCTCTTATTCTTTTTTTTTTTTTTCAATAAGAACTTTGTTCTTATTCTTTCCTTTTCTAACTTAGAGCTTATAGGAGTGTCCTTTCATTCCAACACCAATCATCTAGACTCTTCACCATCACCCATCATTCTTTATGAATTTTCAACGTTCACCAAGGTTCCCTTAACCATCCTTCACCCCCTATCATCCGGTTCAAGAAGAAAAGACTCTATTCAAGCTCAAAATGGGACGACAATGGTAGTGTTTAGGGAAATTGGGCTATGCAATGATGGCATAAGATCATCTCCTAATTATGCACACATGAAATATTTCCAACAAGAGTATCAAGGCAAGTTCTAGTAAAGAATATGCAATGCAAGATCAAGCTCTCAAGAAAGGATGTTAACTATGTAAAATGCATAGTTTAAGGCTTAAAATCCTCTCCAGGTTTTTGTCTAGAGCCTAAGTGCCTAATTTCAATCCTTCCAAGCCATTCAAGTGAAATAACCCTAATCATGCTTGACTTAAACTTGAGAAATTTAAAAATATCACCATTTAGCATTAATCATTGGCATCTCACTCTAATGCACATGAGCAATTCAACACGTGCTTTCGCACTCAAGCATGCATACATTCATTCACTTAAATTTTTCCTTTCTTAAAAATTTCACATTCAAAACCACAAACTCAACCACAAACTCATGAAGAGTAATTATTTAACCCTAATTCATCCCCAATTGCACAAAACAAAACACAAACTTCCACACAAATTCAAAAACCATCAAACAAACTTAACAAATAACACAAAGTCCTCCAAAACATCCCACAACTTCAAACTCATCATCAAAGAAATTGATTTCCCAACGTCAACAACCCAAAATTCTCATCCACAATCCAAGCAACAAATCTCAATTAAATAGATACCATCCAACCACAAAAATACCTCAAACCACAATTTTAAAGCCAAGCAACATCAAACATGAGAGGCAGAGACAAAGAGACTAAAACAAGAGTGTAAAGCAAGAGAACAAAACATGGAAAAATAGCAAGACATAAAATGAAAGTAATTTAAGTAATTAATTCATTATCCTACCCCCTCCCCCAAACTTATTATAGAAAATAAATTCTAAAATAAGTTTGGAGGGAAAGATATATAATGGATTTAAATTACACTTACAACATTCCAAGCTATGATGATGGTGGAGGATGGGGCCAAGTCACCCCTTGATTGAGTTGATGCTCTCGGAAGCTCTCCAAAAGCTCCATCATCGATGTTACTTGCTTTTCCATCTTCTTACTCCTTTCCACTTATCAAGTTGAGTGACTCTCATCGAAGTCACCTCTTGCCTCATCACGGTGACTTGTGCATCAAGAGATTTAAATCCCCGTTCCATACTTTCCATTCTAGTCTCAAGAGTTCCAAATCTTTCATTGTATCTTGACATTTGTTCTTCTCTTGACATTTGTTCTTCTCTTGTCGAATCTTCCATTTCCTCATCCTCTTCATCCATATGCATTTCTTCCCCTCCATTGCCAATAGTGTGCTCATCCTCTTCACCATACTTGAAGATATGATTTTCCATGATCAACTTGTGCATTGGCAAGTTCAATTGCCAATTTTCTCTTTCATGAAAATTGGTGACCAATATACTCGCGGCATTAGGGAGAGGGAACTTCTCACAATCTTCTTGAAGAAAATAGAATGGGGGTGTGATAGAATTGATAAACCTCAAGTACCTTAACTTCATGAAATCCATAAGATATGATCCCTTCAATGGAGGGTATCCACCAAGATCTTCCTTGATCCTCTTGGCAATGGGAGTAAGCATTCCTCCAATGTTGACCTTTTCGGAATTCACTCTTGCTTGCTTCAACAATTGAGGGATAAAGAGATGTGTAAAACTTATCTTCCTCTTGGTCAACATAGCATAAAGAATGAAAAGATCATCAATCCGGACCGAGGTATTCTCCTTTCTTGCAACAATTGTGTGGCCAAGGATTTTAAGCACCATTCTTAACACCGGATTCCACACTTCATTTGACTTTGAATATCCCGACTTGAAACCTTCCAGGAGAAAGCGGTACAAGCTTGTTCCAAATGGAATAGTGCTCGAAAGCTTGCTCTATCAACACATTACCCCCATGTGGTACTCTAAAAATATCATCTATCTCCTCCAAGCTCATTTCATGCCTTTCACCAAACAATTGGAATTGAATACCGTGCATGAGATGAATATTTTCGGTCCTCCACTGTGCTCATAACTTCAAGAACAACTTTTTCATAAGTTTGTCTATCCTTAATAGTATCATCAAGGATACATCCCCAACCAATATTATCAAAAAGAGACTTTACATTATTGTAAAGCCCTATCTTCTCCAAAACCTCTTTTGAAGGAAACCTTGTTGGAATAATGCCCTTTTTCACAAGAGTGGCGAATTTATCCCTTTCCTCATATGTTTCCAATCGAATATCATGAGCTTCCGGTGTTGTAGGATCCCTTCTTGGTTGGAATGACAAGGAGGAAGCATCCTTTCTCTTCGTGTTTGTAAGAGAAGCAATCAAATCCTTAGAAGTTGTTGCTTTTTCTTTTCATTTTCCTCTAGACTCCTTCTTCCTACAAATTATGAAAAATTCCAAGTAAATTTCAAGAAGATAGACCAAGAATTTTCATATTGTAAGCAACTTTTATCATGAACTCATGATTCCCTTGAACATGTATGCTCCCAAAAAAAAAAATTAAATTTTAAGCAAGTATCAAGAATGTGAATTCCTACAATGTTCTCCAAAAATTCATACAAGTTCCTTCAATCCTATTCATGAATGTTCAAGTAGAAAGAAGTACAAATTTCCATGAATATTCAAATCAAAAAGATATAGCACAATTCATAAATGCAAGAATTAATGCCATTCAATTCATACTCATTCCCAAAATTCAAAAATTCAAAAATTTCTCCCAAATATTCAAGAAAAACCTAAGCTAGGAATTATATTCAAACTATCACAAATGATGGGCAAAATGCATACCAATTCATAGAATGAGTGTAGAAATCCCATAAAAGCAAAGGTGTAGAACATCTTACCTCATTTTCTTGGGAAACTTGAAGAACTTCACCACTTTGAACAAGAATCTTAGATTTTCGTTTTTTAGGTTAGGGTGAATGAAAAAGTGAGTTCTAGGGCTTAAAATGTAGCTTATGTGATGGGTAATGAGACTATGGAAGGACTTAACAAGATTCAAAGTAATTTGTGAGTAATTAGAACATGGAATTTCAAATGTTTTAGTGAGAGAAAGTGATGTTCATGCTTGAAAAAGGGTTTGAAAAACATAAAATGAAGAAAAGGAAGTGAAAAAATCAAAAATAGAAAATAGGGCGTGGAGGACCGGCGGCGGTCTGGCCGGCGGTCTGCGGTCTGGCAGGCCGCCGGTCAGGCCGCCGTTTACTTTGTAGTTCAGCCACCTGGCCGGCGGTCTGGCAGGCCGCCGGCGGTCCGCCCCGTTTCATTTTCGGCCGTTTCCTGACGCGTTTCTCGACCTTTTTCGACCATTTTCGAAGCACCGGGTCCCTCTCGACTTCCTCTTTATTCTCCCTAAGTATTTTTCAACTTCTCTTTTTCAACATTTTCTATTTTTTATGGTTTTTCTCAAAAATAAAACGAAAATTGTAACAAACTCAAAAATTGAAAAATGAAATAAAAACTCACAAAAATGAAAAAGAAAAGGATACGTGTTGAGGTGCCTCTCAACAAGCGCTTTGTTTAACGTCGTTAACTCGACATAATCTCCAAGATAAAGCATCATTAAGAAGAATGGCCGACTCCTCCTTAAACTTCTTCGAATTGAAATAAAGCTTGAGTCGATGTCCATTAACAACAAAGGTAGAACCATCATTCTTGAGAAGTTCAAATGTGCCATTCTTGAAACTCCTACTCACAATGTAAGGACCGGTCCACCTTGATTTGAGTTTTCCGGGGAAAAGACGAAGACGAGAGTTAAAGAGAAGAACCTCGTCTCCCGAAATGATCACCTTGCTTTGAATCTCCAAATCATGAAACTTCTTGGCTCTTTCCTTGTAAATCCGAGAATTTTCATAAGCCTCGTTTCTCCATTCATCCAATTCCACAAGATGATTTTTCCTATTCACTCCGGCCTCCTTAAACTCAAGATTAATCTTCTTTAAAGCCCAAAACGCCTTATGTTCAATCTCCAAAGGTAAGTGACAAGACTTTCTGAACACAAGTTGATACGGAGACATACCAATGGGGGTTTTATAGGCGGTTCGATAGGCCCACAAAGCATCATCAAGTTTCTTAGCCCAATCCTTCCGAGTAGTGATTGTCTTTTCCAAGATTTGCTTGATCTCCCGGTTTGCAAGCTCCGCTTGACCATTGGCTTGAGGATGGTATGGAGATGTAATCTTGTGCTTCACTCCATATTTAGCAAGAACACTTCCCAACCACTTGTTGTTGAAGTGAGACCCCCCATCACTAAGCAAAGCCTTTGGAGTTCCGAACCGAGTTAATATGTTCTTCTTCCAAAACTTGATCACCACCTTGGAATCACTAGTCGAAGTTGGGATGGCTTCGACCCATCTCGAAACATATTCAATAGCAAGAAGAATATAAGAAAAACCACAAGAATTTGGGAATGGTCCCATGAAGTTTATCCCCCAAACATCAAACAATTCAACTTCAACCATGATGTTTTAAGGCATCTCATCCCTTTTTGTGATATTTCCCATCCTTTGACATCTATCACAATTCTTCACAAATGATTGACAATCCCTAAAAATCGAAGGCCAATAGAATCCACTTTGAAAAATCTTCCAAGCCGTACGATTTGCCCCAAAATGACCCCCATTTGGTCCCTCATGACAATCTTCAATAATCTTGAGCCATTCACCATCCATAACACATCTTCTAATAAAACCATCAGCACATCTTCTCCATAAATATGGATCTTGCCAATAATAGAATTTCACATCTCTAAGGAACTTGGCCTTTTGATAATCCGAGAGATTTGGTGGCAACTCTCGAAGCACAAGATAATTAGCAAAATCGGCAAACCAAGAATCCTTGCATTTCAAGACCATGATCCTCTCGTCCGGGAAGCACTCATTAATATTCAATCTCAAATCTTCACCTTCAACCGGATTTTCAAGCCTTGACATGTGATCGGCTAGCACATTATCCACTCCTCTTCTATCACGAATCTCCATGTCGAATTCTTGTAGAAGGAGAATCCAACGAATAAATCAAGGCTTTGCATCCTTCTTGGCCATGAGATGTCGTATAGCCATATGATCCGAATAGACAATAGTGTGATTCCCAACAAGATATGACCGGAATTTGTCAAAAGCAAAGACAATGGCCAAGAATTCCCTTTCCGTTGTTGTGTAGTTCCTTTGAGCACCATCCAAGGTTCTACTAGCATAATGAATGACTCGAAAAACTTTGTCTCTCATTTGCCCCAAAACCACTCCTAAAGCATAATCACTTGCATCACACTTCAAAATGAAAGATTCACTCTAATTGGGCTTGATGAGAATAGGAGTAGAGATGAGGGCTTACTTTAATGTCTCAAAAGCTTTCAAACATTCTTCATTAAAGACAGACTTCACATCTTTTTGCAAGAGATCACAAAGTGGCTTTGTGATCTTTGAAAAATCCTTAATGAATCTTCTATAGAACCCCGCGTGACCAAGGAAACTTTGAATTGATTTCACATTTGTAGGAGGTAGAAGCTTCTCTATAGCAACAATCTTGGCTCTATCCACTTCCAAACCATCTCTAGAAACCTTATATCCAAGCACAATCCCATGTCTAACCATGAAGTGGCACTTCTCCCAATTCAAGACAAGAGAAGTGTCCTTACACCTTTGCAAAACCTTTGTGAGATTATCCAAACAAGAATCAAAACTCTTCCCGAAAACCGAGAAGTCATCCATGAATACCTTCATAATATTTTCAATCAAACCTCCCAAAATAGACATCATGCACCTTTGGAAAGTGGCCGGAGCATTACATAACCTGAAAGGCATCCTCCTATATGCAAATACTCCATAAGGGCATGTAAAGGCCGTCTTGTGTTGATCCTCCGGGGCTTATGTCAATTTGATTATATCCCGAATACCCATCAAGAAAGCAATAGTACTCAAAGCCCGCCAAACGATCCAACATTTGATCTATAAAGGGCAAAGGAAAGTGATCTTTCCTTGTATCCGAATTCAAAGCCCTATAATCAATACACACTCGATATCCGTTGGCAACCCTTGTAGCAATAGTCTCATCATTCTCATTCTTGACCACCGTCATCCCCCCTTTCTTCGGAACAACTTGGGTAGGACTCACCCATTTACTATCCGAGATGGCGTAAATCATTCTCGCATCTAATAGCTTCAACACCTCTTTTCTCACCACTTCTTGCAAGACTGGATTCAACCTCCTTTGAGGTTGAACCTTAGGACGACAATCATCTTCCAATAGAATACGATGCATGCATATAGATGGACAAATACCCTTAATATTATCAATAGACCAACAAATAATATCTTTAAACTCCCTAAGGACACGCAACAACTTGTCCAATTCGGACTCTGACAAGTGTTGTGACACTATAACGGGAAAAGAGTCATTATCACCAAGGAAGGCGTACCTTAGGTGATCAGGGAGAGGTTTCAACTCTTGAGAAGTGTTTGAAGAAGATTCCACCTTAGTTGAACTCCCACTCTCCCCCGGTTGATTGATATCAAGGTAATGAACTTCATCCTTCAACGATCCTTGATTTGCTTCGAAATAAGCAATAGACTCCAACAAATCATCGCAAGCATCATCCAAATTGGAATAAGAATAGAAAGAGTTAGCGATGATTTCTTCTGTGAGATCCTTAGCCATAGATGTAGGCAAGGTGGTGATTGAATTGCATTCCTCATATGTTGAGTCATCTCTTCGCTTCATAGCATCAAAGATGAAAAGAGTGAGGGTCTCTTCATTAACTCTAAACGTAAGATTCCTATCTTGTACATCAATAAGAGGTCTTCCGGTTGCTAGGAAAGGACGCCCAAGAATGAGGGGCATCCCCTCGTCTTCCGGCATATCCAAAACAACGAAATACGCGGGAAAGATAAACTCCTCAACTTTCACTAGCACGTCTTCAACAATTCCTTGGGCATAAGATATGGAACGATCGGCCATTTGGAGACAAATAGACGTAGGTTTGATCTCTCCAATATCCAATCTTCTAAAAATAGATAATGACATCAAATTGATGCTAGCTCCAAGATCACATAAGACATTCCCAAACTTTTTCCCTCCAATCACACATGCTATGTGAAGCTTCCGGGATCCTTCTTTTTCAAAGGCATCTTCCTTTAGATCACCGCATTAACCTCCTCCGTTAGGCTAATTGTTTCAAATGAACCAAACTTTCTTTTGTTAGAAACGGTATCCTTCAAGAACTTCACATATCCGGGCATATCTCGGAGTGCATCAAGTAAGAGAATGTTGATTTGTACTTTGTTGAATATCTCCAAAAATCTCATCAACTTTTCGTCAACCTTATGCTTGGCTAGACGATGAGGAAATGGAGCCTTAGTAATGACGTCCTTAGTAGGGATAGGAGTCTCTATTAACACCACCTTAGGAGCTTCTCCTTGAACTTCTTTCCTTGAATTCTCTTCATTGGTAGGAGATTCCTCATAAGGTATGTCTTCAACAAGAACTTCTTTTCCACTTCTGGATGTATCATGATTCTCATAGGCTCTCCCACTCCTCAATGTGATAGCATTGCATTGGTTCTTTGGATTGACCTCCGTATTACTTGGAAACTTTCCCAGAGTATGTTGAGTGGTGGCTTGGTTAGCCATTTGACTTATTTGGCCCTCCATCATCTTCACTTGCTTTGTCAAAGACGTGAGAGAATTCTCTAATGCACTCACTTTTTGTCCTGTTTGTGTGATAAACGAGCTTTGTTGATTTGCCATTTGTTGGACAAGTTGCTCAATAGAAGGAGATGTTTTCTTTGGTTCTTCAATAACTCCTTGAGAAACGGAGAATCCGGGAGGTGGCAATTGAGCATTATTAGGATTTCGTAGGAGAGATTGGGATGATTCCGGTTGTTTGGATTGTAGGCTTGATAGCCTCCTTGATAACCATAAGAATTTCCTCCTTGTGGCCTTCCTTGGAATCCTCCTTGTTGTCCTTGGAAACCTCCTTTGTTGAAATTTCCATATTGCCTTTGGTTTACAAAATTCAAGTCTTCATTTTCACTAGACTCCAAGTTCTCTTGATATTGTTGAACACTTTAAACTTGAACTTGAGATTGAGCTTTCATCTCTTCTTCATATTGCTTCTTCATAGTAGCAACTTCCATTGCCAATGCATCAACTTCTCATCATTGATAGAAGCAACCTTCCTAGAAGGGGCCCTCTCCATTGGCCATTGATAGCTATTGGCAGCCATCTCTTCAATAATCCTTAAGGCTTCCTTTGCATTTCGATTCACTAGGCATCCTCCGGAAGTAGCATCCACGATGCTTCTTGTGTGTGGTGTGAGACCACTATAAAAAGTGGTAATTTGTTGACCTTCCGTGAAGCCATGTTGAGGACATTTTCTAAAAAGCTCTCGATACCTCTCCCAAGCTTCAAATAAAGTCTCATCACCTTGTTGAGAGAAGTGTAAAATATCGGAGATAAGCCTTTGAGCTTTGGATGGTGGGAAGTATTTAGAGAGGAAGGCCTTGCATAGATCATCCCATGTGTGAATATTAGCTTTGTTTAGTCCTTTATACCAATCCTTAGCCCGGTCCCGTAGAGAAAATCCGAACATCCTCATCCAGATAGCATCATTTGAAACTCCATTAAGCTTGATAGTAGCAAATATCAAGGAACATACCAAGGTGGGAGTTCGGATCCTCTATAGGGCTTCCACCGAATTGCTCACTCTTCACCATTTGGATGAGTCCGGATTTGAGCTCAAAATTGTTGGCATTGATCGTCCCCCATTCTTCTCCTTGAAATTGTTCCGTTGGAGATTGGAACATATGGTTGAGAGGAGGTGGTTGAGCCTCATTCGCCCTTCTTTCTTGCTCATCCTTCCATTCTCTAAACTTTTCCATTTCTTTCAAAAGAGCTTCCATTGCTTGATTGTTAGCCATTTCTTGATCTTCAATAGAATTCCTTCTTCTATGCTTTCTTTCAAAATTCAAGATCAAAGGTTGAACGAGTCTTCCTTTAGACCTTGTGTGCATAAACCTTCAAAACAAAAATGGAAAGAAACAATTCTTGAATTAGTAACTCAATAACCAAATCGACTATTGAAACTCAAACTAAGCATTTCCCAGCAACGACGTCAGAAACTGATCCGCCCTCACTTTAGGGGTGAGGGAGATGCAATGATAACTGATGTATTACAATCGGGTCGAATCCACAGGGAATGTGAGCGTAAGAATTTCAAGTAGTAATTCGATTACCTAACTACTATTCAAGCTACCAACTAACATATTTTTGTGTTTTGATTAATTAAAGCAATGCAATTAGTAAGTAACAAACTATAGAACAAATAATAACAAGGGTTAACAAACAATAGTAGAATACTTGGTTCCAAATATAATCCGATAATCACTAGAGGCTTAGGTTTTAGGATTTGCATAGATTAGCCATTTTAATCTAATTCATATGGGAGTTCTATATATATTAAACATCAACTCTTCTCTCGAAGCAATCAATATTAGTAGATTAACCTATGACATCTATCTCCGCTAGGTCTCAAGATGCATAAATTAACTCTAAATAGCTCAATTCATTATCTAGAAGCTCCTACTAGCAAGAATTACTAGTATGGTGTGAGTTGATTCCAAGTGTTATGAACTAAAGCCTCCTAAGCATTTAACCAAACACCTTGTATGCATTCAATGATGGCCAATCACTCATGCAATTAAATCAAGCCCCAAATCACAAGACATATGAATTAGAAGGTAAATCCAACAACAAAATCCAAAAACCTAATTTTCTAGATCATATCTTCATATATTAGAACCAAAAGGAAATTTAGCTAGACATAATTAGAGGAATTAAACCATAGAAAGTAAATGAAATCATGCTTAAAAGAAAGAGAATTCAATAAGGAAGAGAATAGTGGAATGAGTCTTCAAATCTTCAACATAAATCTTCAACAATCTTCAAAATACTAAAAAGGAAAGAGGGAAATGTTTCTAGGGTTCTAGGAGTGTTAAAAAATATAAAAGATGCACAAATAGGGTGAATTCTAGGATTAAATACAGAGAAAATCAAGTTTGGGTCGAGTTGGACCGAGTTAGACGAGCTAACTTGGTCAATAAGTGAAGGGGGAAGGGACGGCGGCGGTCTGGCCGCCGTCCAGGCTGCCGTTTATGCTGCAGCTCAGCCACCTGGCCGGCGGTCTGGCCAGGCCGCCGTCCAGGCCGCCGGCGATCCTCCTCCGTGCGCAGCCCTACGGTTACGCCTCGTTCTCCCTTGTCCGAACTCCGATTCTCGATCTGCTTTTTGCTATGGCTTCGTATCGAACTCCTCTTCGACATGGAATGATCAAATCAGCCAATTGAGTTTTCCATTGTTCCTACAAAAAGCATAAAGAGACTCGAGAGAACGAGGAAAGCATAAATGAAAGCAACTAGTGAAACCCTAACTATACAACTTGAAATTCCACATGTAAGAACACAAGTTTCACTCTAATTGAGCTCGATTCTCCCTTGTTTCCGATCATCGATCCTTAGCTACTTGAATGCTCTTTTAAAATTCTCACAAAAATAGATCGAAAACCGAGAAAAATAAGAAAAGTCTAAGGTATGCTAAGAGTTAAGAAACCCTAGCATTTCTAACTCTTAAGCACATATATCGAGACTCAAACACATGCAAAACGCACTCAACATGTACATAAAATACGTGTTAATCACTTATCTGTTAGCGCACCTTCACTTTGATATACGTTATCTTATTTTGTGCTGACTTTTTGTATATTTCAGAAGATTACTTTTAAGCCTTAAAATTCTTATTACACGCTTCCCCCCCCTTCCAAGTGCGTTTAGCGAGACCCTTTGTGACTAACACTATTGATTCACGTTTCATGATGTACAATATATTTCCTCCGTTCACGAAGAGGCAATATTTTTGCAATTTTGTATGGCCACAAAGAGTATGGTATTTCTATTTTAGTCTATAACCCCACATACCCTTTTACACTTTATACATCTATTATATCATTATTTACAACAAAACTAACACTTAAAAAAATCCCCCAACTATTTACTTTTTTATATATTAATTAAATTTCGTGCCACCAAGAGCACAATGCATTTTTGGTGGATGGAGGGAGTATATAGTAATGCATAAAAAGATAGATAAAAGTATATACATTTGAATTTTAAAATTCAAATGAAATGGTGATTAAAAGGGTGGAATGTTAATATGAGAAATGCTCCAATGATGTGATAATGATATAAATAAAGAAATTGATAAAAGTTTTACATTTTTTTTACCCCTATTAAAAAAATCTAAATCATATTTAAAAAAATTTGAACCCTAACTAGAAAAATTATCGAGATGACACTGTCATATCAGCGATAGGCACACTAAATGCATCTACTGTGTGTGATATAGCTTTTCTGATGTTAATATCATTAAAGCACAAATAATTTGAATGTAGATTGTTGCAAAACCAATAAAATAATGTAGGTCATATTAATTGCTGAAAATATGAAGTAAATTTTATGCATGAAAGTCTCAAAACCCCTCTATTCATACATCCTATTTTCCATAAAATATTCCAAGAATTAAGTGGAACTCATTTTCATAAAATATAAATGATTGTTCATGTCTAAGAAACATAACTACATAAGTGATTGTTGTACTGATAATACCAATAATAATCATTTGCTAGATGTGAAAAGATTAGCTATGTGTGTGAAACATAAGTTATTGTTGTATGACTAGCTCGTATTAGTAGAAAACATATATACATCAACACGAACGGGAAGAGATTGACTAGGTGTGTGAAAAGATTTTATGATCATCAATCAAAATATATTTTCCAACATATAAATTAATTTAATTAAAGAGGCAAACCCAAAAATATTAATCATTTTGATAAATTAAAAGTGAATTTTAGTCACTCTTACGACTCTATTACTTCATTCGTCCTCCATTTAATGATACTATTACAATTGAGGCGCTCCTCATTTACTGATCATTTCCATTTTGGGATGTAGGCTCCATAATCACTTTAACACTTTATCACTCTACTTTTTAATATTTTAATACAATTTAAAATATTAGTTGGACCCACAATTATTCCACTTTAACACTTTAACAGTTTAATTTATTAATAAATCATCAAACTACATAAAATCTTGTGCCCAGATTTTTGTTTCACTAAATCAAGGACAGAGTGAGTACTATATTTTAAAAATTTTGAAAAAAATAAAGAAATAATGAAAATAATAAATTAGAAATAAAAATAATTAAATAAGAACTGTTCATTGTCCCCAACCTCACACCCCCTCATACCTCACGTTGTTGCCATATAACCCGCGTTGTCTTGCAACGCAGCTTCACAACCCATCCCCACCGTCAGTGCCGCCTCCTCGAAAACCACACCCCACCGCCGTGAAACTTTTACTACCACCTCGCGCCTCACCATTGGTGCTCAGCAACTGATTAACACGTATTTTATGTGCATGTCAAGTATATTTTGCATGTGTTTGAGTCTTGATTTATGTGCTTAAATGTTAGAAATGCTAGGGTTTCTTAACTTGTAGCATACTTTATACTTTTCTTGTTTTCTCTTGATTTTCGATCTATTTTGGTAGGAATTGAAAAGAGCATTTAAGTAGCTAAGGATCGAGAGCCGGAAACGAGGAAGAAACGAGCTTAATTAGAGTGAAACCTATGTTTAAAAATGGGGAATTTCAAATTATATAGCTAGGGTTTCACTAGTTTGATTTCATTTATGTTTTCCTCATTCTCTTGAGTCTTTTTATGCTTTTTGTAGGAATAATGAAGAACTTATTTGGCCAATTGAAACTATTACATGTTAAAGAGGAGTTCGTTAGGAAGCCATAGCATAAAGCGGATCAAGAATCGGAGTTCGGACGACGGAGAACGAGCGAAAACGGTGAAGCTGCGCAAAATGGCCGGACCGACGGCGACCGGCTGGACCGCCGGCTGGCCGACTGAGCTACAGCTTCTGCGGCGACCCAGGCGGCGACCGGCCAGGCCGTCGGCCAGCGTGCCGCCGTCCCTTTGTTTCTTGACCGAGTTGGTTCGTCCAACTCGGTCTAACTCGACCCAAAACTCACCTTTTATGTATTTAACCCCAAAATCTTCCAAATTGGTGTATCTTTGGCATTTTTTAATATTCCTAGAACCCTAGAAATATTTCTCTCTTTCCTTTTTAATATTTTGAAGATTGTTGAAGCTACACTTGTTGGATTTGCAATTGAAGACCATCTTCTTCTTCCTTGTTAAATTCTCTTTATTTTCATCATGATTTTATCTCTTTTTCATGGTTTAATTCCTTCAATTACGTCTAGCTAAATTTCTATTTGGTTCCAATATATGAAGATATGATCTAGATCACTAGGTTTTTGGATTTTATTGTTGGATTTACCTTCTAATTCATATGTCTTGTGGTTTGGGACTTAATTTTATTGCATGATTGATTGACCATCATTGAGTGCATACAAGGTGTTTGGTTAAATACTTAGTAGGCTTTAATTCATAGCACTTAGCATCAAATCACAACATATTAGTAATTCTTGCTAATAGGAGATTCTAGATATTAATTGTGTCATTAGGAGTTAATCCATGCGTCTTGAGTCCTAGTCGGAGATAGATGTCATAGGTTAATCTACTTACATCGATTGCTTTGAGAAAAGAATTAGTGTATACAATATATATAATTCCCATATGAATTAGATTAAATTGGTTGATCCTAGCAAATCCTAAAACCTAGGCCTCTTGAGATTATCGGATTATATTTGGAACCAAGCTTTCTACTATTGTTTGTTAACTCTTGATATTAGTTTGGTGTTAAGAAAACACCAAAATATGAAGTTTGTTAGTTTGGATAGTAGTTTTAGTAACTAGATTACTACTTGAATCTCATTCGCCATTGCATTCCCTGTGGATTCGACTCGATTATACACATCGATTATCATTGCATCTCCCTCACACCTAAAGTGAGGACGGATCAATTTTTGGCGCCGTGGACGGGGAATGTTTAGTTTGAGTTTCAATAGTTGATTTGGTTATTAAGTTGCTAATTCAAGCATTTATTCTTTTTATTTTTGTTTTATAGGTATGGAGGCTCTTATGAAAGAAATGGAAGAGTTTCGAGCATAGAGAGAGGAGCAAGAAAGAAGGGCCAATGAAGCTCAACCACCTCCTCTTAATCAAATGTTCCAATCTCCAACGGAACAATTTCAAGGAGGAGAATGGGGGATGATCAATGCCAATAATTTTGAGCTCAAATCTGGATTTATTCAAATGGTGAAGAGTGAGCAATTTGGTGGAAGTCCTATGGAGGATCCGAATGCCCATCTTAGCATGTTTCTTGATATGTGCGACACCGTCAAGCTAAATGGAGTTCCTAATGATGCAATTCGCATGCGAATGTTCGGGTTTTCTCTAAGGGACCGGGCAAAAGATTGGTATAAAGGATTGAACAAGGCTAATATTCACACTTGGGATGATTTGTGCAAGGCCTTCCTCTCCAAATACTTTCCACCCTCCAAAGTTCAAAGGTTTATTTCCGACATCTCACATTTCTCTCAACAAGGTGACGAGACCTTGTTTGAAGCATGGGAAAGATATAGAGAGCTCCTAAGGAAATGCCCTCAACATGGATTCAATGAGGGTCAACAAATGACCAACTTTTATAGTGGGTTAACACCGCATACAAGAAGCATTGTAAATGCTACTTCCGGTGGGTGCCTTCTCAATCGAAATGCAAAGGAAGCTTTGAGAATCATTGAAGAGATGACATCTAATAGCTATCAATGGCCAATGGAGATGGTCCCTTCTAGAAAGGTTGCTTCAATTGAGGATGATAGGTATGAGGCTCTAGTATTGGAGCTTGCTAATATGAAGAAGAAGTATGAAGATGAAGGAAAGCCCACATTCAAAGTGTTCAATCTTAAGGGAATGTGGAGTTCTATGGCCGTGAAGACGTGAATTATGTCAATCAAGGGCCATATGATAATTGCAACAAGTAAGGAGTTCAAGGAAATCAAGGAGGATTCCAAGAAACCATCAAGGAGGATTTCAAGGGAATCAACAAGGTGGAAATTCTTATGGTCATCAAGGAGGCTATCAAGCCTACAATCCTAACAACCGATCTCATCCCAACCTCTCCTACGGAAATTCCAACAATGCTCATTTCCACTGCCCAGATTCTCCGTTCCTCAAGGAGTTATTGAAGAGCCAAAGAAGAATTCTCCATCGATGGAGCAAATGATGCAACAAGTGTTGGCGAATCAAGCTCAAATGTCCTCTCAACAAAGTGCATTCATCACTCAAACCGGCCAAAAGGTCAATGCATTGGAGAATTCCCTCACTTCATTGTCAAAGCAAGTCAAGATGATGGAAGGCCAAATTATCCAAATGGCTAACCAAACTACCACTCAATATAAGTTTGGAGAATCCTCTAGCAAGGCTCAAGAAAATCCAAAGCAACAATGCAACGCAATCCATGTGGTGAGTGAGGTATCTTTCAAACCCTCACAAGAGATCCAAGAGGACAAAAAGCCATATGTGCCATTTTACATGAGGAAAAAGTGGGGTGGTCAAAGCGTCCCTCCTTGGGATCCATCTCACGATCATAGCCTTTATGAGAATGAATGGACACTAAAGAGTTTCGCTAATGATATATACTCCGTGACGGTCCCGGATTATTGGCCTCCTTTGGAAGACATTGACAGCAAGTCGAAGGAAGAGATTCATGAATATTATAAAAGGATGAAGCTCAACAATGGAATCCCGTGGTCGGAGGACAAGAATTTGATGGAAAGAAGAAGAGGTGCTTATTATATTTCCGAGATAAAGAAGTTACATGGAGAAGAGAAGTTTAATGAGAAGACAAAGTTTTACAAGAAACCACAAAGTACTACTCCCACTCCAACTCCTAAAGCTTCTCGATATCAAGTTGAGCCGAATTGCTTGGATAATTTAGCATTGCCTCCTAAGTCGAATGATGAGAACTTACATGAGAAGAAGGGGAGTAATGCCATTACTTTGAGGAGTGGAAGAGCTTACGAGAATCATGCAAAGATTGGAGAAGAAATGGGAGCACCGGTTGTTGAAGACATTTTGTATGAGAATGAAGACCGAGCCTCGTATGAGAGGAAGAAAAATTCTAAAGGAAAAGTTATTCAAGATGAAAGTCAAGAGAATGAAGCAAGAAAGGAGGCCCCTCCTCCCACCAAGGATGTGATCACAAAGGCTCCATACCCTCATCGTCTAGCAAAGCCAAAGGTTGATGAAAAGATGAAGAGGTTATTGGATATCTTCAACAAGGTACAAATCAACCTACCTTTACTTGATGCACTTAGTAAAATGCCGGGTTATATGAAGTTCCTTAAAGATGTTGTAGCTAATAAGAGGAAATTTGGTTCTTTTGAGACCATAAATCTTACGGAGGAAGTTAGTGCGGTTATTTAAATGAAATTGCCATTGAAGCAAAAAGATCCGGGAAGTTATTGCATGTGAAATAGGGGGGCAAACATTTGGTAGGTCGTTGTGTGATCTTGGTGCTAGCATCAAGTTGATGCCATTGTCAATTTTCAAAAGTTGAATATTGGTCAAATTAAGCCTACTACTATTTGTCTTCAAATGGCCGATCGTTCAATTTTTTATGCTAGAGGAATAATGGAAGATGTTTTGGTAAAAGTTGATAAGTTTGTCTTCCCGGTCGACTTTGTGATCTTGGATATGCCGGAGGACAAGGATATGTCACTCATCCTTGGAAGACCTTTCTTAGCAACCGGTCGAACTCTCATCGATGTGCAAGAGGGAAATCTCACTTTTAGAGTGAATTATGAGAATCTCACCATCTCAATCTTTGATGCAATGAAAGGAGTGGATAAACCAGAGGTTGAAGTGTTTGATGAAGAGTCGGTGCTTGATAGAGGAGGGACCTCATTCAAAGTCCCTTGAAAAGGGCAAAGAGGTATCGTCGAGCTAACAACGTTAAAAACAAGCGCTCGTTGGGAGGCACCCCAACAACTATCCTTTCCTTTTTCTTTCTAGTTAGTTTCTTTAGTTTGAATTTGATTTTTTGTTTCTTATTTTTGATTTAGTTGTTTTTCCTAATTTTTCTCTATTTCTATACTAATACTTCCTATTTTTAAGTTCATTTCTCATTCACAAGTTCCATGTGTTTCATTGTCAATGCATGAGGTCGAATCATGATGGGAACAAGTGAAGGAAGAAAATCAAACCGATCAAGCAAGCAATGGATTGAATGGCCTTCAAAACCACTTTCAGCATAGCTTTGGACCTTTGTGAGTGTAATTTAAATTTCTTATTATTCTTCCCTCCAAACTCATTTTAGAATTTATTTTCCTAAATAAGTTTGGGGGGAGGGGGGTAGGATAAGGAATTTAAATTACTACACTCTTGGTTTTTCAATTTCCTATGTGATGTGGTATCATTATGATTTTATTGATTATATGCTTAGGCTTGCTTGATGATTGTGGTTGATTTGGGGTTAAATGGATGATTCTTGTTTGTTTTGGTTTAGTGATGAGTTTGGGTCGATGAGCTTAATTGATGAAAATTCCTTCTTTGATTGTTTGTTTTGTTTGTTTGAAGTTTCATTGGAGCTTACATGGAGAATCTTTGGTGATGATGATTTTGTTGATTGATTGGAGCTTGAGTGCGAAATTTTTGAAAAATTGAAAAGGTTAAATGAATGCTTGCATGTGTAAATGTTAAAGAACGTGTTTAATTGCTCAACTGCATTTGGGTGAGATGTCAATGATTGATGCTAAAATGGCGACATTTTTAAAATTTCTCAAGTTTGAGTCAAGCATGATTAGGGTTATTTCACTTGAATAGCTTGGAAGGATTGATCTTAGTCACTTAGGCTCTAGACAAAAAAAAAGGTTGAGAGGATTTTGAGCCTTAAACTATGCATTTTACATAGTTAATATCCTTTCTTGAGAGCTGATCTTGCATTGTATATTCTTTACTAGAACGTGCCTTGATACTCTTGTTAGAAGTACTACATGTTTGCATGATTATGAGATGATCTTAGGCCATCATTGAATAGCCCATTTTCCTAAACACTAACCTATCTTTCATTATCATTGTCGTCCCATTTTGAGCCTTAAATAGAGCCTTTTCTTTTTGAACCAGATGATAGGGGGTGAAGGATGGTTAAGAGAACCTTGGTGAAGTTGAAAATTCATGACAAATGGTGGGTGATGGTGAAGGGTCTAGAGATTGATTTTGAAATGAAAGGACACTCCTATAAGCTCAATAATTGAAAAGAAAAGAATAAGAACAAAGTTCTTATTGAAAAATAAATAAAATAGTAAGAACAAAGTTCTTACAATAAAAAGAAAAAAATAAGAGCATAAAGGAGTGTTTCTTTAGATTTGGTAGAAGCTTGGGTTTCATTTGATAAAAAGGGGTTGGATAAGGTGGGAGATGAAGAAATTCATACTTTGAAAGGAGAAAAAAAGGAGTAAGGGTACTTGAATGCAAATTTAAGTCACTTAGCCTAAAATTCCTGACCTTAACCAGTGTCCCTACATTACAAGCTTAATAAAGACCTTTTTGATCCTAACTTGTGCATGCATTGTAGTATTGGAAACTTGAGTTGATAGGTAAGCTTATGGTTTAAGATGTGTATTGCATGATTTCGATGAGTGTTTACCATTTCCATATATCGAGTGATGAGTGATACACACTTCTTGTGAGGTCTAGGGTTGAATATGCTTGAGTGATTGAGTTCTAAGTTAGGATAGTGATCGATCTTATGAATGTTTAGCTTGACTTGAGAATTTCTTTGAACTAAAATGGTTTTTGAGGTAATATGAGGCATCGAGGAACTCAAAATGCATATCCCATACATGTTAAGTGTTTTGATTGTTCGTTTCATTGTTCGGGACGAACAATGGCTTAAGTTTAGGGGAGTGATTAACACGTATTTTATGTGCATGTCAAGTATATTTTGCATGTGATTGAGTCTTGATTTATGTGCTTAAATGTTATAAATGCTAGGGTTTCTTAACTTGTAGCATACTTTATACTTTTCTCATTTTCTCTCGGTTTTCGATCTATTTTGGTAGGAATTGGAAAGAGCATTTAAGTAGCTAAGAATCGAGAGCCAGAAAAGAGGAAGAAACGAGCTTAATTAGAGTGAAACCTATGTTTAAAATTGTGGAATTTCAAATTATATAGCTAGGGTTTCACTAGTTTGATTTCATTTATGTTTTCCTCGTTCTCTCGAGTCTTTTTATGCTTTTTTCAGGAATAATGAAGAACTTATTTGGCCAATTGAACTATTCCATGTCGAAGAGGAGTTCGTTAGGAAGCCATAATAAAAAGCAGGTCGAGAATCAGAGTTCAGACAAGGGAGAACGCGCGAAAACGGTGAAGCTGCGCAAAATGGCCGGACCGACGGCGACCGGCTGGACCGCCGGCCAGGCCGCCGGCTGGCCGACTGAGCTACAGCTTCTGCGGCGACCCAGGCGGCGACCGGCCAGGCCGCCGGCCAGCGTGCCGCCGTCCCTTCTCCCTTTGTTTCTTGACCGAGTTGGTTCGTCCAACTCGGTCTAACTCGACCCAAAACTCACCTTTTATGTATTTAACCCCAAAATCTTCCAAATTGGTGTATCTTTGGCATTTTTTAATATTCCTAGAACCCTAGAAATATTTCTCTCTTTCCTTTTTAGTATTTTGAAGATTGTTGAAGCTACACTTGTTGGATTTGCAGTTGAACACCATCTTCTTCTTCCTTGTTAAATTCTCTTTATTTTCATCATGATTTTATCTCTTTTTCATGGTTTAATTCCTTCAATTATGTCTAGCTAAATTTCTATTTGGTTCCAATATATGAAGATATGATCTAGATCACTAGGTTTTTGGATTTTGTTGTTGGATTTACCTTCTAATTCATATGTCTTGTGGTTTGGGACTTAATTATATTGCATGATTGATTGACCATCATTGAGTGCATACAAGGTGTTTGGTTAAATACTTAGTAGACTTTAATTCATAGCACTTAGCATCAAATCACAACATATTAGTAATTCTTGCTAATAGGAGATTCTAGATATTAATTGTGTCATTAGGAGTTAATACATGCGTCTTGAGTCCTAGTCGGAGATAGATGTCATAGGTTAATCTACTTACATTGATTGCTTTGAGAAAAGAATTAGTGTATACAATATATAGAATTCCCATATGAATTAGATTAAATTGGTTGATCCTAGCAAATCCTAAAACCTAGGCCTCTTGAGATTATCGGATTATATTTGGAACCAAGCTTTCTACTATTGTTTGTTAACTCTTGATATTAGTTGTTATCTAGTTTGACACTTTTCAATTACATTGCTTGATAGAATTAAGAAAACACCAAAATATGAAGTTTGTTAGTTTGGATAGTAGTTTTAGTAACTAGATTACTACTTGAATCTCATTCGCCATTGCATTCCCTTTGGATTCGACTCGATTATATACATCGATTATCATTGCATCTCCCTCACCCCTAAAGTGAGGGCGGATCAAACACAACCACGCCTGAAGCTTAAACATCCGCTGTGTGACCTGACTCTGGCAGCGCTGCTCCAAAATTTCTCGCCGTCATCGAGCTCCACCCAGTCGTACCTTTCGGCCCAGAGACAAATCCACCACTGCCAAGCTATGCCCGATCGCAAGCATGAGGAATACGAATTTATTCCGACAATGATTAAGTGTTATGAGTTGTTGAAAATATTGGATTATTGTGGCGTGAAGACTCGTCGGAGCCCTGATTAACACGTATTTTATGTGCATGTTGAGTGTATTTTGAATATATTTGAAACTTGATTTGTATGTTTTAATGTTAGAAATGCTAGGGTTTCTTAACTCTTAGTATACTTTAGACTTTTCTCATTTTTCTCAGTTTTCGATCTATTTTTGTGAGAATTTAAAAAAGCATTCAAGTAACTATGGATTGAAGGCCGGAAACGAGGAAGAATCGAGCTTAATTAGGGTGAAACCTAGGTTTGAAATGTGGAATTTAAATCTATAGAGTTAGGGTTTCACTAGTTTGATTTCAATTATGTTTTCCTCGTTCTCTCGAGTCTCTTTATACTCTTTCAGGAATAATGGAGAACTTATTTGGCCAATTTGATCATTCCATGTCGAATAGGGGTTCGTTAGGAGTCCATAGCAAAAAGCGGATCGAGAATCAGAGTTCGGACGAGGGAGAACGAGCAAAAACGGTGAAGCTGCGCAAAATGGCCGAACCGACGGCGACCCAGATGGCGCTCGGCTCGACCGCCGGCCAGGCCGCCTGCTGGCCGGCTGAGCTACAGTCTCTGCGGCGACCTGGGCTGCAACCCACATGGCGGGTGGCTGGGCCGCCATCCCAACCGCCGGTTGGCCGCCCCTCTTCACTCAAACTCGCCCGAACTCGTCCCGGTTCGCCCCGATTCGTCCCAACTCGACCCAAAACTCACCTATTATGTATTAACCCCAAAATCTTCCTATTTTGTGGATCTTTGACATATTTTAACATTCTTAGAACCCTAGAAACATTTCCCTCTTTCCTTTTTAGAATTTTGAAGATTGTTGAAGATTTATGTTGAAGATTTGAAGACCCATTCCACTATTCTCTTCCTTATTGAATTCTCTATCTTTTAAGCATGATTTCATTTACTTTTTATGGTTTAATTCCTTTAATTATGTCTAGCTAAATTTCCTTTGGTTCCAATATATGAAGATATGATCTAGATCACTAGGTTTTTGGGTTTTGTTGTTGGATTTACCTTCTAATTTATATATCTTGTGATTTGGGACTTAATTTTATTGCATGATTGATTGGCCATCATTGAGTGCATACAAGGTGTTTGGTTAAATGCTTAGGAGGCTTTAGTTTATAACACTTGGAATCAAATCACACCATTCTAGTAATTCTTGCTAGTAGGAGCTTCTAGATAATTAATTGAGCTATTTGGTGTTAGTTTATGCATCTTCAGACCTAGCGGAGATAGATGTCATAGGTTAATCTACTAATATTGATTGCTTCGAGAGAAGAGTTGATGTTTACTATATATAGAACTCCCATATGAATTAGATTAAAATGGTTAATCCATGCAAATCCTAAAACCTAGGCCTCTAGTGATTATCGGATTATATTTGGAACCAAGCTTTCTACTATTGTTGATTAACTCTTTTATTATTTGTTATCTAGTTTGTTACTTACTTTATATTTTTCATTAGCTAATCAAAAACACAAAAACATGTCACTTGTAAGCTTGGATAGTAGTTAGATAATTGGATTACTACTTGAAACTCATTCGCCATTGCATTCCCTGTGGATTCGACTCGATTATACTATAATCGATTATTATTGCTCTCTACCCTCACCCCTAAAGTGAGGGTGGATCAATTTTTGGCGCCGTTTCCGAGGAATGCTTAGTTTGAGTTTCAATAGTCGATTTGGTTATTGAGTTACTAATTCAAGCATTGTTTCTTTTAATTTTTGTTTTGTAGGTTTATGCACACAAGGTCCAAAGGAAGACTTGTTCAACCGTTGATCTTGAATTTTGAAAGAAGGCATAGAAGAAGGAATTCTATTGAAGATCAAGAAATGGGAGCTAATCATCAAGCAATGGAAGCTCTTATGAAAGAAATGGAAGAGTTTAGAGCATGGAAGGATGAGCAAGAAAGAATGGCAAATGAGGCTCAACCACCTCCTCTCAACCATATGTTCCAATCTCCAACGGAACAATTTCAAGGAGGAGAATGGGGGACGATCAATGCTAATAATTTTGCGCTTAAATCCAGTCTTATTCAAATGGTTAAAGATGAGCAATTTGGTGGAAGTCCTATAGAGGATCCGAACGCCCATCTTAGCACGTTTCTCGATATTTATGATACCGTTAAGCTAAATAGGAGTCTCAAATGATGTAATTCGCATGCGAATGTTTGGGGTTTCTCTACGGGACCAGGCCAAAGATTGGTATAAAGGATTGAACAAGGCCAACATTCACACTTGGGATGATTTGTGCAAGGCCCTTCCTCTCCAAGTACTTTCCACCCTCTAAAGCTCAAAGGCTTATTTCTGACATCTCACACTTTTCTCAACATGGTGATGAATCATTGTTTGAAGCGTGGGAGAGGTATAGGGATTTGCTACGCAAATGCCCTCAACATGGCTTTAGTGAAGCACAACAAATCGTCAACTTCTATAGTGGTCTTTCTCCCCATACAAGAAGTATAGTTGATGCAACCTCCGGTGGTTGCCTTGTGAATTAGAATGCCAAAGAAGCCCTTAGGATCATAGAGGAGATGACATCCAATAGTTATCAATGGCCCATGGAGAGGGGCCCTACCAAGAAGGTGAACTCGGTTCTTGAGCATGCAAGGTATGATGCTTTAGCCTTGGAGCATGCCAACTTGAAGAAAACATATAAAGATGAAAGGAAAGCTCAAATTCAAAGGGTTTAAATTCAAGAGAATTGAGAGTTAAATGGAATTGAAGACGTGAGATATGTCAATCAAGGGCCTTATGAAATTACTCCAATAAGCAAGGATTTTAAGGGGCTCAAGATGGATTTCAAGGAAATTATCAAGGGGGGTTTCAAGGGAAGCAAGGAGGCAACTCCTATTGTCAACAAGGAGGTTATCAACCCTATAATCCCAACAATCAAACTCATCCCAACCTTTCCTATGGAAATCCAAACAATGCTCAATTCCCACCTCCTGGATTCTCCATCTCTCAAGGGGTGATTGAAGAACCTAAGAAGACATCCCCTTCTATTGAGCAAATTGTTCAACAAATGGCCAATCAACAAAGTGCTTTCATCTCTCAAACCGGCCAAAAGGTAAATGCCTTGGAGAATTCACTCACTTCATTGTCAAAGCAAGTCAAGATGATGGAAGACCAAATTATCCAAATGGCTAACCAAGCTATAACTCAACACAATGCCGGAGAATCTTCTAGCAAGGCTCAAGAAAAATTGAAGCAACAATGCAATGCTATTCATGTAGTGGTTGAAGCTTTTTCGACACCTTCACATATACCTTGTGGGAAATCTCCAAATCTTGCTAAGAGCAATCTTGTGGAGCTAAGACAATCATATAAGCTTCCATCTTCAGAGGTAGTTATGCTTGATGAGAAGGATCCAAGAATCATAGACCTTTGTCCAATTATTCCATCTATAAAAGGTTGGACAAATTGGGATATTCATGATTACTATTCAAAAATGAGGATGTCTAAGGCAATTCCCTTTGATGAGCATCGTGATACGCTAAAAGATCTTCAAAGAAGGAAGAATGCTTATGAAGCTTCAAAGTTGAGGAGTAAACTTGGTGCTCAAGAACCTATAGAGAAGGAGAGTGTTCACAAGAAGAATAAAAAAGGTACTCCTTCTACTCCATCTCCTAAAGATTCTCAAGAGCATGTTGAGTTGAATAGCATGGATAGTTTAACATCTCCCTTTGAGTCGATTAATGAAAATATGCATGAGAGGAAGGGTGATATGTTGGATGCTTTTAAGAAATTGGATATCAATGCTCATTTCATTGACTTGTTGAGTAGTATGCCAAATTTTGAGAAGTACTTGGAGGATGTGCTTCATAAGAAGGTGAAATGGGATGATTTGAAAACCATTGTGCTTACGGAGGAGAGTAGTGCTCAATTGAAAAAGAAGATCCCAAACAAGGAATTGGATCCGGGAAAGTTTACCCTACCTTGTGAGATTGGAGGCAAATGGTTTAAGAAAGTCTTGTGTGACTTAGGTTCGGGAGTAAATTTGATGCCTCTTTCCATCTTCAATCGCTTGAACATTAGAAATCTTAAGCCTTCATCACTTGTGCTCTAAATGGCGGATTGCTCAAGTTCATACCCCAAAGGGATTGTTGAGGATGTGCTTATCAAAGTCGGAAAGTTCGTATTCCCGGTGGATTTCATTGTAATTGACATACCGGAAGATCATGATGTCCCAATGATTCTCGGACGACCTTTCTTGGCTACAAGTCAAGCCCTAGTGGATGTGTTTGAAGGAAGTCTTATCCTTCGAGTCAATGGAGACAAGGAGTCATTCTACATGATGAATGACTTGAAGGATTGTGAGGAGACAAGTGAAAGGAGCGATGGAAAGATTGACAAGAAGCCAATGGTTGATAAAGGAGGGACTTCATTCAAAGTCCCTTGAAAAGGGCAAAGAGGTATCATCGAGCTAACGACGTTAAACTAAGCGCTCGTTGGGAGGCACCCCAATAACTATCCTTTTCTTTTTTGTTCTAGTTAGTTTCTTTAGTTTGAATTTGATTTTTGTTTCTTATTTATTTATTTATTTATTGATTTAGTTATTTTCCTTATCTCTATGCTAATACTTCCTATTCTTAAGTTCATTTCTACTTTACAAGTTCCATGTGTTTCATTGTCATTGCACGAGGTCAAATCGTGATGTGAACGAGTGAAGGAAGAGAATCAAACCGATCAAGCAAGCAACGGATTGAATGGCCTTCAAAACCACCTTTAACATAGCTATGGACCTTTGTGAGTGTAATTTAAATTTCTTATTATTCTTCCCTCTAAACTCATTTTAGACTTTATGATCTAAAATAAGTTTGGGGGAGGGGGATAAGATAAGAAATTTAAATTACTTTACTCTTGGTTTTTCAATTTTCTATGTGATGTGGTAGCATTATGATTTCATTGATTATATGATTAGGCTTGCTAGATGATTGTGGTTGATTTGGGGTGAAATGGATGATTCTTGCTTGTTTAAGTTGGTTTGGTGATGAGTTTGGGTCGATGAGCTTAATTGATGAAAATTTGTTGGTTTATTGAATGTGAGCTTACAATGGAGAATCTTTGGTGATGATGATTTTGTTGATTGATTGGAGCTTGAGTGCGAACTTTTTGAAACATTGAAAAGTTTTTGAGTTGAAAGGATGAATGAATGCTTACATGCTTGAGTGTGAAAGAACGTGTTCAATCTCTCAAGTACTTTTGGGTGAGATGCCAATAATTGATGCTAAAATGGTGATATATATATATATTTTTTAATTTCTCAAGTTTGAGTCAAGCATGATTAGGCTATTTCACTAGAATAGCTTGGAAGGATTGATCTTAGGCACTTAGGCTCTAGACAAAAAGCTTGAGAGGATTTTGAGCCTTAAACTATGCATTTACATAGTGAATATCATTTCTTGAGAGCTTGATCTTGCATTGCATTTTCTTTACTAGAACTTGCCTTGATACTCTTGTTAGAAGTATTACATGTTTGCATGATTAGGAGATGATCTTAGGCCATCATTGCATAGCCCAATTTCTCTAAACACTAACATATCTTTCATTACCATTGTCGTCTCATTTTAAGCCTTGAATAGAGCCTTTTCTTCTTGAACCGGATGATAGGGGGTGAAGGATGGTTAAGGGAATCTTGGTGAAAGTTGAAAATTCATAAAAATTGATGGGTGATGGTGAAGGGTCTTAAGATTTGCTTTGAGTTGAATGAACACTCCTATAAGCTCAGTGTTAGGAAAGAAAAGAATAAGAACGAAGTTCTTATTGAAAAAAAAAAAAAAAAAACGTAAGAACAAAGTTCTTACAAGAAAAAGAGAAGAATAAGAGCATAAAGGAGTGTTTCTTTAAATGTTTGATAGAAGCTTGGATTCATTTGATAAGAAGGGGTTGGACAAGGTGGAAGATTAAGAAATTCATACTTAGAAAGGTGAAGGAAAGGGGTAAGGGTACTTGAATGAAAATTGAAGTCACTTAACCTAATCCCTACCCTAACCAATGTCCCTATATTACAAGCTTAATAAAGACCTTTTTGATCCTAATTTGTTCATGCATTGTAGTATTGGGAACTTAAGTTGATAGGCAAGCTTATGATTAAAGATGTGTATTGCATGATTTCGATGAGTGTTTACCATTTCCATATATTGAGGGATCGAGTGATACACATGTTCCATGAGAGGTCTAGAGTTTAAGATGCTTGAGTAATTGAATTCTAAGTTAGGATAGTGGTTGATCGTATGAATGTTTGGTTTGACTTGAGAATTTCTTTGAACTAAAATGGTGTTTGAGGTGATATGAGGCATCGAGGAACTCAAAATGCACACTCCATACGTGTTAAGTGTTTTGATTGTTCGTTTCATTGTTCGGGACGAACAATGGCTTAAGTTTGGGGGAGTGATTAACACGTATTTTATGTGCATGTTGAGTGTATTTTGGATATATTTGAAGCTTGATTTGTATGTTTTAATGTTAGAAATACTAGGGTTTCTTAACTCTTAGTATACTTTAGACTTTTCTCGTTTTTCTTGGTTTTCGATCCATTTTTTATAAGAATTGGAAAGAGTATTCATGTGGATAAGGATTAGAGACTAGAAACGAGGAAGAATCGAGCTTAATTCGGGTGAAACCTAGGTTTGAAATGTTGAATTTAAATATAAAGAGTTAGGGTTTCACTAGTTTGAATTCAATTATGTTTTCCTCGTTCTCTCGAGTCACTTTATGCTTTTTCAGGAACAATGGAAAACTCATTTGGCCAATTTGATCAGTCCATGTCGAAGAGGGGTTCGTTAGGAGTCCATAGCAAAAAGCGGATCGAGAATCAGAGTTCGGACGAGAGAGAACGAGCGAAAATGGTGAAGCTGCACAAAATGGCCGAACCGACGGCGACCCGGACGGCGCCCGGCTCGACCGCCGGCCAGGCCGCCGGCTGGCAGGCTGAGCTACAGTCTCTGTGGCGACCTGGGCTGCAACCCACACGGCAGGTTGCTGGGCCGCCGTCCCAACCGCCGGTTGGCCGCCCCTCTTCACTCAAACTCGCCCGAACTCGTCCCGGTTCACCCGATTCGTCCCAACTCGACCTAAAACTCACCTATTATGTATTTAACCCCAAAATCTTCCTATTTTGTGGATCTTTGACATATTTTAACATTCTTAGAACCCTAGAAACATTTCCCTCTTTCATTTTTAGTATTTTGAAGATTGTTGAAGATTATGTGAAGATTGAGACTCATTCCACTATTCTCTTCCTTATTGAATTCTCTATCTTTTACGCATGATTTCATTTACTCTTTATGGTTTAATTCCTTCAATTATGTCTAGCTAAATTTCTTTTGTTCCAATATATGAAGATATGATCTAGATCACTAGGTTTTTGGGTTTTGTTGTTGGATTTACCTTCTAATTTATATGTCTTGTGATTTGGGGCTTGATTTTATTGCATGATTGATTGTCCATCATTGAGTGCATATAAGGTGTTTGGTTAAATATTTAGGAGGCTTTAGTTCATAACACTTAGAATCAAATCACACCATACTAGTAATTCTTGCTAGTAGAGCTTCTAGATAATTAATTGAGCGATTTGGACTTAGTTTATGCATCTTGAGACCTAGCGGAGATAGATGTCATAGGTTAATCTACTAATATTGATTGCTTCGAGAGAAGAGTTGATGTTTACTATATATAGAACTCTCATATGAATTAGATTAAAATGGTTAATCCATGCAAATCCTAAAACCTAGGCCTCTAGTGATTATCGGATTATATTTGGAACCAAGTTTTCTAATATTGTTGATTAACTCTTTTTATTATTTGTTCTCTAGTTTGTTACTTACTTTATATTTTTCATTAACTAATCAAAAACACAAAAACATGTCATTTGTAAGCTTGGATAGTAGTTAGATAATTGGATTACTACTTGAAACTCATTCGCCATTGCATTCCCTGTGGATATCGACTCGATTATACTATAATCGATTATTATTGCTCTTTACCCTCACCCCTAAAGTGAGGGCGGATCAAGCCCCCCCCCCCCCCCCCCGACGCTTGAAGGGCGATGCCTTATCAGAACGCAGAATATACAACTACAACCCTTCCAAGTCATGGTCGTGCAATGCCTCGTCAGGCTCGCCCCTCGCCCATCGTGGCGCCATGTCTCCGGGGCTGTGCGAGTGTACGACCACGACCCCTGCCCTCCCCTACGAGTTGTGGTCGTGCAATGCCTTGTTGGACCCTCCCCTCGCCCGTCATGGCGTCGTGTCTCTGGGGCTGTGTGAGAGCACGTCCACGACCACTCCCGAGTTGTGGTCGTGCAATGTCATGCGGGGCGCTGTTAGGCCATGTGAGTGCACGATTGGGATTACACGACTCGTGTAATTAACTTAATGGACAAATATGTCATTTCATACGAAAAGTGGCTAAAATAACATAATCCCTCCGTCCCTTATCTTTTTGCACAAATTTCCTCATTTTTCGGTACTTCCCAAAGAATTTGCACATTCCTCTTTTTAACACTATACCATACCACAATTACTTTATTTTACTCTCTATCATCTATACCTATTTACCTTTATACTATTTCACCTAACATTATATTAAAACCCGTATCTTATATTTTATGCAAATTGAAGTGGGACAAATGAAATATTTCTTTATCGATAGTTAAAATTTACCTTTATTTTATTAAAATGACTATTTTTGGTGTATTAACTCTTAATTAAACACTAACAAATCCGATGATGCACAATGTTAACTATCCATATACAAGTTCTAATTAACCAGCAAATTACCAATACAAATACCAATATGTGCACAACTTAATTATAAAATATACACGAATTAAAATTACTTAAAGCTCGAAATAAAGTCAATAATATAAATAATTTAAAGAAGTCGAGCTGCAAAATGCAAGACATATAATCACATAATTAAGATCAAGATCAAGATAGATCAAGATATACTACTAATTAACTAGTGAAGTCTCTTACATAATAATAATAATAATAATAATAAGATTATTCGGCCATGCATTAATAAAGTGACAGAAGAGAGAGAGCCTAATTAACTAAAATATTTTATCGGACATGGAATGTTTGTAGGCAGAATTATCTTGGACACGATGACTCATTTGAATCCTTCCCCTATCATCACAGCTCAACTCCTTCAACTGACTGCCGCCCCCGCCCCCGCCACCGCCCTTCATCCGGCTGCCCCCGCCGCTCGACCCTTCACTGTCCCCCGGATTCTTCCTCCGCCTCTCGTTGTGCCCCGCCAACCGCCTCCGGCAGCTCCTCTTTGCATCGTCGAACTCCGACAGCTCATGAAATCTGCACAACATAGTTATTAACATGCGTACGTACATATAGCATGAAGAAATATACTCCCTTGACTCTTTAAAAATGAATCACTTCTTTAATCTTCAATATATGTGAGGTATAAAATAATAAAATTACTCATCTTTAATTCAAAAGGAGGAGGATTGTATAAATAGGCACCCATGAATTGAAATTAATATTATATCGTCCATCACATATCTCATAAAATCGATACAAATTAAAGCTAAAAATATTGTGTGGGCAGTAATTTGATACTCTAATTAATTAAAATTTAAAGCATCAAGAAACTTGAGAGAACAAGACTAGTGAATTGGCCCTAAGTTTGAGACAATTTGACAATTATTTACTCAATTTCACTAGTATTTGCTAGTGTATGTACTACACGAGTCTTTTTTATAGTATATGTTAGGGCACCATAATTTTTCAAAATTATACTAATTTATAATTTAAAAATAAACAGCAAAATTACAAGAGTGCGACGGAGACAAAGACAATAACTTGCTATTTTAGGACGAATATATCTTAGTAAAATCATTAACAACTGATCATTAAAAGAGTTGTTTGTAGAATCAATCAATTAGTAATGAAGTATATAAATAGAAACTATTTATTAAATTCCCATGTATATAAATAGAAACGGACTAATCTTGTAACAAATCGTAATATATACTACTCATAATTCTATAATTTCTACTATAATCAAGCAAAATATAAGAAGAAGAAATCAAAGATAAGTAGAATGATATACGAACTCAAAAGCTCGAAACCCACACAAACAAACAACGACTAAAAACCAAATGAAAGTCCACGTCAAAGCATAAAATAGTACTACTACTACTCGAAATTAAAAGAAGAAAAACCAAAATAAAAACAAAAATCGAAAAACCTGCTGCATTGCTGGCAGAAGCGCTGCCGGATTCCGGCGACCACCACCATCTGCGCCTTGGCGTGGTGCTCGCACACCTTGTGGCGGCGGTGGTAAGCCTTGGCGCCGCTCAGATCAGCCGCGCACTTCTCAGCCTGGCAGCTTTTCATCGAGGGGTCTCCGCCGCCGCCGCCTTTCTTGCCGCTGGCCACCCTCTTCCGCTTTTCGTCCTCACCGCCTCCCGGTAGGTCGTCATCGTCCGAATCGGCGGCGCAGTCTCTCTTCATCATCTTCTCCTTCACGGGCTTGTGCTTGTGCTTCAGCTCATCGCTAGTAGTAGTAATTAGCCTATTCATGGTTATGGAAAATAAATACTAGTAGTAGAAGTAGTAGTAGTGATAGTGATCAAATGAGGAGATATTGGGTGGTGGGGTTATGGGAATTTTGAGAGGAAAGGTGGAGAGATGGAGTTAGATGCTTGAGGACCACAATTTCCATTCTTCTTTCTTTCTTTTATTTTTTTGTTTTGTTTTCCCTCTTTATACTATGCATACATTATATGACTATGTATGTGTGTATATATGTGTGTGTGATGTGGAATGTCAATAACAAGGTATCTATCTCTATTCTCGTGTATGTGGGGAAGCTACCTAGTGAGTGAGTAGAAGATCACATCAAAGAAAACGACGTAGGATTATTATCTCGCGCGCTTTTCTTATATATTCATTATATATCTATATATATATGTATATATATATATATATATACGGAGTATTAATTAATCACATATATATACACAATTCTTTGATTTCAACTAGATTAATATTGCACAAAATCATAGATACATTAATATAAGCACATGATATGAGGCACATGACAAAGTTTTCTTGAAGTTCAATTGACCAAGCTGAAAAAATGATGTCAAGTTACTTTAGTTATTAGGGCTTATCGGTTTTATACTATGTTGCACGAGCATTGTACTAATATATTTCAAATATAATTTTATTTTAACAACAAATCACAGCTCAATTCGTAACACGAATTTTCTTCGGTTAATGGGTCAGAAATGGGTTAGAAGTTTGAATCATTATATGTGCCTACTTAAATAAATATGCTAAAATAAATAAATAAATATGAAAAAAAAGAATAATTATTTTTACATTATCAACAACGCATCATAATGTAATTGTTGAGCAAAATATGATCAAACACGAAGGATTGTATTCTCCACTACAACACGTGATGATTGATAAATATCATAGCTAACCACTCTCAATTGTTTCAACACATGTAACATACACATTAAACCTCATCAATCACAAGCAAATCTTAGTGTTTACACTCGAACAAATAAAAAAACTAAGATCCCAACGTGTAGCTAGAGTCTAGACAGAGAGAAAACCCTAATAACTAGGGATGTCAATCGAGCCAACCTGAGTGGGTTCGGGCCAGCCCTGTCGGGTTTTGGGTTATTCGGTTTGGGTTGAATCGGGTTGAATTTTTTTCGAGCTAGAAATTTTCAACCCTAACCCTAAACCTTCGAGGCTCGGGCTAGCCTGTTGGGCCAAGAAGTTGACGATTTGTTTATAACTATAATTTTATAAAAACAAATAATTCATGTTATACCATCTAAACCACTTTATTTTATATTCTGTTACTCCAACTTGCATAATATAACAAGTAGCCAATTGAGATGTGAATATATATTTCTTTTAATGATTATATTAATCATTTTTTATTATGTGGTGAAATACAAAATAGAGAAAATATTATGCTGAATACAACTTAGCATAGAAAATTGTAATATTTTTCACAAGTATTTGAATCAAGACATAAATTTTAATATCTGAAATAAATAATAAAAATCAACACTTAATTAATGAAAATTTTCGGGTTATCGGGTCAACCCGCCAAACTTCCGGGCTAGCCCTATCGGGTTTCGGGCTATTCGTTCGGACCATTCGGGTTGAAATCTTTTTCGGGTTAGAAATATTCGATCCTAACCGCTTTTGCCTCGAGTTACTCGGGTCAACCCGCAAGTTTCGAACTAAATTGACATCCCTACTAATAACACGATGAAAAAAAAAAAGAAAAAAAAGAGAGGTAGGTCATAACATCAAGCACGAGGGTGCATGTATGTCTCATCAAGAACTCAATCCACACACATATTAAAGGTGATCACAAAAAGAAAAGAAAGAGAGAGAGACCAAAAAAACAAAAGAAGGATCAAAGTTCCCGTGAGTGGGGGTGGACCCCTCCATAGTTAAAAAAATAAAGAGCAAAACGTTAGGTTAGCAGTGTTTATAAGAAATGCAGAGCACTATTTGGGAGTAAGGGACGATTCTATAGTATTTCCCTCTCTTCTCATTGGTCGCATTTACTACGTTGTTCAATCAAAGATCGAAACGTGGTCGACTTCATCTACTCAGGGAAATATTGTTACTGTCCTTTCGAGGAGAGGGGGAAAGGTACAACCCTTGATGCAGCAGCACTGCACTAGTGGTGGGGATGGGAATACTTATACCACTGTACAACCCATTTTTCAGGGTATTGCTTTGCTTGTGAACCCTTAACTTTTGGGGTCCAAGGGTTGTACTTTTGGAGAGTACAACTCTTAATGCTGCACATGGTGCTTCTTTTGTTTTTCACTGCTTCTTTGTTGGGATGGGAATTAGGTTGGAAATTAAATTGAATTGTAATTTAAATATGATTGTTTGTGCCCTTCTAGCTAATTAATTATTAAACCGCTTTAATTTGCAACCTAGATGTGTGTAAAGGTATGTGTGTTTTGATCGTTTGGAGCGTTTATTTTGTCTAAGAAGTTGGTTGGTTCAAAGAGCGTCTGGACTCGATGACGGAACACAGATTAATTGGTAAAACGTTTTTGTTCTAATTAATAGTTTAGAAATTAAAAACATTATGGCTACGTGTAGTAAAAAAAAGGTTTATCAATATATAATATATAATAATAGCTATGGAAACCTAAATATAGAAAGTTCAGTTCATTTAATTCATACATTTATATACATTTATGTCAATTACTAATTATATAAATAATATACTCCTATAATACTCCCTCCCATTCAAAATAGATGTCATTTTGGATATAGGCACACATATTAATAAAATAATTTTTTACCTAAATTAACTTTAGCTAATGAGTGTTATTTTTGTGGGAAGTCTCAATTGTTAATCTCTGTCAATCAATTTGGAGCCAAATGGTAATTTAATAAGGGTAATTTTGACTATTTTATTCAAAACGACATCTATATTGTAAATACACAAAACACCTAAAATGACATCTATTTTGAATAGGGGAGAGTATTAGTCTACATAATCTTTCAATTCATTAATTACGTCCGATTATATACATTTATGTCAATAAAAAATATGATAGTTGTATACACATTTATATATGATTAACACGTATTTTATGTGCATGTTGAGTGTATTTTGTATGTGTTTGAGGCTCCAATTATGTGTTTAAATGCTAGAATTGCTAGGGTTTCACTAGTTTGCTCGCATTCGCGTTTTCCTTGTTCTCTCGAGTCTTGTTATGCTTTTTGCAGGAAAAATAAAGAACTTATTTGGCCAATTGAACTATTTCATGTCGAAGAGGAGTTCGTTAGGAAGCCATAGCAAAAAGCGGATTAAAAATCGGAGTTCGGACAAGAGAGAACGAGCGAAAATGGCGAAGTTGCGCAAGAGAAGGAAAACCGGCGGGTTTGGCCGGCGGTTTGCCAAACCGCCGGAAATCCTCCTCAAACCGCCGGCCAACCATGAACAGTGACAGAGAAGACGGCGGTCTGTGACGGCGGTTTGACAGACCGCCGGCCATCCTTCCACAGACCGCCTTTTTGCCGCCTCCTCTACTTATTGACCGAGTTTGGCTCGACCAAACTCGGTCCAACTCATCTCCAAACTCATTCTTTATGTATTTAACCCCTAAATCTTCCCCAATTGGTGATCTTTAGCTAGAATATTCATCTTAGAACCCTAATTACATTTACCTCTTTCTACTTTGGTATTTTTCAAGATTTGTGGAGCTACACTTGGTGGATTTGAAATTCAAGCCCATATTCTTCTTCTTTATTGAATTATCTATCTTTTGATTATGGTTTTATGCATTTCTTATGGTTTATTTTCCTTAATCATGTCTAGCTAGTTTCCTTTGTGATTTCAATTATATGTAGATTAGGATTAGGTGATGTTTTTAGGCTTTACTTGTGAATTTACCTTCTAATTTCATGTTCATTTCTCTTGGGGCTATGTTTTATTATGTAATTATGCTTGATCACCATAGTTGCATATCAAGTGTTTGATCTAATGCTTAGGAGGCTTAGATTAGATGCTATGAAACAAGAGATTTGCATGCTAGAGATAGTAGGGCTAAAGAACTCCATGTGCTATTGGGAATTAATATTTTACTTGATGTCCTAGTCGGAATTAGGTAATTCATTAATCCACTTGATTTAGTTGCAATGAGAATTGAATGAATCATACTTAGGAGGTTTCCCACATGAAGTTAGATTAAAATTGTTAGTTCAAGTTAGAGTTCTAATCGCCCATCAATTAAGCCTAATCGAAGTATAATTGGAATCACGCTTGTCTATTATTGAGTTTATATCACTTGTTTACTTGTTAGTTCACCTGCTCTAGTTTGAAGTAAACTTGTCATTTTCATTCCTTAATTGATAAAAAAATCCAAAAACATATTATTCGTGAGCTTGGATAGTGATTAGATAGTTAGATTACTAGTTGAAATTCTTACTCCTAAAACATTCCTTGTGCATTCGACTCGATACTTATTGATTATTATTGCATCTATCTACCCTCAAATAGTAGAGCGATCAATATACTACGGAGTATTATATATTGTTTGATACTCGTATTTTCATAGGTGTATTTTTTATATTATTTATTTTAATTTAGATTATACATTATTTATTTTCACTCTTTTTTTTAATATAAATAATAAATTATACTTAGGTTATACACTATTAATTAATAAATTATAAGTCTTCCTTCTTAATATAAATGAGGATAAGGACAACATAAAATTGTATGTGCAAATTTTTAGCACGTTAGATATAAATTGGTGCCCTGATCATGCTCGTTACTTATATTTTTGTATTAATTTTGCAATTACTTTAATTACCATTAAATTCGTAATTAATTATTTTTATTTTTATTATATTTATTTTTGATCTTATCCATACTATCCATTCGATTATTTATTTAAATTCTTATACAACTTATATATGCAACCGATGTATTTTTTAGAAAAAAATCACACAGACAAAGGAAAATGAAATACAAAAAAAAATTATTTTAAATTCCTCTAGATTAGTGTATTATAATATTAATTATTGTTGGTCCCAGAAAAAGCTAATTGGTGGATGGGGGCGGGGGGAATACACCAATCTCCAAGAGTTTTACGAAATATAGCTTTGAACGAACAGCAGGCTCTATGAAAAATGAGCGAGCTCAAAGATCAGATCGAACTCCTTCTTATTCAGCAGGCTTGCTGCTGAAGAGGAAGGTGAGCGAGCTGGATGCGAAAGTTGGTGGTTTTTTTGAAGTACTCTTTTAAATGAAAATCCTTTGTAAAGACAGTAGAATGAATGTATGATGCAAGATGGTTAGTAGCAGTAGGATTAAATCAACTGGAAAGATAAAGAGAGAGAGAGAGCGAGACAATCGATTTTATCATGGTTCGGAGAAACCCTCCAACATCCACGTTAAGTTCCGTCGAACTTGAGAATGCCTTTAACCTTTGGATCCTACTTCTCTCTTATTTTTACTGGCTGAGGACCAATCCTAGAGCTCGACTCACTTGTCGAGATCTAAGCACGATTCCTGGGTCATGACCTTTACAACATACAACAGCTAGACTAAAGACTATTAAACCAGCAGGCTTCCTGATTCCCAAAGCTTGATCTTCTCTGAAAATGGTGAAGCAACAGAATTACTTCCTTCTTCATGAAGGAGTAGCTTCTGACGAGCTCTTGAGCAGCAGTGAACACTCAAGAACTCAGTTTGAGTAGCGATGGTGAAATTTCGAGAGGTCTCAACACTTGGGAATTCTCTAGGTATTTCAAGTGTTGAATTTGCTTGAATGCTTGAGATTTATGCAGAGTTTCGGCTTGATAAAATGAAATTCCCGTGAGAAACTCCTTTGAAGATGAAGATATATATGCATAGAATTTGAATTCTAGCCATTGGAACTCTGACCAGTGGCAGGGAGCCGTCGGTGATGAGTTATCTTCATGCATTGGGAATGATCCAGGTTGGCAGTCGATGTGGCACCAGTGGACTTAGAGACCAGCTGGTCGTAGAGATACCAGCTGATACTTGAGGCAGGCAGCAACCAGCTAATAAAACTCCAGTAGGTCAGCTGGCCTTCTGATTCTTGAGAGTTGAAAGGAAAGCTAGATCGATCATCCTATAGGAGAGAGCTCGTCTAACGATCTCTTCCTTTACAAGCTTGATCGATCTGTCTAGAAATTTAACTATTTAGCTTCTTAAAGAAGCTTGTTCCTATCAACTCTACTCTAAAACACTTAAATAAAATCTAAGTGTGGTTTCGAGAAAACATCATCAAAACAACTGCATAGGGTTCCCAACAATTTTCCCCTTTTTGATGATGTCGAAACCACCACTTTTACAAATATTTCCTAAGGCATTCGAATAACAAATCGATCAGTTAAACATAGAGAAATATAAGTACGATTAATAAAGAAGAAAGAAAGGCAGAGAGCCTGGACAAAGAATTATTGTCATCAGGTCAAAAGCTAGTGATCATGATTTTCATTAATGCATGGAAGCTGATAAATTTATAAGTATGTACAGTGAAACTCGATACAAAACAATGAAAATGGTTGATCACACATCTGAAACTCCAGATCTTCCATTCCTTCCTAGTCCTTCAGCTATTGCTCCTGTAGACACCATCACGAACCTGCTTGTAAGATGCATTCTTGGGATTGACAAGCACCTTGAGGTGTAAATAAGTGGATCGCACGAACTTGTCAATCACAGAACGATCCAAAAAGTTGGTATCTCCAATAGTAGGAGGATCAAAGGTCCTCAGAGCAGGGGCAATGGTATTGACATGATTTTGAGCTGCAATAGAGAGGGTCTGCTGAACCAGGCACTGATCTAGATACAACTCGAGAAATTTGGCAAATGCCTGCTCGGTATCTCCACTGAATTCCTCATCCTTGATGTAGTAATGCCTTAGGATGAAGGTGTCAACGAGTTGGTTCCATTTCTCATTATCAGCTGGATCAATCCAGGTGGACCGGGTAGTACTCGGCATTACTTTCAGAACTTTCATGCAGGCCGATATCCATTGTTCATCAGCTTTTCTCTTTAATTATCTCTTTGCAAGCTCAACCAAGAAAATTTGTTGCTTGTGAGGATCATTGGCGCCATTGACATGTATCCCTGCATCCATCATCTGCTCGACCACACGCTTGCGAGCTTTCTCTTCTTCAGTCTCAGTCTCTTGCTGAGATTCTCCTTGCTGCTCATTACCCTGCTCTTTCAGCAAGTCCTCCTGCAGTTTTTCACCGAAGGTGACGAGATTGTCAGAGGAAGATGATAGGGAAGAAAGTGGTTTATCAGCAGCTGCATCATTGGAAGCATCAACCTCCTTCTGTGAGCCCGTTGCTTTGCCTTGGGTGTCTTCTTTCCCCTTTTCGGCATCATCAGAAAGAGCCTCTTTCAGGAGCAGTTGTAGAGATTTGTTTTCCTCTTCAAGTCTGGCCAAATTCCCCTTCAAATCCGCATGACCAGTGAGGAGGGCAGTGATGTTGCCCTGCATTTCTTCAATTGACTTCTTGGTTGCAGCAGCAACAACATTCACTTGCTCAACCAAAGCCTTGTCATCGGCTATATTTTGGTCGTAGTGATTTGTTAAGTCCTTCAAGTCTCCTAGCTCAGCCATGCTTAGAGAACTCAGAATATCAGAGAGGACTTCTTTCAATCGTTTCGTCAGGTGAACTTCAGAGAAGATGCCAACAGCCTTCTGAGCGGCATCAGCAGCAATTGTTGACCCGCCCTCACTTTAGGGGTGATGATAGAGAGCAATAATAATCAATTATAGTATAATTGAGTCAAATCCTCAAGGAATGCTAGGTCGTTTAAGATTCAAGTAGTAATCTAATTATCTAACTACTATTCAAGCTTACAAGTGACATGTTTTTGTGTTTTTGATTAGCTAATGAGAAATATAAAGTAAGTAACAAACTAGATAACAAATAATGACAATAGTTAACAAACAATAGTAGAAAGCTTGGTTCCAAATATAATCCGATAATCACTAGAGGCCTAGATTTTAGAATTTGTTAGGATTAACCATTTTAATCTAATTCATATGGGAGTTCTATATATAGTAAACATCAATTCTTCTCTCGAAGCAACCAATATTAGTGGATTAACCTATGATATTTATCTTCTTACTAGGACTCAAGATGCATAAATTAACTCCAAATGGCTCAATTAATATCTAGAAACTCCTATTAGCAAGAATTACTAATATGTTGTGATTTGATGCTAAGTGCTATGAATTAAAGCCTACTAAGCATTTAACCAAACACCTTGTATGCACTCAATGATGGCCAATCAATCATGCAATAAAATTAAGTCCCAAACCACAAGACATATGAATTAGAAGGTAAATCCAACAACAAAATCCAAAAACCTAGTGATCTAGATCATATCTTCATATATTGGAACCAAAGGGAAATTTAGCTAGACATAATTGAAGGAATTAAACCATAGAAAATAGAAGAAATCATGATCAAAAGATAGAGAATTCAATAAGGAAAAGAATAGTGGAATGGGTCTTCAAATCTTCAACATAAATCTTCATCAATCTTCAAAATACTAAAAAGGAAAGAGGGAAAATGTTTCTAGGGTTCTAAAAATGTTAAAATATATAAAAGATACCTAAATGGGGTGAATTTAGGGGTTAAATATATCAAAAATCGAGTTTGGGTCGAGTCGGGATGAATTGGGGTGAACCGGGACGAGTTTGGGCGAGCCGAACTCGCCCATTAGTGAGGAGGGGCGCTTGACCGGCGGTCTGTGGGAAGGGAAACCGGCGGTCTGGCAAACCGCCGGCCAGACCGCCATCTATGCTGTCCAATGTGAAGGGGAACCGGCGGTTTGATGAAGATTCCCGGCGGTTTGGCAAACCGCCGGCCAACCCGCCGGTTTTCCTTCTCTTGCGCAACTTCGCCATTTTCGCTCGTTCTCTCTCGTCCGAACTCCAATTCTCGATCCACTTTTTGCTATGGCTTCCTAACGAGCTCCTCTTTGTCATGGAATGATTAATTTGGCCAAGTAAGTTCTCCATTATTCCTGCAAAAAGCATAAAGAGACTCGAGAGAATGAGGAAAATATAAATGAAATCAAACTAGTGAAACCCTAACTATAGAACTTGAAATTCCACATTTTAAACATAAGTTTCACTCTAATAGAGCTCGATTCTTCCTCGTTTCCGGCCCTTGATCCTTAGCTACTTGAATGCTCTTTCAAATTCTTACAAAAATGGATCGAAAACCGGGAAAAAATGAGAAAAATATAAAGTATGCTACAAGTTAAAAAACCCTAGCATTTCTAACATTTAAACACATAAATCGAGACTCAAACACATGCAAAATACACTTGACATGCACATAAAATACGTGTTAATCACTCCCCCAAACTTAAGCCATTGTTCGTCCTGAACAATGAAACGAACAATCAAAACACTTAACACGTATGGGATGTACATTTTGAGTTCCTCTATGCCTCATATCACCTCAAAAACCATTTTAATTCAAAGAAATTCTCAAGTCAAGCCAAGCTTTCATAAAATCATTCACTCTCTTAACTTAGAATTCAATCACTCAAACACTTTCGACTCTAGACCTCACAAGGAACATGTGTATCACTCGATCCCTCAATATATAGAGAAGGTAAGCACTCATCGAAATCATGCAATACATAACTTTAACCATAAGCTTGTCTATCAACTCAAGTTTCCAACACTACAATGCATGCATAAATTAGGATAAAAAAGGTCTTTCTAAAGCTTGCAATGTAGGGACATTGGTTAAGGTAGGGAATTTTAGGCTAAGTGACTTAAATTTTCATCTAAGTACCCTTACCACCTTTTCTTCACCTTTCTAAGTATGAATTCCTTCATCTTCCACCTTATCCAACCCCTTTTTATCAAATGAAACCTAAGCTCCTATCGAGTCTTATCTTATTAAAAGAAACACTCCTTCATGCTCTTATTCTTTTTTCTTTTTTTTTTAAAGAACTTTGTTCTTATTCTTTTCTTTTCTTACATGAGCTTATAGGAGCGTTCTCTCAACTCAAAACAAATTTCAAGACTCTTCATCAATACACACCATTCACCATGAATTTTCAACATTCACCAAGGTTCCCTTAACCATCCTTCACCCCCTATCATCCGGTTCAAGAAGAAAAAGCTCTAATTAAGGCTCAAAATGGGACGACAATGGTAATGAAAGATAGGTTAGTGTTTGGGGAAAATGGGCTATGAAATGATGGCCTAAGATCATCTCCTAATTATGCAAACATGTAGTACTCCAAAAATGAGTATTAAGGCAAGTTCTAGCAAAGAGATGTAATGCAAGATCAAGCTCACAAAAAAGGAAATTACTATGTAGAATGCATAGTTTAAGGCTCAAAAATCCTCTCAAGCTTTTTTTTGCCTAGAGTCTAAGTGCCTAAGATCAATCCTCCCAAACTATTCAAGTGAAATAACCCTAATCATGCTTGATTTAAACTTGAAAATTTTCAAAAAAATATCACCATTTTAGCATCAATCATTGGCATCTCACCCAAAAGCACTTGAGAAATTAAACACGTTCTTTCACATTCAAGCATGCAAGCATACATTCATTATTCAATTCAAAATTTTTCATTTTTTCAAGAATTTTGCATTCAAGCTCCAATCGATCAACAAAATCATCCACACCAAAGATTCTCCAAGTAAGCTCACATCAATAGCAACAAACCAAAGAAGAAATTTCTATCAATTAAGCTCATCAATTCCCAAACTCAACACCAAAAACTTAAACAAGCACAAATTATGCATTTACCCCAATCAACCATAATCATCAAGAAAAATTAAGCATACAATCAATAAACACATCAAATAGAAGCTTGAAAAATACCAAAAGTAAAGTAATTTAAATTCCTTATCCTACCCCCCTCCCCCAAACTTATTTTAGAAAATAAATTCTAAAATGAGTTTGGAGGGAAGAATAATAAGAAATTTAAATTACACTCACAAAGGTCCAAAGCTATGTTGAAGGTGGTTTTGACAGCCTTTCACTCCGTTGCTTGCTTGATTAGTTGATTCTCTTCCCTCATTTGTTCCAAACACAGAAATAAAGACAAATTAAAAAAAATGACTTAATCACAAACAAAGATCAAAAACCAAAAATGAACTAAAACTAACTAAAAATGAAAAATAAAGAGATAGTTGTTGGGGTGCCTCCCAACGAGCGCTTAGTTTAACGTCGTTAGCTCGACGATACCTCATTGCCCTTTCAAGGGACTTGAAACGACTTCCAACCTTGATCAAATGCCAACCCATCATCAAGTTCTTCAAGCTCCGGTTTATCCATTCTTGACTCATCCGGTTCATCCATAACTCTCGACATATGGAATGTTTCCTTTTTTCCATTCATTCGAAGGGTGATAATTCCTTCGAAAACATCAATGAGGGCTCTACTTGAGGCCAAAAAGGGTCTCCCAAGTATTAAAGGGATGTCTCGATCCTCCGCTATATCAAGGATAATGAAATCTATGGGGTAAATGAGTTTCCCTACCCTTATAAGCACATCTTCCACAATGCCTCTTGGATATGAAATTGAACGATCCGTCATTTGAAGAGTAAGTGAAGTAGGCTTAAGAGTTCCAATCTTCAAACGATTGAAGATGGAAAGAGGCATCAAATTCACACCGGAGCCCAAATCATACAAAACATTCCTAAAATCACAACCCCCAATCTCACAAGCGATATTAAAACCTCCCGGATCCTTTTGCTTCAACGGAAGTTTCCTTTGCAAGATAGCACTACACTCCTCCGTCAAATTTATGGTCTCAAATTTACCAAACTTTCGTTTGTTAGAAACGGCTTCTTTCAAAAACTTGGCATAGCTAGGCATATCCCTCAATGCATCAAGTAAGGGGATGTTGATTTCTACCTTATTGAAGATGTCTTGAAACCTCTTCATCTTCTCATCAACCTTCGGCTTTGCTAGACGATGAGGGAATGGAGCCTTTGAGCTCACATCATTGGTGGGAGGAGGGGCCTCCTTTGTTGCTTCATTCTTTTGACTTTCATCTTGAATAGCTTTTCCTTTAGATTTTTTCTTCATCTTATATGAGGCTCGATCTTCATTTTCATACGGAATGTCTTCAACAACCGGTGCTCCCATTTCTTCTCCAAGCTTTGCATGATTCTCGTAAGCTCTTCCACTCCTCAAAGTAATGGCATTACTCCCCTTCTTCTCATGCAAGTTCTCATCATTCGACTTAGGAGGCAACGCTAAATTATCCAAGCAATTCGGCTCAACTTGATCTTGAGAAGCTTTAGGAGTTGGAGTGGGAGTAGTACTTTGTGGTTTCTTGTAGAACTTTGCTTTCTCATTAAACTTCTCCACTCCAAGTAACTTCTTTATCTCGGAAACATAGTAAGCACTTCTTCTTCTTTCCATCAAATTCTTGTCCTCCGACCACGGGATTCCATTGTTGAGCTTCATCCTTTTATGATATTCATGAATCTCTTCCTTCGACTTGTTTTCAATGTCTTCCAAAGGAGGCCAATAATCCGGGACCGTCATGGAGTATATATCATTAGCGAAACTCTTTAGTGTCCATTCCTTCTCATAAAGGCTATGATCATGAGACGGATCCCAAGGAGGGACGCTTTGACCACCCCACTTTTTCCTCATATAGAATGGCACATATGGCTTTTTCTCCTCTTGGATCTCTTGTGAGGGTTTGGAAGATACCTCACTCACTACATGGATTGCGTTACATTGTTGCCTCGGGTTTTCTTGAGCCTTGCTAGAGGATTCTCCGAACTTGTGTTGAGTGATAGCTTGGTTAGCCATTTGGCTAATTTGGCCTTCCATCATCTTGACTTGCTTTGACAATGAAGTGAGTGAATTCTCCAAGGCATTGACCTTTTGGCCGGTTTGAGAGATAAAAGCACTTTGTTGATTGGCCATTTGTTGAACGATTTGCTCAAGAGAAGGGGATGTCTTCTTAGGTTCTTCAATCATCCCTTGGGAAACGGAGAATCCGGGATATGGAACTTGAGCATTGCTAGGATTTCCATAAGAGGGATTGGGAGGATTCCTAGTGTTGGGATTGTAGGCTTGATAGCCTCCTTGTTGGCCATACAAATTACCACCTTGTTGATTGCCTTGAAATCCCCCTTGGTGTCCTTGAAAACCTTGCTTGTTGTAATTGCCATAAGGATTTTGATTAACATAACTCACATTTTTATCTCTATTACTCCAAAGTCCCTCTAGAGTAATCACCATGCATTTGAGCTTTCCTTTCATTTTCATATGTTTTCTTCAAATTGGCAAGCTCCAAGGCTAAAGCATCGTACCTTGCATCCTCAAGAACTGAGTTCACCCTCTTCATAGGGCCCCTTTCCATTGGCCATTGATAACTATTGGATGTCATCTCCTCTATGATCCTAAGAGCTTCCTTGGCGTTCCGATTCACAAGGCAACCACCGGAGGTTGCATCAACTATGCTCCTCGTGTGTGGAGAAAGTCCACTATATAAGTTCACGATTTGTTGGGCTTCACTAAAACGGTGTTGAGGGCACTTGCGTAGCAAGTCCCTATACCTATCCCATGCCTCAAATAATGGCTCATCCATTTGTTGAGAGAAGTGTGAGATTTCCGATATTAACTTTTGGGCCTTTGAAGGTGGAAAGTACTTGGCAAGGAAGGCTTTGCACAACCTCTCCCATGTGGTGATCTCACTCTTATCAAGGTTTTTGAACACTCTTTGGCACGATCCCTCAAATAGAAATTAAAGAGCTTCATCCTAATGGCATCCTCCAGCACTCCATTATACTTCACCGTATCACATATCTCAAGAAATGTGTTCAAATGAGCATTAGGATCTTCATCGGGCCTCCCTCCAAATTATTCAGATTGGACCATTTGGATAAGGCCGGTCCTTATCTCAAAATTATTTGCATTGACACGAGGTCCCCATGTTCCTCCTTGAAATTGTTGAGTAGGAGGCTCGAATATTTGGTTGAGTGGAGGTTGTTGTGCCTCATTGGCTCTCCTCTCTTGATCTTCCTTCCAAGCACGAAATTCTTCCATCTCTTTCATAAGAGCTTCCATGTTTTGATTATTGCCTTCCATAGCTTCTTCTTCTTCAATAGAATTCCGCATTCTATGTCTTCTTTCAAAATGCAAGATCAAAGGTTGAACAAGTCTTCCCTTGGACCTTGTGTGCATAAACCTACAAAACAAAAATTAAAAGAAACAATGCTTGAATTAGTAACTTAATAACCAAATCGACTATTGAAACTCAAACTAAGCATTCCCTAGTAACGGTGCCAAAAATTGACCCGCCCTCACTTTAGGGGTGAGGGTAGAGAGTAATAACAATCAATTATAGTATAATTGAGTCGAATCCTTAAGGAATGCTAGGTCGTTTAAGATTCAAGTAGTAATCCAATTATCTAACTACTATTCAAGCTTACAAGTGACATGTTTTTGTGTTTTTGATTAGCTAATGAGAAATATAAAGTAAGTAACAAACTAGATAACAAATAATGACAAGAGTTAACAAACAATAGTAGAAAGTTTGGTTCCAAATATAATCCGATAATCACTATAGGCCTAGGTTTTAGAATTTGTTAGGATTAACCATTTTAATCTAATTCATATGGGAGTTCTATATATAGTAAACATCAATTCTTCTCTAGAAACAACCAATATTAGTGGATTAACCTATGACATCTATCTCCGACTAGGACTCAAGATGCATAAATTAACTCCAAATGACTCAATTAATATCTAGAAACTCCTATTAGCAAGAATTACTAATATGTTGTGATTTGATGCTAAGTGCTATGAATTAAAGCCTACTAAGCATTTAACCAAATACCTTGTATGCACTCAATGATGGCCAATCAATCATGTAATAAAATTAAGTCCCAAACCACAAGACATATGAATTAGAAGGTAAATCCAACAACAAAATCCAAAAACCTAGTGATCTAGATCATATCTTCATATATTGGAACCAAAGGAAAATTTAACTAAACATAATTGAAGGAATTAAACCATAGAAAATAGAAGAAATCATCATCAAAAGATAGAGAATTCAATAAGGAAGAGAATAGTGGAATGGGTCTTCAAATCTTCAACATAAATCTTCAACAATCTTCAAAATACTAAAAAGGAAAGAGGGAAAATGTTTCTAGGGTTCTAATAATGTTAAAATATATAAAAGATGCCCAAATGGGGGTGAATTTAGGGGTTAAATACATCAAAAATTGAGTTTGGGTTGAGTCGGGATGAATCGGGGCGAACCGGGACGAGTTTGGGCGAGCCGAACTCGCCCATTAGTGAGGAGGGGCGCTTGACCGGCGGTCTGTGGGAAGGGAAACCGGCGGTCTGGCAAACCGCCGGCCAGACCGCCATCTATGCTGTCCAATGTGAAGGGGAACCGGCGGTTTGATGAAGATTCCCGGCGGTTTGGCAAACCGCCAGCTAACCCGCCGGTTTTCCTTCTCTTGCGCAACTTCGCCATTTTCGCTCGTTCTCTCTCGTCCGAACTCCAATTCTCGATCCGCTTTTTGCTATGGCTTCCTAACGAGCTCCTCTTTGTCATGGAATGATTAATTTGGCCAAGTAAGCTCTCCATTATTCCTGCAAAAAGCATAAAGAGACTCGAGAGAACGAGAAAAATATAAATGAAATCAAACTAGTGAAACCCTAACTATAGAACTTGAAATTCCACATTTTAAACATAAGTTTCACTCTAATAGAGCTCGATTCTTCCTCGTTTCCGGCCCTTGATCCTTAGCTACTTGAATGCTCTTTCAAATTCTTACAAAAATGGATCGAAAACCGGGAAAAAATGAGAAAAATATAAAGTATGCTACAAGTTAAAAAACCCTAGCATTTCTAGCATTTAAGCACATAAATCGAGACTCAAACACATGCAAAATACACTTGACATGCACATAAAATACATATTAATCAATTGTCTCCATAGAATTCTTGACAGCCTCAATGGCAGATGACACTGCCACTTCCTTGGCCTTCTCTTCATGGGACGATATGGCTGTTTCTAGTTTCTTGTCAAGGCCATCCACTTGCACTTTGACCAACCTAACCTGCTCAAGTGTAAGATCATTAATTGCATTGCCATGCTCACTGACCAGATCAATCTTCTTGTTAAAGTGGTCACGAAATTTGATGAGCTTGGCACGAAGGTTGACATCCAGCTTAGAAATGGAGGTCGCAGCAGCTTCGATTGCAGTGTCTAAGAAGGAGTTAAAGATGTCATTGGCAAGATTAATGACAATATCCTCTGTTTCTTGCTTAGACAGCTGGACAGTTGGGTTGACGAGCTGGAAGTGGCATTCTGGTGCAGTTCCCAGAGTGTGGACAATTTCAAGAGCAGCGGCAATTGACAGTATTGGTTCTTTAGCGTGTTCCCCATGAAACTAGGTTTGCCTTCTTGATTTTCTCCACCAGGAGCTGAAGTTCTTGTAGGAGAAAAACCGGCATCATGACCAGCTGGTTCAGCAACATCATCAGCTAAAGACTTTAAACCATCTCCCAACCAGGGGCTTTGAACATATTCTAAGTGAAGAGAACTCGGATAGAGGTCCTTTTCTTGTACATATAGAGGCTGCGAATTGATATTTTTCTTAGGAGCCTCCAGCTTCATGTAGGCAAGAATGATGGAGCGAGAATGAGCGCTGAATATCAAAATTCCAGCTTCTGCTTGAGAGAGGCTTCCTTCACCATCAGCTGGTCGAAGGACTTGACTTCCACTAAACATTTCAGAGTAGATATGTCAGAATCTCTCATATCTAGAATGAACTGGAGATCGGTGGAAAGATTTCTAGCCTTAGGAAGTTTCTCTATCCCAGGAAAAGCATTGGTGACTTCCACGCGAGATGCTTCCAACATGGAATCCAGGAGGGCCTTGTTGGAGAGGAAATCAAGATCTTCATCCATCGGTGTAGCTGGCTCCACGTTGATAGATGGAGAGTGGGGAGGAGGGTTGAGAAAATAAACATCCTCATCAGTCCAACTCTGGAGCGAGCTGATGTTGTAGAGGCTTCTTTGGAGTAATGGGCTTGGATTTCTTGACCGGCTGCTTATCCACAGCAGCAACAGCTAGTCTCTTCTTATGTCCTCCAGCTGCACCCACAGCACTAGCATTACCGGCTGCATCAGCAGCAACAGGTCGACCATCTGGTTGAGCCTCATCTTCTTCCGGAGCGGACCAGCTGGGATTAGATCTCCCAAAATCCAGTAGGTAAGCAAGGACAGCTTGCTTGGATTTAGAGACAGGTCGGCTGAGATGCCGACTATCATTTCCAAGTGCCTCTTGTCAAAAGGAGTCAGCTTCTTTTTATTGAGATCGACTGAATCTTTCAAGCTTCTCGTTCTGGGCTAGTTCTTCTCAATAATGTAACTGAATTTGGTCCCCATCTTGATGTTCTTCTTCGCCTCCACTGACTTGACATGAGTTTTCTCATCATCCATCTCCACATTATTCGATTCTTCATCATGAATCAACTTGAGTAGGGTGCGAGCCCAGCTGATTTGCAAATTCTTGACAGCGGCAACCATCATTCTGAATTTATAAGGAGTGACAGAGTCGAAGGTACCGTTGTGACACAAGAATACCTTCTGCATAAAATCACAGAGTAGTCGGTACTAGGGCTTCAAGATGCTCTTTGAGAAAGCCTTCTCCTTCAATTTCCCACCCTTCTCCACTTTTCCATACCCATCATTCATCACCATCTCTGGATAGACGGCAACTAGAAGCCCTAACTCAACGGATTCGATAGAATCTCCAATATCTTCAATGTGAAAAGCTTGACAAATTAAATCGAGAACTTTAACCGGTTGTTGAGAGGTGGACTCTTTCGTCTGAAGGCAAACTATAGCATTTCCGACATCCTCATCGGCGGAATCCCTCCAAGAATAGAGAAATGCGGCTACTTGGCGAGGGAAAAACTTTGCCGGAGCAGCCGTGATGATGTTGTAAAAACCTTGGCAAGCCCTAATTTGGGCAAAAAGAGGGTCAAGAGCAGTGAAGCCGTAATTATTGAGAACGGCGACACGCTCTTGGATGATTCTGGGCATGATGACGGCAGCCCTAGCAAACCATGCCAAGGCTTGATCGGAAGTGGATGTTGAAGGTTCAGTGGCGGCCATTGTTGAGAATTGAAAGTTTAAAGTGAGAGAAACAGAGTAGGAGCAGTTGCAGAGGATGAAGCAAAAAGTATGATTATGGCATTTTCCAAATCTATATAAGGATAAGATTGAACGGTTGCGATTGGAGAACTATACCAATAATCAAGGGTTGGGGGCAATTGTTGAGTTAGTGGGCGCGTCAGCTGTGACTGGGAAAGCAAGTGGACGAGACGCGCTGGTATTTGAATAGGAAAGGTTGCACTTTTTCGTCTCAGAATTGAACGCTTCCTCGGTTTTTGAGTCAACTCTTGACATTCAATTTGTAGATTGAGTGAGAGATGTTTGCATGTGTCAGGAGACTCTTCATCTATAGTACTTTTGCTGTATTCAAGAACAAAATGCTTAGATCAATAAATTTAATGATTGCATTCATAACTTACTAGAGAAGTTTTATCAACAGAGATTGATACAAGTCTCTAGTTCCCCCTTAATTGATCAGTAGGTTCTTGAAAGAACATGCATGTTGTTGAAGAGCGAGCTGGTTAGTGAGAGAGAGAGCAGCCTGTTGAAATCAGCAGCGGGCTGGAGGGTACATCCAGCTGGTGTGAGCAGCTAGCTGCTAAATTTTATTTAGCATACCCAGCTTCCCACATAGCATTTTGAACCTCTCTTCTTGAAGAGGTTTCATGAGAATATCAACACGCTCGATTTCAGTGGACACCTTTTCCACCGATATATCCTTGTTCTCTATATGGTCGCGAATGAAGTGATGCCTTACATCAATGTGCTTGCATCTGGAGTAGAGCATGGGATTTTATGTGATGGAAATGGCACTCTAGCTGTCACAGAAAATTGGAACTTCACTGACGTTGACCTCATAATCCTTGAGCTGATGTTTAAGCAAAGAATTTTGAGCGCAACAGCTACCAGCTACCATGTACTCTGCTTCTGTGGTAGAGGTGGCTACAGAGGTCTGCTTTTTCGAAAACCACGATATTAGCTTGCTACCAAGAAATTGACAGGTGCTAGAAGTTGATTTTCTATCCAGCTTGCATCCTCTATAGTCAGCGTCCGAGTAACCAGTCAATTCTAGGTTATCATCACAAGGGTACCATAATCCAAGGTTAATAGTCCCCTTCACATAACGAAGAATTTTCTTGGCTGCCTCGAGATGTGACTCTTTGGGAACGGCTTGATATCGAGCACAGACACCTACTGCAAAACAAATACCAGGTCAACTAGCTGTTAAATAAAGTAATGAACCAATAATCCCTCGATACTGAGTTATGTTGGTTGGTTTGCCTTCTGGATCCATATCAATCTTCCCATTGGCGAGCATGAAAATTTTCACTGGTTTGTTGTCCTTAACACCAAACTTTTCAGTGAGCTCGAGGGCATATTTGGTTTGTGAAATGAAGATTCCTTCAGTCGACTGCTTCACCTGTAGCCCTAGAAAGAAAGCCATTTCGCCCATCATGGACATTTTATACTCATCTTTCATGAGTTGTCCAAATCTTTCACATAAATTTTTTGATTTAGATCAGCATAAACTTGTACAAGAAGGATATGGTTATTCCATTTGATTGTAAATAGCATCTTGTCGACTTTTCCTCTCTTGAATCCCGATTCCAGCAAGAAGGTTGCTAATGTCTCATACCAAGCTTGAGGAGCTTGCTTTAATCCATAAATAGCATTATGCAGACGATAGACTTTGCTTGAATCTCCTTCTTCAAAACTAGGAGGTTGTTCCACTTAGACCTCATCATTGAGTCTTCCATTTAGAAATGCGCTCTTTACATCCATCTGATAGACTATGAATCTTTGATGTGTGATTCCTTTTTCAGTACAGTATGAGTCAATCATATGATTGATGAATTCGGTCCCACGGTCTGAGCAAATTGATACGACAGTGGTATTCTTTTGATTGCACAGTTTGTTGAGTAGAAGGGTAGCTTCTCCAGTGTCTCCTTTTTCTTATACATGAAAATAACCCATGTGAATCTAGAAATTTCATCTATAACAACAATAGTATATTTTCTACCATTAATACTTAATGGAGTAACTAGACCAAAGAGATCCAGATGAAGAAGCTCCAAGATTCGAGTTGAAGATTGAGCTCCAATGTTAGGAAATGATGCTCTTGTCTGTTTTCTAGCTTGGCAAGCTTCACAAATATGATCTCTTACAAATACTTGGTTTGGGAGTCCCTCTACTAACTTTTGTCAAGCGAGATTGTTGAAGGCTTTGAAATTCAGATGGCTCAATGTCACGACCGTGCTTCGCTAATAATAACTTAGCTTGGTAATTCGTGACTTAAGGGAATGAAATGGAGGTTAACGAATAGATTAAGAGAAGAAGATTCAAAGTCTCGACTTATCCATATCAAAAGAAATCTAAATTCGAGCATTTAGCCACGGAACAGAGAAATTGTATGAAGTACGATGATGACGACACCAAACTATCTTAGATTACAACCAAATTGAAATAAAGTCTAAAATAATTGAGTGTGCATAGCTGAGGCGGATGCATGTATGAAGACATGCAGCACCAGGGGGCTTCAACTTTTAACGATCGACAAAAGCTCCACCGGCCACTTCACTCCATTTCGCTCAGCCCTGTAGATATAAAACTCAGTCTTATGTGCCATAGCCAGCTGGTCTCGGAAATTGCTTTAGAGACAAGGAAGGTTTCCTTAAGATTAGTCCACTGGACTACATATAACCTATCCTGTTCAATTCCGGTAAGGAGTATTTCTCCTTCCTTGTGTTTCACGAAACACGTGTTAGCTGCAAATTCTACTTGCATACCACTCGAGCAGAACTGGCTCACAGAAAATAAGTTATGATTTAGACCATCAACATATGCAACGTTTTGAATAGTTGTTTTAGCAAGTTACCACAACCTCTGGTGTAGCATTTGTCGTCTCCTCCAAAGCCTACGTAAGGTCCGTTGCACTCGATGACATCCGACAGCAGACTCCGATCATATGTCATATGCTTCGAGTAGCCACTATCAATGATCCAGACAATTCCACCAGCAGTGAGCTGCCTCCTTTCTTCCTTCCCACCCTGGAATTAAATAGATTTAGGAACCCATTCATAAATGGGTGCCTTGTCAGCAGTTTGAGTTCTCTTTTTAGTAGATGGAGCCCACTTCTTTTTGTGAGACTTCTTCTTCTTTTGAGAGCGCAGAGCAGGTTATTACTGATCGGCATTCCAGTAGGGTCATAGTAGCCTTGGTGAGCAGCATGATGATAGAAGTCATAGCGCGGCTCCTCATAATATCCAGGTGGATACCATAGGTTGGGATACCAGTCTTGTTGGTTGTACTGGCAGGAGCTGATGAAACCGCTGTTTGAAAGCGTTCCTTTTCTCCACTGGATCTTCGAATTGGATATGATAATTTGTGGTATCAGATTTATATGCAATTTCATCACACATTGAGTCAAGAGATGATACCTTTCAATTGCAGATGGAGTAATCTACAAGTCTAGATTACTGGGATGTGATCCCTTTCCTCGAAGTTCTCCGACTGTGTGGGCATCTCGGAACTTTGGAACTTGGAACTCCCTTCTGTACTCTCTTGAAGAACGGCGTCTCTCTTCTCTCTAAAGTAAGATTAGGTTTTGAGAATCTCCTCCTCCTTATTTATAGGAGGAGATATGCGCCACTTTTCCTTGTCCACTAAGTCACGGGCTTTTAATTAATAAAGTCTGGTTTAGTTAATATTTACTGGAACAAATTCTAATTAAATGTAATTAGAATTAATCCTCATTATTATAAGGAAAATATTATATGTAAATATTAAATTAATTATCTAATTCCTTAATTAAGAATAAATCTTAATTAATTAAATATTAATTTATTCCATATCACATATTTAACCAGAGTGCAATTATTGAGCACAGATGGACACCAAAAAGAGAAACATGCGCCACCTACATCACTGCAGATGCCACATTATGGGCTCAAGCCCATAATACCTCTTTTCAGTCCAAAACTGATATCCCTCAATAATACCTTGAATTCCTTTCCTTAAGAGCTCTTGGGCCATCCCATGGATCTATGTACCAGACAGAGTTTAGCCTTACCTAATGAAATAATTCCATGATCACCCCAGAACATTTATTTCATTAGAGCTATGACGCATTCCACTAAAGAGTCACAATTGAATCACCGCTCTGTCCCAATTTGTAGATTGGGGCTGATACTTTATTTAGAGCTATCCCCATGTTTAATGACTCCAATATCCATTAATTAATTAGGGCTCCTCTGACTATTCCTAATTAATTAATATCTTATTTTCCTCAAGTACTACCCGTTCACCCCTTATTATTATACCTGAATTTAGTCAACATGCATGACTTGGTATAACAAACCTTGCCCTGAAGGGATATCTCTCAACCTAATACGGTCACGGTGTCTTGATACATCTAATTACATATACTATGTGCCCTCATGTTACCCAAGAGGCAAGTTATCAGGGATGCTGCGATAGACCCTTATCTTGCAAATCAAAGTAACAATGAACAACATATATATCTAATAACCTATCGAGATTAAGATCATATCTCTAAATGCCGAGATCTCTAGTTCTTCACCTATTGCTAGGGTCAGTATCAGAAGAACCTTATCTCACTCGATCCTGTCAGTACGTTCCACGGTACTAGCAATAACTAGTGACTGAGACCCGCCACTACCGTTAATGCTACAGTCTAAACTGATAGCTTGCCCTAGCTATCTTGACTGCGACACTATTTATATCTCATAATTATCATTGAATGTTGCGTGGTCTCCCCGATACCCGAGCCGTCCACGTATTCTAAAAGATGAGATATTAGGCTTATCCTTATTAATATATTTATTCAGATAGGTGATTGTAACTAGTGGAATACATGTCGTATATACTAAAACATATTTTTGCTTTAACTATACACAACAACCCCAACAGGATCAGGTGGAAATGTCAGGTTGGTATTGCTGTTGAGGATACCACTGACCTTGGTAACCATACCCAACATACTGTGGTCATTCCTCATAATAGTCTTGACGCACAGGCTGCATCCTTCGAGACTTGGGAGCATACTATTTTTCCTTGAATTTGGTCTGCTCGTTCGAAGTAGGGTAGTCTTCATTTTTATTTGCTTGTGGCAGGCTTCTTGATCTGTTGACTTTTGGAGCTCGATGTTTTGTGCTCCTTTATCAAGATGCCTTGTGGCCGACGATCTGGATTCTTCAGCTGAATCCTCTTGTCTGGTAAACTGTGATGAGCTGGCTTGACGACTGTTGTCTTTTCTTTAACAAAAGTGATCTGGCGGCCAACGCTTTGACTTTTCTCTTTTGACCCCTAAACCCGACTCTCGTCTTGATTAGTGGGTTTCTTTGAATAGACTGAATTTCTTCCAGTTTGTCTTTTCCTTAATCATTTTGTCACTCTCTGCTGCAGATTTGCTTCTTTTTCAATCAAATTTTCATGATGTGCTGCAAAATCTGCTAGTTTTGCTTAGAGTAGAACATTCTCTTTGACTTTCTCTTCAATTATTTCCTTTAAGTGTTCTTCTCTCAAGGTAAATTCTTTTACTTGCATTTTTAGCTTTGTGATCTCTTCATCCTTATCTTGATCGTAAGGAGTAAATCTTTCATTTAATGCAAGTTTGTATTTTTCATTCTCCTCCTCTAGCTTCTTTTCAACGACGACCAGCTCTTCGAATATTTGGGAGAGCTTCTTATAGTCCTTATTCTGCTGTTGAAACTCTTCCCAAGGAATCATCCCAGGAGGAGGTTCTCCTGCATAATTTTTGTCAGGAAAAATAGTGGAAAGATTTTGAGTTTCTACCTTGGAGTTTGAGGTGGGGTTTTCAATATCCATGCAGCACTCATCTTCTTCATCATCATCATCTTCATCAACCTCATCAGCAAGGTAGGCTCTCTCGATGATGATCATTTCATCCTTCTCTTCTTCATCCTCCTCATCAGCAAGGATCCCTTCTTCTAATTATGTGTCAGAGAAGTAAGGCTCCTTCTTAGAGGCTTCTTCTGCAATCAAGGCATCTCGCTGTTCTTTCAACTTTCGATCTCTCTTTGCTTGAAGAACATCACGCTCTTCCTGTGGTAGGTCTGGGCATTCTAACTTGTAGTGGCCCGGTCTACCATAATTGAAATAACCACCTGGTGGTGTGTTAGACGAATTGAATTTAGAAGGGCTAGGATTACCTTGACCTTTCTTGTCTATTTGAGGTGAAACTTGATTGTTGTAGCTTTTCTTGGAATCCTTATAGAATTTTCGGTATTTGTTCATCCTGGATTTCATCCTCTCATTCCGATGAGCAAGTAGAGCGAAATATTGAATCAGCTTTTCCATCCCGGTAAGCTGATCTTACTAGTCATTTTGGGTTGCGGTTGTGACCTCAGCTTTGAAAGTTGTTTCGACCTTCTTCTTCTCAGCTGCTGGTTTACTCGAGCTGGTGGAAGGTTGGTTAGATCTGTGAAGACGAATCATCTCATACTCATTTCCAATGAGGAGATCAAATAGGTCATCTATTTGTAAATCGTTGAAGTCAGGTCGGCCAGGATGAAGAGCAACGTATACATGCTAGCTTGCTAGTTAGGCACGCATTACTTTCTGATTCAGTTCACGTTGAGAGTATTTGTTTGGTCTGATAGTAGCGATCTCTAACGTTATCTCAATGAAGTGATTCTTCATTTGTTCTATTGTCTCTCTGGGTTGTATTTTGAACTCATCAAGTTTGTTGCAAACCATAGAGAGTTTGTTTTCAAGCATCTCTTCAGAGCCTTGACTAACTGGTTTAAACGTTTCCCACATCTCCTTGGCAGTCTCGAGATTTTGAATCTTTGCAAGATTAACTCCTTTTACTGTGCTTGAGATAAGCCCTTTAGCAAAGTCATCGAGGCCAGCCACCTTCCTATCTTCAGTGGTGTAGTTTTGAGGGTCCTTAGGCTTCTGCTGGTAGTCAACGCTAGAGAGGTCTTCAGAAGTAGTAGGCACCTGCTCATAGATGATGGCTGGGCCATGTTCAATAACTTCCCACATCCGATAGTGGTGAGCTTTAAGGCACATCTTCACATACACGAATAAGAGATGCTTCCATGATGCAGAAAAATGAGTAGGATGACAATAAAGAATTTTCCAAAAAAATTTAGGATCAAGTTCTATTGACCAAAAGTTTAAAGAAAGTAAAACTTTTAGTATTCAGATGCGATGGTCAAAGAACCACCGCTCTGATACCAGTTGTAGGTCCCAGAAAGAGCTAATTGGTGTATGAAGGGGGGGGGGGGAATACACCAATCTCCAACAGTTTTGTGAAATATAGCTTTGAACGAACAACATACTCTATGAAAAAGGAGCGAGCTCAGAGAACAGATCGAACTCCTTCTTATTCAGCAGGCTTACTGCTGAAGAGGAAGGTGAGCGACCTGGATGCGGAAGTTGGTGGTTTTGTTGAAGTACTCTTTTAAATGAAAATCCTTTGTAAAGACAGTAGGATGAATGTATGATGCAAGATGGTTAGTAGCAGTATGATTAAATCAACTGGAAAGATAAAGAGAGAGAGAGAGAGATAGTCGATTTTATCGTGGTTCGGAGAAACCCTCCTACGTCCACGTCAAGTTCCGTTGAACTTGAGAATCCCTTTAACCTTTGGATCCTACTTCTCTCTTATTTTTACTGGTTGAGGACCAATCCTAGAACTTGAATCACTTGTTGAGATCTAAGCACGATTCTTGGGTCGTGACCCTTACAACATACAACAGCTAGACTAAAGAATATTAGACCAGCAGGCTTCCTGATTCCTAAAGCTTGATCTTCTCTGAAAATGGTGAAGCAGTAGAATTACTTCCTTCTTCACGAATCAGCTTCTTGACTTGAAGGAGTAGCTTCTGACGAGCTCTTGAGCAGCAGTGAACACTCAAGAACTCAGTTTGAGTAGCGATGGTGAAATCTTGAGAGGTCTCAACACTTGGGAATTCTTTAGGTATTTCGAGTGTTGAGTTTGCTTGAATGCTTGAGATTTATGCAGAGTTTCGGCTTGATAAAATGAAATTCCCGTGAGAAATGGCTTTGAAGATGAAGATATATATAGGCACAGAATTTGAATTCTAGCCATTAGAACTCTGACCAGTGGCAGGGAGCCGTTGGTACTGAGTCATCTTCATGCATTGGGAATGGTTCAGGTTGGCAGCCGATGTGGCACCAGTGGACTGAGAGACCAGCTGGTCGTAGAGAGACCAGCTGATACTTGAGGTAGGAGGCAACCAGCTGATAAAACTCCAGTAGGTCAGCTGGCCTTCTGATTCTTGAGAGTTGAAAGAAAAGCTAGATCGATCATCCTATAGGAGAGAGCTCGTCTAACGGTCTCTTCCTTTACAAGCTTGATCGATCTGTCTAGAAATTTAACTATTTAGCTTCTTAAAGAAGCTTGTTCCTATCAACTCTACTCTAAAACACTTAAATAAAATCTAAGTGTGGTTTCGAGAAAACATCATCAAAACAACTGCAGATGGTTCCCAACAATTATTTTTATGGTGTTGGATAAGGATAACATAAAATTGCATGTGCAACTTTTTTGCGAATCAGATATAAATTAGTGCCCTGGTCATGCACCTTACTTATAGTTTTGCTTTAATTACACAATCACTTTAATGACTATTAAATTCAGAATTAATTATTTTCATTTGTATTATATTTATTTAAATCTTCCTTTTTAATATAAATAAGGATAATGACAACATAAAATTGAGATTATTTTTGAATATTGTACTTGGATCGACATGCTACGAAGATATAAGATGCGTTACATAAGCAATTATCATGGAAAAATAAAGTTATTTCCTAATTTAAATAATTTTGAGTTTATGGATTCCATTAAAATCTATCTAATGCATAATCATAACTATGAAGTTACCATCCGTTTTGCATCATTCTTTATCTGCAAATTAATTTAATAAATAAATACTAAATTCAATTTTAATAAGTTTTGTTACAAGTTAATATATTGTTATAATCTCAAGCCAATTAGTATCTAAGATAACGCATTTACATTAATATAATGATATTAGTTAGTCAATTAACAAATCTATAATGCCTTTTACAGTAACTTTTGTTATTATGTTTTTTAATATACTATTTGTGGTAATCATCTATATAAAAGGTAAATCACAATCACACATTGATAGTTTTAAATCTAACTAATTAATTTAAACGTCGCAAATGCATAATCTATGGTAAATAATTAATGTATTTCTATCTTAATTTACAATATTTTTGTGCCTATATATTTCTCATTTTTTGCAAACAAAATCATTCACACACACAACTCACCTAGCTATTAGGTGCTCTTTTTTCATTTGAGGGTAAGTGCTCTTTCATTTTAGTTTTATTTGTATTATTGTAATATCAATTTGGACGAGATTACAAAATGCAATGACGCGGCGAAGTACAACATCAACGCAATAGTTAGAAAATTTGACCAACGATCAACACACTTCTTGGCAACTCTCAGTTAAGAGGCTAGTGTCATAGATTTTATCGATGTTAGTTATTGTAATTAGTTTAGCATACTTAAATATTGCGAATAATTGATGAGAAATTGATAAATTATATCATCATTATAATTTATCAATTTCTCATCAATCCCCATTTTCTGTATGTAAATAATGGATCAAACGTTGATCGATTGCTTCATATTTTTGAATTGGTTGTTGGAGTACATCACACATCAAAACAAAAGATATTGTTAAAACGGTTTTGATATGTGTTGAAAATTTAGTTTTTGACCAAATAAATAATAATTAATATTTAATTTATTTATTAAATTAAATATTAGATTATTGAGAACGTTGTGTATTTATATGCTCAAAACTGAATTCCGGTGAGTGAGATATAAATATGCAAAGGTTGTGGTTTGGTGGAGTGTTACTTCATTATGTAATGAAGTGGAACTACGTTGATTACGTATCAATGTGTAGTGTATGGGATAATGTGGAAGCCACTTCGTCCAGCCGATGTGCGGGATAATGTGGAAGCCACTGTGTCCAGCTCTGTGATGTCATCAGCCCATTTGGAAAGCTTCTAGAATGACTGTTACTCCACCATTACTCCACCATCTGCAACAGCTAGAAACCGCCGAGTAATGGCTGGTTAATGGCGTGTAATGGCTGATCATGGCCATTATGGCATTTAAATGCATTCAAATCCTCTCATGAGAGATGCCTATAAATATGATGCATGAAGGAGTAGTAGACACAATCTACACACACCAAGATCAAGCATATTTCTGCATTCTTCCTTTGTCATTTTTCGAGCTCATCTCCTTGTCTCACTCTAGTTCGCCGGAGCTCTATTGGTTTGTGGTGCTACTACCTTTAGAGACGAAGCCATTTTATCTTTGGGGACGATACGCCAAAACCGTGAGCACTACCGGGGCGTATTTCATCTTGCGGAAAGAGGGCTTTCCTCAACTCGGCTCTAGTTAGATTTTGATTTTTCATTTCGCTTGTAATCTTCTTATTACATTGTAATTTTAGTTTGTACGCCCGGCAAGGTTTCATAACCATTTTCCAACAATCGCAAGACGAAATACTATCCTTGCCAATCCCGATGTGATTGAAGATGATGAGCGCTGCAGCTTCCACTGATTCCTCCACGGCGTATCCACTGTGCCTTCAACAGTATCCTCCACTGTGCCTTTAACAGTGTCCGCCACTGTTCCGTCAACAATGACTACTTCATTGCCAAGCTTTACAACAGCATCTGCAATGAACTCAAACACCGGAGGTTCGACCATGCCTTCATCAAGTTCGTTGGTTTTCAACAACCATTTATGTCGAGCGGAGGTTCCGGTTCGACCGGCTCCGTTGGTGCCACATTTGGTGGCACTATTGGTTCCACATTCAGTAGAACTGTTGAGCCTCTGTAGGCTCGACTGTGGGGGCTTTTGGGCTCAACACAAGTGGCTCCCTTTTAGGAGTGAACTCGGCACCAAGGGTGATGCCGTCCGCCGAGAAGCCGCCGAAGTTTAGCAGAACTGACTTCAAAATGTGGCAATAAAAGATGTTATTTTATTTAACAACATTGGGACCTAACGGAAGATGAGCCGACAGTGCCAAGTGCAGAGGAGACAAACTTTCATATTCGAGCCTTGTACGACAATTGGCGTAGTGGAGACTACCTTTGTAAAAACTTCATCCTAAATTCTTTGGATGATAGTTTGTACAATGTGTACTTTGTTGTGAACACATCCAAGGGAATATGGGAGGCATTGGACAAGAAGTACTGTAGCGATGATGCCAGTACATAGAAGCCCATTGTAGCCAAGTACTTGGACTACAAGATGGTCGATTCTTGACCGATGATGGAGCAAGTACAAGAGTTCCAACTCATTGTGCATGCCGCCAACATCGCCGAGAAGGATGACAAGTGGGTCAAAGCTGACTAGACTCTTGTTGTCTCTGAAGAGGTCAACAATGTGCACAATCAAGATGATTGATACATTGACACCAGCGCTACCGCGCACGTGTGTGTGGATAGGAACAAGTTTGTGTCCTATCAAGTTGTTGAGGAGAGGAAGCTCAACATGGGGAACCATGCATTCTCAAAGGTTGTCGGGGTTGGAGATGTTGAGCTGAGGCTTACATCTGGCAAAACGCTTACATTGAAGAATGTGCTTCATGTTCCCGACATCCGAAAGAATTTAGTTTCGGGCTCTATACTAGTTAATAAGGGGTTTAAGCTAGTGTTTGAGTCCGATAAGTTTGTTTTGTTTAAGTTTGGAGAGTTCCTTGGTAAGGGTTACCTCACCGAGGGTCTTTTCAAGCTTAATGTATTGGCCCTACGCCATGTACCAAATTCTGTTATTAGTAATAAAAATGTTACTACTTCCTCTTATATGTTTGAGTGGTCCGATTTATGGCATTATAGATTAGGACATGTTAATCTAAATGCTATAAAGAGATTAGTAAACTTAGATTTACTAAAGTTAAACGAAATTAACACTCAAAACAAATGTGAAATTTGTGTTGAGGCGAAAATGACGAAACAACCATTTCATTCGGTTGTGCGGAGCATGAAACCCCTTGAGTTAATTCACACTGATGTGCGATTTAAAGTTTGTGCAAACTCGTGGTGGTAAGAAGTACTTTATCACGTTCATTGATGATTGCACGAGATACTGTTATCTTTATCTTTTAAGAGGTAAAGATAAGGCTATTGAAGCGTTTAAAGACTTCAAGAATGAAGCTGAAAATCAACAAAGTTGTCGAATTAAGAGTGTTCGAAGTGATAGAGGTAGCGAATATGTTTCTCCGTTTGAGAAATTATGCAACGAAAGTGGTATAATTCATCAAATGATGGCTCCATACTCACCCCAATCAAATGGCATTGCTGAACGTAAAAATTGAACTCTAAAGGAGATGATGAATGCTTTGTTGATTAGTTCAGCGTTACCCCGTAACATGTGGGGAAAAGTTGTCTTGACAGCCAACTACATACTGAACAAGATTCCACTCAAAGGTAAAGATGTTACACCTTATGAGTTATGGAAGGTTAGAAACCATCGTATAAATACCTTAAAGTGTGGGGGTGTTTGGTGAAGGTTGAAGTGCCTCTACCTAAATAAGTTACAATTGGCCCTAAAACGGTTGATTGCATCTTTATTGGGTATGGACATAACAGCAACGCATATCGCTTTGTTATCCACAAGTCAGAAGTACCCGACATGACTGTGGAAACAACAATTGAGTCAATGAATGCAATATTCTTTGAACACATATATCCTTGTAAGAACAAGGATAGAGTAAAAATCAATTCTAGCAATAGAATTGAAGGTGAAGCCACTAGTTCTAAATCTGAGGATGAAGAACCTAAGTCACGCAAGCAACAAAGGTCTAATCCGGAAAATAGTGAACTGAGACGTGGCAGTAGAGTTCGGAAACCAAAGTAATTTGGTCTGGATTACGTGGTTTTCATGTTGGATGAAGAACCAACGTCGATCAAAGAAGCTTTTTCTAGATCGGACAATCTGCTTTGGAGAGAAGCGGTGCAAAGTGAAATTGATTTCATTAGGCAAAACCGCACTTGGGTGTTAGTTGATTTGCCCGAAGGGTACAAACCCTTAGGATGCAAATGGATCCTTAAAAGGAAATACAAAGCCGGTGGATCAATTGACAAGTATAAAGCCCGTTTTCTAGTCAAAGGGTTTAAGCAGAAAGAAGGGTACGATTATTTTGATACATATGCTCTTGTAACAAGGATTATATCTATTCATGTGCTTCTCTCGGTTAATGCTTTGCACAATCTTGAGATACATCAAATGGATGTGAAAACTGTTTTCCTCTATGGAGATTTAGAGGAGGAAATCTATATGGAACAACCAGAAGGATTTATAGAACCTGGAAAAGAGACGAAGGTTTGCAAACTGGTTAAGTCCCTCTATGAATTGAAGCAAGCGCCACTTCAATGACACTTGAAATTTGATTATGTGATGTTATCAAATGGTTTTCACATAAATGAATGTGACAAATGTGTTTACATTAAGAACACGAATAACGGGTATGTTATTGTGTGTGTTTATGTTGATGACATGTTAATCATGGGTAGCAATATCCGTGTGATTAACGAAACGAAAAGCATGTTAAAGAGGAACTTTGACATGAAAGACTTGGGTTTAGCAGATGTAATTCTTGGAATGATAATTCTAAGAAAATTCAATGGGATTGTCTTGTCACAATCTCACTATGTTGAGAAAGTGCTCAAGAAGTTTAACGCTTTTGAAAGTGTGCCCGCTAAAACACCGATTTAGAACTCAATGTTCATTTGAGCAAGAACTGAGGTGAGTCGGTTGCTCAAGAAGACTATGCTCGGGTCATAGGGTGTTTAATGTATCTTACAAATTGCACTCGACCCGACATAGCGTGTGCTGTGAACAAATTGATTTGTTACACGAGCAATCTAAGCAATGAGCATTGGAGAGCTCTTGTAAGAGTTTTGAGATACTTGAAGTATACTCAAAGTCATGGGCTACATTTTTTGAGATATCCCCCAATACTTGAAGGGTATTGTGATGCGAATTGGATTTCGGACACGAAAGATTAACTTTCTACAAGTGGGTACGTGTTTACTATTGGGGGTGGAGCTGTTGCGTGGAGATCCACAAAACAGACGTGTATAGCCTGGTCCACCATGGAGTCCGAGTTCGTAGCTTTAGATATAGCTGGTGAACAAGCCGAATAGCTAAGAAACTTTCTTGAGGACATTCCATGTTGGGAGAAACCATTACCTCCTATGATGATTTACTGTGATAGCCAAGCGGCTATTGGTAGGGCAAAAAGTGGTTTGTACAAAGGTAAGTCTCAATATATTCATCGACGACATAATATTGTGACACATTTGATCATAACAGGGATTATCTCAGTCGACTACGTGAAGTCGTTGGATAATCTTGCGGATCCACTAACCAAAGGGTTAAATCGTGATCAAATGAAAAAGTTGCTAGAGGGAATGGGAGTAAAACCCACAAACTAAGAACAATCATAGTGGGAACCCAACCATGATGATTGGAAACCCCAAGAACTTGGTTCAATGGAAAAACTAAGCTATGAAAGTGATTAACACGTATTTTATGTGCATGTTGAGTGTATTTTGGATATATTTGAAGCTTGATTTGTATGTTTTAATGTTAGAAATACTAGGGTTTCTTAACTCTTAGTATACTTTAGACTTTTCTCATTTTTCTTGGTTTTCGATCCATTTTTTGTAAGAATTAGAAAGAGTATTCATGTGGATAAGGATTGAAGACTAGAAACGAGGAAGAATCGAGCTTAATTAGGGTGAAACCTAGGTTTGAAATCTGGAAATTAAATATATAGAGTTAGGGTTTCACTAGTTTGAATTCAATTATGTTTTCCTCATTCTCTCGAGTCTCTTTATGTTTTTTTCAGGAACAATGGAGAACTCATTTGGGAAATTTGATCATTCCATGTCGAAGAGGGGTTCGTTAGGAGTCCATAGCAAAAAGCGGATCGGGAATCGGAGTTCGGACGAGGGAGAACGAGCAAAAACGGTGAAGCTGCGTAAAAGGACCGGACCGGCGGCGACCCGGACGGCGACCGGCTGGACCGGCGGCCAGGCCGCCGGCTGAGCTGCAGAGTTTCTGGCGACCCAGGCGGCGGTCGGCCAGGGCGCCGTCGTTCCTTTCTTTTACTATCTTGACCGAGTTAGTCGTCTAACTCGGTCCAACTCGACCCAAAACTCACCTATTATGTATTTAACCCCAAAATCTTCCTATTTGGTGTATCTTTTGCATTTTTTAACATTCTTAGAACCCTAGAAACATTTCCCTCTTTCCTTTTTAGTATTTTGAAGATTGTTGAAGATTTATGTTGAAGATTTGAAGATTCTTCCACCATTCTCTTCCTTATTGAATTCTCTGTCTTTTGATTACGATTTCTTCTATTTTCTATGGTTTAATTCCTTCAATTATGTCTAGCTAAATTTCCTTTGGTTCCAATATATGAAGATATGATCTAGATCACTAGGTTTTTGGGTTTTGTTGTTGGATTTACCTTCTAATTCATATGTCTTGTGATTTGGGACTTAATTTTATTGCATGATTGATTGGCCATCATTGAGTGCATACAAGGTGTTTGGTTAAATGCTTAGGAGGCTTTAGTTCATAACACTTGGAATCAAATCACACCATATTAGTAATTCTTGCTAGTAGGAGCTTCTAGATAATTAATTGAGCTATTTGGAGTTAATTTATGCATCTTGAGACCTAGCGGAGATAGATGTCATAGGTTAATCCTCTAATATTGATTGCTTCGAGAGAAGAATTGATGTTTACTATATATAGAACTCCCATATGAATTAGATTAAAATGGCTAATCCTAACAAATTCTAAACCTAGGCCTCTAGTGATTATCGGATTATATTTGGAACCAAGCTTTCTAATATTGTTTGTTAACTCTTGTTATTATTTGTTATCTAGTTTGTTACTTACTTTATATTTCTCATTAGCTAATCAAAACACAAAAACATGTCACTTGTAAGCTTGAATAGTAGTTAGATAATTGGATTACTACTTGAAACTCATTCGCCATTGCATTCCCTGTGGATTCAACTCGATTATACTATAATCGATTATTATTGCTCTCCACCCTCACCCCTAAAGTGAGGGCGGACCAATTTTTGGCACCGTTGCCGGGGAATGCTTAGTTTGAGTTTCAATAGTCGATTTGGTTATTGAGTTACTAATTCAAGCATTGTTTCTTTTAATTTTTATTTTGTAGGTTTAAGCACACAGGGTCCAAAGGAAGACTCGTTCAACCTTTGATCTTGAATTTTGAAAGAAGGCATAGAAGAAGGAATTCTATTGAAGATCAAGAAATGACTAACAATCAAGCAACGGAAGCTCTTATGAAAGAAATGGAAGAGTTTAGAGCATGGAAGGATGAGCAAGAAAGAAGGGCGAATGAGGCTCAACCACCTCCTCTCAACCATATGTTCCAATCTCCAACGGAACAATTTCAAGGAGGAGAATGGGGGACGATTAATGCCAATAATTTTGAGCTTAAATCCGGACTCATCCAAATGGTGAAGAGTGAGCAATTCGGTGGAAGTCCTATAGAGGATCCGAACGCCCACCTTGGTATGTTCCTTGATATTTGCGATACTATCAAGCTTAATAGAGTTTCAAATGATGTTATCCGGATGAGGATGTTCGGGTTTTCTCTACGAGACCGGGCCTAGGATTGGTATAAAGGACTAAACAAAGCTAACATTCACACATGGGATGATCTATGCAAGGCCTTCATCTCTAAATACTTCCCACCATCCAAAGCTCAAAGGCTTATCTCCGATATTTCACACTTCTCTCAAAAAGGTGATGAGACTTTGTTTGAAGCATGGGAGAGGTATCGAGAGCTTTTGAGAAAATGTCCTCAACATGGTTTCACGGAAGGTCAACAAATTACCACTTTTTATAGTGGTCTCACACCACACACAAGAAGCATCGTGGATGCTACTTCCGGAGGATGTCTAGTGATTCGAAATGCCAAGGAAGCCTTGAGAATTATTGAAGAGATGGCCGCTAATAGCTATCAATGGCCAATGGAGAGGGCCCCTTCTAGAAAGGTTGCTTCTATCGATGATGAGAAGTTCGATGCATTGGCAATGGAAGTTGCTAATATGAAGAAGCAATATGAAGAAGAGAGGAAAGTTCAATCTCAAGCTCAAGTTCAAAGTGTTCATCAATATCAAGAGAACTTGGAGTCTAATGGAAGTGAAGACTTGAATTTTGTAAACCAAAGGCAATATGGAAATTTCAACAAAGGGGGTTTCCAAGGACAACAAGACGGATTCCAAGGAAGGCCACAAGGAGGAAATTCTTATGGTTATCAAGGAGGCTATCAAGCCTATAATCCAAACAACCGGAACCATCCTAACCTCTCCTACGGAAATCCTAACAATGCTCAATTGCCACCTCCTGGATTCTCCGTTTCTCAAGGAGTTATTGAAGAACCAAAGAAAACATCTCCTTCTATTGAGCAACTTGTCCAACAAATGGCAAATCAACAAAGCTCGTTTATCACACAAACCGGACAAAAGGTGAGTGCATTGGAGAATTCTCCCACTTCTTTGACAAAATAAGTGAAGATGATGGAGGGCCAAATAAGTCAAATGGCTAACCAAGCCACCACTCAACATACTCCGGGAAAGTTTCCAAGTAATACGGAGGTCAATCCAAAGAACCAATGCAATGCTATCACACTTAGGAGTGGAAGAGCCTATGAGAATCATGCTACATCCGAAAGTGGAAAAGAGGAAGTCCTTGTTGAAGATATACCCTATAAGGAGTCTCCTACCAATGAAGAGAATTCATGGAAAGAAGTTCAAGGAGAAGCTCCTAAGGCAGTGCTAGTAGAGGCTTCTCTCCCTACCAAGGATGTTATTACGAAGGCACCATTTTCTCATCGTCCAGCCAAGCATAAGGTTGACGAAAAGTTGATGAGATTCTTGGAGATATTCAACAAAGTACAAATCAACATTCCCTTGCTTGATGCACTTCGAGATATGCCCAGATATGTGAAGTTCTTGAAAGATGTCGTTGCTAACAAGAGAAAGTTTGGTTCATTTGAAACAATTAGCCATAAGGGAGGAGGTTAGTGTGGTGATTCAAAGGAAAATGCCTATGAAAAAGAAGGATCCCGGAAGCTTCACAATAGCATGTGTAATTGGAGGGAAAAAGTTTGGAAATGTCCTTTGTGACCTTGGAGCTAGCATCAATTTGATGCCATTGTCTATTTTTAGGAGATTGGATATTGGAGAGATCAAACCTACTTCTATTTGTCTCCAAATGGCCGATCGTTCCATATCTTATGCTCAAGGAGTGGTTGAAGATGTGTTAGTGAAAGTTGAGGAGTTCATCTTCCCCGCGGAATTCGTTATCTTGGATATACCGGATGACAAGGATATGCCCATCATTCTTGGGCGTCCTTTTCTAGCAACCGGAAGAGCTCTTATTGATGTGCAAGATGGGAATCTTACGTTTAGAGTTAATGAAGAGACCCTCACTCTTTCAATCTTTGATGCTATGAAGCGAGGAGATGACTCAACCTATGAGGAATGCAATTCAATCACCACCTTGCCTACATCTATGGCAAAGGATCTCACGGAAGAAATCATCGCTAATTCTTTCTATTCTTATTCCGATTTGGATGATGCTTCTATTGCTTATTTGGAAGCAAATCAAGGATCATTGAAGGATGAGGTTCATTACCTTGATATCAACTAACCGGGGGAGAGTGGGAGTTCAACTAAGGTGGAATCTTCTTCAAACACTTCTCAAGAGTTGAAACCTCTTCCCGATCACCTAAGGTACGTCTTCCTTGGTGATAATGACTCTTTTCCCGTTATAGTGTCACAACACTTGTCAGAGTCCGAATTGGACAAGTTGTTGTGTGTCCTTAGGGAGTTTAAAGATGTTATTGGTTGGTCTATTGATGATATCAAGGGTATTTGTCCATCTTTATGCATGCATCGTATTCTATTAGAAGATGATTGTCGTCCTAAGGTTCAACCTCAAAGGAGGTTGAATCCGGTCTTGCAAGAAGTGGTGAGAAAAGAAGTGTTGAAGTTACTAGATGCGGGAATGATTTACACCATCTCGGATAGTGAATGGGTGAGTCCTACCCAAGTTGTTCCAAAGAAAGGAGGGATGACAGTGTTCAAGAATGAGAATGATGAGACTATTGCTACAAGGGTTGCCACCGGATATCAAGTTTGTATCAATTATAGGGCTTTGAATTCGGCTACAAGGAAAGATCACTTTCCTTTACCCTTTATAGATCAAATGTTGGATCGTTTGGCGCGCTGTGAGTACTATTGCTTTCTTAATGGGTATTCGGGATATAATCAAATTGCCATAGCCCCGGAGGATCAACACAAGACGGCCTTTACATGCCCTTATAGAGTATTTGCATATAGGAGGATGCCTTTCGGGTCATGTAATGCTCCGGCCACTTTCCAAAGGTGCATGATGTCTATCTTTGGAGGTTTGATCGAAAATATTATAGAGGTATCCATGGATGACTTCTCGGTTTTTGGGAAGACCTTTGATTCTTGTTTGGATAATCTCACAAAGGTGTTGCAAAGGTGTAAGGACACTTCTCTTGTCTTGAATTGGGAGAAGTGCCACTTCATGGTTAGAGATGGAATTGTGCTTGGGCACAAAGTTTCTAGAGATGGTTTGGAAGTTGATAGAGCCAAGATCGTTGCTATAGAGAAGCTTCCACCCCCTACAAATGTGAAATCAATCCGAAGTTTCCTTGGTCACGCGGGGTTCTATAGAAGATTCATTAAGGATTTTTCAAAGATCACAAAGCCACTTTGTGATCTCTTGCAAAAAGATGTGAAGTTTGTATTTCATGAAGAATGTTTGAAAGCTTTTGAGACATTGAAGAAAGCCCTCATCTCTACTCCTATTCTTATCAAGCCCAATTGGAGTGAATCTTTCATATTGAAGTGTGATGCAAGTGATTATGCTTTAGGAGTGGTTTTAGGGCAAATGAGAGATAAAGTGTTTCAGGTCATTCATTATGCTAGTAGAACCTTGGATGGTGCTCAAAGGAACTACACAACAACTGAAAGAGAATTCTTGGCCATTATTTTTGCCTTTGACAAATTCCGGTCATATCTTGTTGGGAATCATACCATTGTTTATTCGGATCATATGGCTATACGACATCTCATGGCAAAGAAGGATGCAAAGCCTCGATTGATTCGTTGGATTCTCCTTCTACAAGAATTCGATATGGAGATTCGTGATAGAAGAGGAGTTGATAATGTGCTAGCCGATCACATGTCAAGGCTTGAAAATCCAGTTGAAGGTGAAGATTTGAGATTGACTATCAATGAGTGCTTCCCGGATGAGAGAATCATGGTCTTAAAATGCAAGGATTCTTGGTTTGCCGATTTTGCTAATTATCTTGTGCTTCGAGAGTTGCCACCAAATCTCTCGGATTATCAAAAGGCTAAATTCCTTAGAGATGTGAAGTTCTATTATTGGCAAGATCCATATTTATGGAGAAGATGTGCCGATGGTCTTATTAGAAGATGTGTTATGGATGGTGAATGGCTCAAGATTATTGAAGATTGTCATGAGGGACCAAATGGGGGTCATTTTGGGGCAAATCGTACGGCTTGGAAGGTTTTTCAAAGTGGATTCTATTGGCCTTCGATTTTTAGGGATTGCCAATCATTTGTGAAGAATTGTGATAGGTGTCAAAGGATGGGAAATATCACAAAAAGGGATGAGATGCCTCAAAACATCATGGTTGAGGTTGAATTATTTGATGTTTGGGGGATAGACTTCATGGGACCATTCCCTAATTCTTGTGGTTTTTCTTATATTCTTCTTGCAATTGAGTATGTTTCAAGATGGGTCGAAACCATTCCAACTTCGACTAGTGATTCCAAGGTTGTGATTAAGTTTTTGAAGAAGAACATATTAACTTAGTTTGGAACTCCAAGGGCATTGCTTAGTGATGGGGGGTCTCACTTCAATAATAAGTGGTTGGGAAGTGTTCTTGCTAAATATGGAGTGAAGCACAAGATTACCTCTCATTATCATCCTCAAGCCAATGGTCAAGCGGAGCTTGCAAATCGGGAGATCAAGCAAATCTTGGAGAAGACAATCACTACTCGGAAGGATTGGGCTAAGAAACTTGATGATGCTTTGTGGGCCTATCGAACCACCTATAAAACCCCCATTGGTATGTCTCTGTATCAACTTGTGTTCGGAAAGTCTTGTCACTTACCTTTGGAGATTGAACATAAGGCGTTTTGGGCTTTAAAGAAGATTAACCTTGAGTTTAAGGAGGCCGGATTGAATAGGAAAAACCGTCTTGTGGAGTTAGAGGAATGGAGAAACGAGGCTTATGAAAATTCTTGGATTTACAAGGAAAGAGCCAAGAAGTTTCATGATTTGGAGATTCGAAGCAAGGTGATCATTTCCGGGTGACGAGGTTCTTCTCTTTAACTCTCATCTTTGTCTTTTCCCCGGAAAACTCAAATCAAGGTGGACCGGTCCTTACATTATGAGTAAGAGTTTCAAGAATGGTACATTTGAACTTCTCAAGAATGATGGTTCTACCTTTGTTGTTAATGGACATCGACTCAAGCTCTATTTCAATTCGAAGAAGTTTAAGGAGGAGTCGACCATTATTCTTAATGATGCTTGATCTTGGAGACTATGTCGAGCTAACGACATTAAACAAAGCGCTAGTTGAGAGGCACCTCAACACGTATCCTTTTCTTTTTTGTTTTTGTGAGTTCTTATTTCATTTTTCGATTTTTGAGTTTGTTGCAATTTTCATTTCATTTATGAGAGAAAACCATAAAAAAATAGAAAATGTTGAAAAAGAAGGTTGAAAAATGCTTAGGGAGAATAAGGAGGAAGTCGAGAGGGACCCGGTGCTATGAAAAGGGTCAAAAAAGGTCGAGAAACGCGTCAGAAACGGCCGAAATGAGTCGATGGGTGGGCTGCCGGCGACCGGCTGGACCGCCAGCCAGGCTGCCGGCTGGGTGGCTGAGGTGCAGCTTCGGTGGCAGTCCAGGCGGCGACCCAGGCGGCGCCCGGCTAGGCCGCCGGCCCTTCCTCCCCCTTTATTTCTATTTTTGTTTCTTTTCACCTCATTTTTATTCATTTTATGTTTTCCATTTTTATTTCTTAGAACAAACTCACTTTCTCACTCTAAAAACCTAGATTTTCTTCCTTTAATTACTCTCAAATCACTTAGAATTAAGCTAATTCCTTCCATAGTTACCCATCCCAAAATCTACATTTTGAACCGAATAATTCACTTTTTCACCCACTTTAGCTCCAAAAACAAAAATTTGGTTCTTTTGGGTAAAAAGTTGAGTTTCTTCAAGTTTCTTCAAAAAGATGAGGTAATGTGTCCTATATCATTACTCGTATGAGTTTCTACTTGCAAGATATGAAGTGGTATGAGTATTTACTTCATCATTTTCATGAAATTAAGTAGAAATTTTTACCTAGGATTTTTCTTGATTAATGGAGAAACTTGTGGGTGAACCATGGAAATGAGCATGCATTGGCTTGTATTTATGCTTCTTTATGCACTTAGGCATGTTTGATTTGAACTTGAATGAAAAATTGCATGATTCATGAAATTTTGAGGGATATGCTTGCTCTTTATTGGGAAATTCATTTCTTGAGTGTTTTAAGGCTTGAAGAAAGCATGAATTTATGAATTCTTGATTTACAAAGTCAAATTCATGGCATTATTTTTGTTCACTTAAAGTTCCATGTGAATATGCATTCATTTTCATGTAAATACTCATGAATGAGTTTGGGAGTGCTTAATGCTTTTGTTAAGCAAATATGAAATTCTTGCTTGTTTTGTTTAGGAAACTCATTTTTTAGGGAATATGAATGCTAAATGGAGAGTGATACTTGTGTGAAGTGTTGCTCACACCTTGACAAAGTTTGGAGTATTTTCTCAAATCTGACTTTGCCTTGTTTGTGGTTTGTAGGAAAAGGGATTCTAAAGGGAAAGGAAATGTCATCATCACTTCTAAGGAATTGATTGCCTCTCTCCAAAAAGAGGAGAAATGATGCCTCTTCATCCTCACAAGTACCAAGAAGAGATCCAAAGACACCGGAAGCTCATGACATTCACTTGGAATCTTATGAAGAAAGAACAAGATTTGTCGTTCTCGTATCAAGAACCATTATACCAACTCAATTTCCATCTAAGGGCACATTGGTGAAGTTAGGGCTTTATGATAACATCAAAGTCCTCTTTGACAATATAGGATGGGGAAGTATCCTAGAGGATACTCTTGAAGATAGGAGAACATATGAAAAGGTGGTTCTTGAATTTATGAGCACATTGGAAGATGAGAGCATCCATACTATGGAAAGAATCAAATTTCAATTATTTGGAGAGCGTCATGAGTTGAGTTTGGAAGCGATAGATGACATCTTTGGAGTGCCACATGGAGGAGATGTGTTGGTGGAAAGAGCTTTTGAGCATAGTTTCATGTGGAATAAACTTGCTCCAATCACGATGGAAGGTTTTAGAGCGGGATACTCAAAATCAAATGAGGTGAGAAATCCGGTCCTAAGAATGGTGTTGAAGATCCTTGCTCACACTATGGTGGCACGGACAGAGAACACTTCGGTTCGAGTTGATGATCTCTTCATTATTTAAGCCATGCTAACCAAGAGGCGCATAAGCTTCTCTCACATTTTCCTTGCTCAAGTCATGAAGCAAACAAAGGCACCAAGTGGGAAGATTAACATAGGATGAATGCTCACCCCTTTGGCTAAGAAAATCAATGATGATCTTAGTGGATATACTCCGATGAGAGGTTCATATTTGATTGATGTTGAGAAGCTAAGAAACATGAGGTTTCTTGTATCATCTAGGCCTCCCTTTTATTTCATTCAAGATGATGAAAGGACATTCCCTCTTCCAAATGCAATGAGCGTGTTGGTAACCGATCTACATGATCGGGAGAATTGGCACTTGAATACCCCCACTCATAAATTCATCAAAGAGAATCATATTTTCAATTATGGAGAAGACGATGAATATACCATGGGGGGTGAGGGAATGCCTTTTGCTCAAGAAGATGAAGAAATGGAAGATTCTACAAGGGGTGAACCAATGTCAAGAGGTGAGCCAAGTTCAAGAAGAGAGCAAATTCCAAGAGAAAGAGGGTATGATGAGAGGTTTGAAGCCCTTGAGGGGAGGATGGCAAGCATGGAGCATGGATTTAAATCCATTGATGCACAAGTTACGGTGATGAGGCAAGAAGTAACTTCAATGCGAATTACTCAACTTGAGGAAGCACAAAGAGGTGAAAGGATGGAAAAACAAGCAAACTCGATAATGGAGTTATGGGAGAGTTTTCGGATGCACCAAGGCAATCAAGGGGTGACATGGCCCCTACTTCCTCCACCATAGCTTGGACCTTTATGAGTGTAATTTAAATTTCTTATATATCTTTCCCGCCAAACTCATTTTAGAATTTATTTCTAAAATAAGTTTGGGGGAGGGGGTAGGATAAAAAATTTAAATTACTTACATTTATGTCTTTTCCATTCCTTTACTTGTTCTTTTCTTATTTGTTTTACTTGGTTGGTAGTTTCATGACTTTGTGTATATTTGGGATAATCTTGTATGCTTGGTAGATTTATGGAGAAGTTTTTAGTTGGAATTTGGATATATGGTTGGTTTTGGAGTGAAAGGTGTTGCTTGGAGAATAAATGTGAAAGTTTGGTTTCTTTTAGTATGTTGAGTATGTTTTCATGTTATGTTTGTGTGTTTTGTTAATTGCAAGAAAAATTGGGGTTAAGGAAAGAATGTTAAATGCTTGATGTTTGATTTTGGTGAGTTTGGGTGAAGGAGCATAGTTGATGAAAGTTCTTCTTTGTTTTGTTGGTTTTTGAATATGAGCTTGAATGTGAATTTTTTTTGAAAATTGAAGAGTTTTTGAATTGGAAAAAGGTTGAATGAATGCTTGCATGCTTGAGTGTGAAAGAACGTGTTCAATTGCTCAAGTGCATTTGGGGAGATGCCAATAATTGATGTTAAAAGGGTAACATTTTTGAAATTTCTCAAGTTTGAGTCAAGCATGATTAGGGTTATTTCACTTGAATAGCTTGGAAGGATTGATCTTAGGCACTTAGGCTCTAGACAAAGAGCTTGAGAGGATTTTGAGCCTTAAACTATACATTTTACATAGTGAATATCATTTCTTGAGAGCTTGATCTTGCATTGCATTCTCTTTACTAGAACTTGCCCTGATACTCTTGTTAGAAGTATTACATGTTTGCGTGATTAGGAGATGATCTTAGGCCATCATTGCATAGCCTAATTTCCCTAAACACTAACCTATCTTTCATTACCATTGTCGTCCCATGTTGAGCCTTGAATAGAGCCTTTTCTTCTTGAACCGGATGATAGGGGGTGAAGGATGGTTAAGGGAATCTTGGTGAAAGTTGAAAATTCATGAAAAATGATGGGTGATGGTGAAGGGTCTTAAGATTTGATTTGAGTTGAACGAACACTCTTATAAGCTCAAAGTAAGAATAGAAAAGAATAAGAACAAAGTTCTTATTGAAAAAAAAACGTAAGAACGAAGTTCTTACAAGAAAAAAAGAAAAATAAGAGCATAAAGGAGTGTTTCTTTACATGTTTGGTAGAAGCTTGGATTCATTTGATAAAAAGGGATTGGACAAGGTGGAAGATGAAGAAATTCATACTTAGAAAGGTGAAGAAAGGAGGTAAGGGTACTTGAATGAAAATTGAAGTCACTTAAACTTAAATTTCCTACCTTAACCAATGTCCCTACATTACAAGCTTAAGAAAGACCTTTTTGATCTTAATTTATGCATGCATTGTAGTATTGGGAACTTAAGTTGATAGGCAAGCTTATGGTTAAAGATGTGTATTGCATGATTTCGATGAGTGTTTACCATTTCCATATATTGAGGGATCGAGTGATACACATGTTCCTTGAGAGGTCTAGAGTTTAAGATGCTTGAGTAATTGAATTCTAAGTTAGGATAGTGGTTGATCGTATGAATGTTTGGTTTGACTTGAGAATTTCTTTGAATAAAAATGGTGTTTGAGGTGATATGAGGCATCGAGGAACTCAAAATTCACACTCCATACGTGTTAAGTGTTTTGATTGTTCGTTTCATTGTTCGGGACGAATAATGGCTTAAGTTTGGGGGAGTGATTAACACGTATTTTATGTGCATGTTGAGTGTATTTTGGATATATTTGAAGCTTGATTTGTATGTTTTAATGTTAGAAATACTAGGGTTTCTTAACTCTTAGTATACTTTAGACTTTTCTCGTTTTTCTTGGTTTTCGATCCATTTTTTGTAAGAATTGGAAAGAGTATTCATGTGGATAAGGATTAGAGACTAGAAACGAGGAAGAATCGAACTTAATTCTAGTGAAACCTAGGTTTGAAATGTGGAATTTAAATATAAAGAGTTAGGGTTTCACTAGTTTGAATTCAATTATGTTTTCCTCGTTCTCTCGAGTCACTTTATGCTTTTTTCAGGAACAATGGAGAACTCATTTGGCCAATTTGATCATTCCATGTTGAAGAGGGGTTCGTTAGGAGTCCATAGCAAAAAGCGGATCGAGAATCGGAGTTCGGACGAGGGAGAACGAGCGAAAACGGTGAAGCTACGCAAAAGGACCGGACCGGCGGCGACCCGGACGGCGACCGGCTGGACCGCCGGCCAGGCCGCCGGCTTGCCGGCTGAGCTGCAGAGTTTCCGGCGACCCAGGCAGCGACCTAGGCGGCGGTCGGCCAGGGCGCCGTCGTTCCTTTCTTTTACTATCTTGACCGAGTTAGTCGTCTAACTCGGTCCAACTCGACCCAAAACTCACCTATAATATATTTTACCCCAAAATCTTCCTATTTGGTGTATCTTTTGCATTTTTTAACATTCTTAGAACCCTAAAAACATTTCCCTCTTTCCTTTTTAGTATTTTGAAGATTGTTGAAGATTTATGTTGAAGATTTGAAGATCCTTCCACCATTCTCTTCCTTATTGAATTCTCTATCTTTTGATTACGATTTCTTCTATTTTCTATGGTTTAATTCTTTCAATTGTGTCTAGCTAAATTTCCTTTGGTTCCAATATATGAAGATATGATCTAGATCACTAGGTTTTTGGGTTTTGTTGTTGGATTTACCTTCTAATTCATATATCTTGTGATTTGGGACTTAATTTTATTGCATGATTGATTGGCCATCATTGAGTGCATACAAGGTGTTTGGTTAAATGCTTAGGAGGCTTTAGTTCATAACACTTGGAATCAAATCACACCATATTAGTAATTCTTGCTAGTAGGAGCTTCTAGATAATTAATTGAGCTATTTGGAGTTAATTTATGCATCTTGAGACCTAGCGGAGATAGATGTCATAGGTTAATCCTCTAATATTGATTGCTTCGAGAGAAGAATTGATGTTTACTATATATAGAACTCCCATATGAATTAGATTAAAATGGCTAATCCTAACAAATTCTAAAACCTCGGCCTCTAGTGATTATTGGATTATATTTGGAACCAAGCTTTCTAATATTGTTTGTTAACTCTTGTTATTATTTGTTATCTAGTTTGTTACTTACTTTATATTTCTCATTAGCTAATCAAAAACACAAAAACATGTCACTTGTAAGCTTGAATAGTAGTTAGATAATTGGATTACTACTTGAAACTCATTCGCCATTGCATTCCCTGTGGATTCGACTCGATTATACTATAATCGATTATTATTGCTCTCCACCCTCACCCCTAAAGTGAGGGCGGACCAGAAAGTTCGTGTGAAAACACTCGCTTTTATCTATTCCTTAGAAAGCATTCGAGTGTTGAAAGCTTGCCTTATGGTGAGGTTAAGTCTATGACTTTTAATGATTCCTAAATACCTCGAGGAGGTTGAGTATGACAAGATACTCGGTAAAGAATCACCTATGTAAGTGTGAAGTGTGGCCGTTTCGTGGAAAATACACTTATGAATCCAAAGTGGTGTCTAAGGCCGAAATGGACATAAAACGTGAGAACGGATGAGGTTGAGGTGTTTAGCGTTAACATCATTGTCTCGGTGCACGCCATGGATGAATAGTTCAAAGCATTGCGCTACTATGCCGCCTGTGTACTCGATGGTGTTGACTATGGAAGGTTCAAAGCCACAAGCTACCTACTCTTAATACTTTTATATCTCGTGAGGATTGAGCTCTGGCATTTGCATACATGTGCATATGGCTATCTCACTCATGTGGGGGATTGTTGGAAATTTGGTTTTTGACCAAATAAATAATAATTAATATTTAATTTATTTATTAAATTAAATATTAGATTATTGATCTACTCTCGGAGTATATGAACGTTGTGTATTTATATGCTCAAAACCGAATTCCGGTGAGTGAGATATAAATATGCAAAGGTTGTGGTTTGGTGGAGTGTTACTTCATTATGTAATGAAGTGGAACTACATTGATTACGTATCAATGTGTAGTGTATGGGATAATGTGGAAGCCACTTCGTCCAGCCGATGTGCAGGATAATGTGGAAGTCACTGTGTCCAGCTCTGTGTTGAGGACATCAGCCCATTCGGAAAGCTTCTAGAATAATGGTTGTTACTCCGCCAGTACTCCACCATCTGCAACAGCTAGAAACCGCCGAGTAATGACTAGTTAATGGCGTGTAATGGCTGATCATGGCCATTATGGTATTTAAATACATTCAAATCCTCTCATGAGAGATACCTATAAATAGGATGCATGAAGGAGTAGTAGACACAATCTACACACACCAAGATCAAGCATATTTCTGCATTCTTCCTTTGTCATTTTTCGAGCTCATCTCCTCGTCTCACTCTAGTTCGCCGGAGCTCTATTGGTTTGTGGTGCTACTACTTTTAGAGACGAAGCCATTTTATCTTTGGGGACGATACGCCAAAACCGTGAGCACTACCGGGGCGTATTTCGTCTTGCGGAAAGAGGGCTTTTCTCGACTCGGCTCTAGTTAAATTTTGATTTTTCATCTCGCTTTTAATCTTCTTATTACGTTGTAATTTTAGTTTGTACGCCCGACAAGGTTTCATAACCATTTTTCAACAATATTTTCAACAAGACATTATTTATAAAAAATATACATTACAGATATATAAATTGTATTTTAATTAATTTGTTCTTTTCTATTTTTTTTCTATTTTATTATAGTTCTACTACATTCAATATAATTTATATAATTTATCGTAGTATTACTTAATCATTTATGTTAAATTAAACATGCAGAAATATTATAAAATTTTAATTATAAATATAATATTTTTAGGTAAAAATGTATATAAATACACGAACTTTGTCTGACATTCTATTTAATTAATGAACTTTCTATTTTTCCTGTAAATACACTAACTTTGTTCCGTGTTCAATTTTCCTACCGATCAAATTTCCGATGGAATCGAAACTGACGTGGCAGTATAAGTGGCTTCCACGTAGATTCTATGTTACACGCGTGCATCCACATCATTACTTGTGTTAATTTAAAACAATCAAAAATAAAAATACACTCGCACTCTCTCTCTCTCTCCTGTGCCTTGCGTGAATCTTCAACCAATAAGCCAGAATCTACTACGCCGATCTCTCCGAAAATTAGAAGTTGGATTGGGAATGAGTTGCGCCGCCTCTCGTCATCGCAGGCGCAAGCGTGATGTCGCAGACGACCTACCACGTGACGACCTTCTTCAACACCCACACGACTCTCCACTTCTCTGGCGGGTACAGCGTCGTCCGGTTCAAATCCGGCGGCATCTTGAACACCTGCATCTGGAAAATTGATTACGATTCCTCGAGGGTAACATCGCTGACACCAATTCTTCCAATCAAGCAAACCCCAATATCTGAAATTGATTCACTTTTTTTTCTTTTCTTTTTTTTTTTTTGAAATTGAAATTGAAGTTGGGTCTAATTCCAAGCTCTTCTAATTGAAATGGGTTTGACCAATTGAATGCGGTTCCTTTTTGGGAGTCAGTAGGATTAGACTAAACTCTTCCACCTGAGGATGAAAATGGTGGCGCCATTTCTTTGATTTTTTATTTTTTTTATTTTTTGATTTTCGATTTAGGATTGGGGATTTTGGATTAGGGATATTCTGATTTGAGATTTTGGATTTGGGCTAAAACTGATTAGTTCAATTTAGGTTTGAAACGCAGAAGAAGCGCAGTCTGGGACTTAAAACGACGTCGTATAATGATAATGGAACGACGCCGTTTTCTTCGTCAGCCAGAAAATTAAAAGGCACACGTCCGGCTGCCACATCAGTTTCAATTTTGGGGAAAATTCAAATTATGGGAAAATTGAACACAATGGAAAGTTCATGTATTTATAGAAAAAATTGAAAATTCATGAATTAAATGGAATGTCAGGCAAAGTTCGTACATTTACATGCATTTTTACCATATTTTTACTTAAACAAAAATCATTTTTTCGGTAGGCTAAATATATTTGTTTTTCTTTACTTCTATCTTTGTTTTTAGTTTATTTCAGTGCATTGTTGAGGGAAACTATACAATTCGTCCTAAAATGTGTGTGAATACTTTAAGTTTATTAATATTTTGATATATTATTACTATTGATGTAATAAGTTGTAGTTTATTTTTCAAACTCAGTAAGTTTTGTCAAAATTAAACTTTTGCTTTTACAAAATTAGTCAACATAATTGACAAGAAGATATTAATTATTAGTAATTATTTATGATTGGAGGTCTAAATGAAAATAAAACTTACAATT
>CM038119.1:5753625-5899850 GCA_001642375.2 Mentha longifolia
GGAGGAGGAGGAGAAGATTTGAGAGTGGGGAGGAGAAGAAAATTTTGCAGAAGAAGAGAAGGAGAGGCGCCATCGTGCCGACGAAGAAGATGAAGAAGATAAAAAAAATTAAAAATGTTTGGAGAAAATAAAAAATAATTAAATATCATTATAAGTACTATTTAATCCACCGATAATAAATTATATTATTATATCGTACATTAGTTAGAGATTTGAATCTTGTACCATAATATAGTACAACAATATCATTATACCGTTATACAATATCGTTGTACCACTACTCGAAGATTTGATCACGGATTAGGGGATTAGTTTAAAGAATAAATGAAATTTCACTTGATTAGTGACAAATCAAGTCAAATCGTTTGAGATCCTCGGATAATTGGTGAAATGTGAAGTCCACTAGTCGAAGATTGAATCCTGGATAAGTGGATTAGTGAAAACGAAAAGTGTTGAAGTCCACTAATCGAAGATCCTCGAATCGGGTCTAATAGGTGGAAATTCTCGAATAATTAGTGAAATGTTGAAGTCCACTAATCGAAGATTCCATTCCGGATAAGCAGATTAATAAAAAAAAGAAGTAATTTCACTTATTAGTATAACACATCGCGAAACACGCGCACTATCGTGCATCGTACACTATCGCGCATTGTACACTATTGTACATTATCATGCATCATACATTGTCGCGCATATTCAACTTCTAATACTCCCTATGTCCTTCATTTACTGACCCCGTTGACTTTTTAGATGATTTTGAAGCTTCGTGATGATGGATTTTAAATTGAATTTTGGAGATTAATTTTTTTTATATGATACTACAACACTCGTAGTATCTTGTAAAAAAAACTAACTCCAAAAATTCAATTTAAATCCATCATCACAAAGCTTTAAAATTATCTAAAAAGTCAACATGGTCAGTAAATAGATGACGGAGGGAGTACTATTTTTTTACTGAATTCGAAAAATTACGAGAGTAATAAAACTGCAACACTATTGGGACCCTTATTATTTTCGTCCAATTAGCAAAATCAAAATAGTAAAAAAACTAATACTCAATACGTCCCGCTTATAAATGATCATTTTATTATGTTAATACATTCAAATAAATAAAAAATAAGCCTTATGAGTGGGACGGAATGAGTACTCACTTCGTCCTTAATTTAGTGATTCAAAAATTTGGGCACAATATTTTATGTAGTTTGATGATTTACTAATAAATTAAAGTGTTAAAATGAATAATTATGGGCCAATCTAATATTTTTAATTTTATTAGAGCATTCGCAGCGGCAAGAGCGCCGCCCTTGCGCCCGCGGGCGCGATTCGGTTTTTGCCGTTGGGGCCCTCCGCGGGCTCGAGCGCCCGGGCTCTCCCGCGCCCTCCTCCCTCTCTGTGGGCTCGGCCACGTGGCACCATCGGATTGTTCAACGGTCGTTGACCGTTGACCATTGGAAAAGTAGAGTGATAAAATATTAAAGTGTTAAATGATTGTGAGGTCTACGTCCCAAATGGAAAGATTTAGTAAATATGTGACTCTCAATATAGTAATAGTGTCAGTAAATGGAAGACGGAGGGAGTAAGTAATATCCCATATTAATTATATAAGAATGCTCCTCTACTGACCATGTACACATTAGACTTAACAGTGTTTCATCAATCATTTTTCCATTTCATTTTTTTTAGTAGAATATAAGTTTTTTTGGTAGCGTATATTTTGATAAGGTATATTAATAATATTTTTTTTTTCCGGTTATTTTCCTTGTGTAGGTTTCCCTTTTGGTAAGATAACCGAGATATTCGTGACTAATCAAGTGAAATCACTTTTTATTTCACTAATTTACTAATTCGGGACCGATTCTTCGACCGGTGGACGTCACGTTTCACAACTATTTGATGATCTCCACCTATTCGGCTCAATTGGTGATTAAATCAAGTGAAATCACTATTTTTTTCACTAATCCACTAATTCGAGATCGACTCTTCGACTAGTAGACTTCACGTTTCACAATTATCTGATTATCTTTCCAATTCGATCCGATTAGTGACTAATCAAGTGAAATTACTTTTTATTTTCACTAATCTACTTATCCGGGATAAACTCTTCGACTATTGGACTTCACATTTCACAATTATCTGATGATATCCACCGATTCGATTCGATTAGTGACTAATCAAGTGAAATTAGTTTTTATTTTCACTAATCCACTAATTCGGGATCGACTCGTCGACTAGTGGAATTCACTTTTCACAATTATCTGACGATCTTCATCGATTCGACTCGATTAATGACTATGAAGTGAAATTTCATTTATTATTTTAACTACTACAGTTGTTTAAACCATTTTCTACATAGTTAATTGGCCTTAAATGGGCTTAATAAGTTTTAAGTGTGGCTTTTTAGGTTGGGAATTCGGACAACCAGATGAATTTCATACAGCACAACATTTCCAGTCTAACATATCCTTCAAGGCTTCAATTGATTATATTTGAGTGCGAATTAAGTAAAATTTATTTAAATTGTAATAACATTGAATTTTTATTATTATCGATTATTTATATTGTAAGTTAACTACACATATTATATTTGAATCTTAGTAAACTGTATAGATTATTCATGACCAAAATTAGTAATAGTAATTAACTTAAACAACCTACCTCTTCAAATTATAGATTGTATAAATTATTCATGACCAAAATCTCAATTAAATTATTGGGGCCCGAAATATTTTCGTCTAATTAGCAAAATCAAAATAGTAGTCCAAGCGGACCAAGCCTAAGAAAACTAATAAGTAATATCTCATATTAATTATATAAGAATGCTCCCCTACTAATTATGTGCACGGTTAATGTAACAGTGTTTCGTCAATAATTTTTTCATTTAAGTTTTAATTTTTTTAGTAGAGTTTAAGTTTTTTTGGTAGCGTATATATTAATAATAATTTTCTTAAATATAACACCATCGTGACGAGGGTACATTAACTATGTCCATGGTAGGTTAAGGAAATGAAAATCATTACTTATTAATTATAACATCATTCAAGCCCAAATGTGTATTATTCAAGCCCATCTATTTATAAACTTCAGCCCACCAGAATAATCAAAATAAGCCCATTCATCAATTACTAAAACCCAATTCCAATAAATAAAACAAGAGCCCAAAATAAGAAGAAATATAATTATTAAAAAAGGAAAAAAACATATTTTTCTTCCCGTTTTACTAATCATCCGAAGATTTTAACCGATTCAACTCGATTGTAATCAAGTGAAGTTTAATCTCAACATGTTGATGATTGATTTTTATATAAAAAATCTTATCGAGACATTTAATTATATATATAAATCATAAATTTCAGAAAACAAACAAACAAATTATAATGATTTAAAATTTTATAATTCAAATTATATTGACATTCATGTAGGGAAGTGATTAGATAAAGAATGGATAGATTAATTTAAATAAATTAGTTTAATAAAATAATTATAATCAACTTGTAATTTTATCCATATAAATAAATTGCTCAAGACGAGTGTAACACTCCAAAATTAAATACAACTCATTATAATGGAACGGAAGTACATTAATTCGTACAAGGCACGTTTTGCAACTCTAGTAATAATAATAATAATAATGATGTATAAATATAGCACATTACTAAACTCATACTAAAACATTAAAGTTGACCTGAAGTAATGACAATTGTCATCTACACATGTGTATCGATTGAATATACTACAGGTTCTTGTTGTTATATATCGATTGTTGTTTGTACGTATCTATTTTCTTATAGTAAAAAAAATGACGTACTGTAGCAAAGCTTAAAAAAATAAATAAATGCATTAGTTAGGCACACTTCTTTTTTATTGAAGAGATTTGGGTTTGGCCCACTAAAGTTATTTAATTAGGTTAATTTTGATTTGGCCCAACAAATTGTTTAAAACACGTCTCCTCTTTCCCTACAACACAGCCGTGCTGCACCACCGTTTTCTGCAAAAAGAAATTAAATTGTTCAGCGCCGGTAGGCTGGTGGGTGGATGAGACATAGGTGACTCTTCTCTCTTTTGCAATTGGCATGGGCTCAAGGTTAACTCAATTACAATATAGCAACCGCTGAAAAGCCCCAACACCATAGAGAGCATGGCCATGCCTCTTCAGAGCATACACAACATCCATTGCGGGTGACAGTTTTCCGGCGAGCGGGATCGATATATGTGACGGCGTGGCGGCTGACATTCTTTGAAAAGATATTGAGCACGGGACAAGTTTCTTCGTAGATGAGGCCGCTGATGCGGCGGAGCGGCTTGGGGCTTCGACGTCCATGGCGCTGGCAGAGGCGGCGGCGGCGGCGCCCGTTTCGGCCTACAGATTTTGCATCGTGTTGATTTTGTTTGAGAAGTACAGCAGAAAATCCTAACTTAGTTAAAGAGATGGATAGTTAACCATAGTTATCTCTTATATAAAAAATAATTCAAATTAAAAGACTGCAAATTGGAAATGACCACAATACCCTTATGGGATAAATTCAATTTTGCTACGTGGCGGCAGATTAAAGGGGGAATCATTGTTGGGAGATGTAGGGTCCTGAAAACCCCCTTTTCCTCCCTTCCTTTTCTCACATGACACATCCATGTGCTTCTCTCTCCCTCTCTCACTCGTCTACACACACACACTCTCTCTCACACACACTGAGATAACACACACACACTCTCTTTTCCCCCTCTGTTCTCTCCTCCACCGCTCTCTCTCTATCACCCGACACACACAAACACACACACCTCTTTCTCTTTTCACTCCCTTTTTCCAATTTTTCTCTTTATTTTAATTTTTTCTTTTTTTCTTTTTTTTTTTTTTGTTATTTTTTCCTTTCATTTTCGTTTTTTATTGAAGTGTATTGCAGCAGCAGTGATTTCATGTTTAAGGAAAGGGAGCTGGATCCGTGAGAAAGGGACACGTGGCTATATCTGGATCGTTGTCTATTAATAAGATCGTGTGGCTATTGTTAGTGAAAGAGAAAGTTTTGTTTTAGTTCTACATATAAATAGTTAGAAGCACAATTTATGTAACTGATTTTTACCCTGGAATGAAAAGTGATACTTTGTTCTTAGCTCGATTATTTTCGTTTCAATTTCGATCCTAAATTCCTTTTACACACGATGTTGCACACTAAATTCATCATGGTACCAGAGCAGGAATTGCGATTCAATTAGAAGAAATTTTACTCCGATAGAATTTTTGATGGTGAAGGAAAATCGATACCAACAGTGGAGCGAGATGTTCGCTGAAGAACGAGGGGAAGGTTCCGGTGATAGGAAGAGGAATCCACGGAGAAATCTTCCGAATTTCGGACCATTTCCAGGAGATGGAACGAGTGATGAAGATCTAGATCCAGAGACGCAGCAGATTATGGAAATTCTGCACTTGCACAGCTCGGATAATCCGGGTATGCAGTTGGTGGCAGTGCCGCTAACAGGTACGAATTTTCTCAATTGGAGCCGTGCGATTAAGAGAGCGTTAGGTGCTAAATCTAAATTGGAATTCCTAGATGGAACACTTAGAGAACCTGAACCTAACTCTAGATTTTACAAACAGTGGGCGAAAGTAGATTACATGGTGTCTAGTTGGATAACGAATTCGATCTCGAAGGATTTGATTAATTCATTTTCACACTATGATACTACCAAAAAGCTATGGGATGCACTATGTAGAAGATTCGATAGATCAAATGGACCGAAGATATCTAAACTGGAGAAGGAAATTAGAAGCTATAGTCAAGGTAATCAAAGTGTAATGGAATATTTTAATAACTTGACTATGCTATGGGATGAAATGGACATGGTGTTGCCTCCGGTGGAATGTACTTGTGAAGCTAGAAGCATATTAGATAAAAGAGAGGAAGATAGGAAGATGGTGCAGTTTTTACTTGGATTACATGAGGGTTTTGAACATGTTAGGAGTCAAATATTGTTGTTGGAACCACTGCCTACTGTAGATAAAGCATATTCAATGATAGTGCAAGTTGAGGATGAGAAGTCTGTACATGAGAGTGATGTGACTAGTAGGGAGCAGATGGTGATGTACACACAGAAGCAAGGAGGTTATGTCCAAGGATATTCAGGTGGTTATGGAAGAGGAAATCAGAATAGAGGTTATCAAGGAGAAAGAAGGATGTCCAAAGAAGAAAAGATGAGATTTAGATGTGACCATTGTAAGGAAAATGGTCATGAGAAGCATGAATGCTTTAAACTTCATGGTTACCCTGAGTGGTATAAGAAGTACAGAGAAAGTAAAGGGAAAGAGAGAGTGAACTATATGAGGGAAGGAATGGAGGATGATAATCTGTCTAGAAGTGGGGATAAAAATGAATTCAGAAATCCATTTGAACCATCACCTCCATCTCTAGATATGGAGAGTATTATTCAAGCTGAAATAGCTAAATATGTGAGCACTATGGGGTTACAACCTGGAGGATCATCTGGGCAACGCACTGATGTGAATTTCATTCAGGAAGAGAAGGTTAAAAAGGATGATGAAGTGTATGATGGACATTATGCTTTCAGCATAATACCAAGTATGGAAACGAGTGCTTGGATCATAAACTCAGGTGCTAGTACTCATGTGTGTTGTGACAAAGAAATGTTGCACACAGTGTACAGGCTAGATAAACCAATTACAGTCCATTTGCCTGATGGATCTTCAAGACAAGTGATGGTTGCTGGAACAGTTAGATTAACAAAGGATATTGTTCTTACAGATGTGTTGTTTGTTCAAGGATTTACCAATAACTTGTTGTTTGTTGCTCAGCTGATACAAGGAAGTGGAATTAGATGTGTATTCTACCCAACTCATTGTTTGTTCCAAGACACACAAAGTAATAAGACTATTGTAGCAGGAAGGATGGAAATGAATCTATATATATTTGAAACTACAGTGGAAAACCATTTTCTTCATCTGTTCAGAACTGAAGATATGACTTTGGAAATGTGGCATCAATTCTTGGGACATCCATCTTTATCTATAATGAGGCATATGCATCAGCTCAATGGGATGTTCAGACAGCAAGCAGTTGCAGCTATTGAGCAGTGTGAAGTGTGTATGAGAGCTAAGCTCACAAGGGATCATTTTCCTCTCTTATACAGAAGGACTGAGAGACCTTTTAAATTAGTACATGCTGATATTTAAGGTCCATGCAGTAAGGAAAGTGTTAGCAACACAAGGTTTGTTTTAACACTTGTAGAGGATCACAGTAGAGCTATTTGGACATATCTACTTAGTTCAAAGGATTTAGTGTGCTTAGTGATTAATTCTTTTCTGCAAATGGTAAAGACATATTTTAACCAAAATGTCAAGTATTTTAGTACAAACAATGGATCTGAGTTCTTGAATAAAAAGGTGTGTGATTTGTTTACTCAGCATGGTATACATCATCAGAGGACTTGTGTTTATAGTCCTCAACAGAATGGGATAGTGGAAATGAGACATAGAACACTATTGGAGTCTGCAAGGTCCCTTATGTTTCAAAGTTCCTTGCCTATTAAATTTTGGCCTTACTCTATACTTACTACTACTTGGATGTTGAATCGAATTCCAAGTAGAGTTCTTGGGTGGAAATCTCCATTTGAGCTTTTGCATGGCAATGCACCTGATTTCCAGATGTTTCGACCATTTGGTTGCCTTGCTTATGCAGCTAATCTCATAGCACACCGAAGTAAGTTTGATACTAGAGCTTTGAAGTGTGTTTTTATTGGATATGATGGTTTTCATAAAGGGTTTCTTCTCTATAATTTGGATGATCAGAAGATACTTATCTCTAGAGATGTGAAGTTCTTTCCTAGTATTTTCCCATATTCAGGATCATCTTCTCTTGATTTCAATCCTGGTCTACCTTTTCCTAATGTATCTTCTGATGATTCTCATCTTTCTCCAGTTGAGGAGACTCCTTCAGTTACAGAAAGTCCAGTTCCTGGTTCTGTTGAGTGTGAAGCAGCTGTTCTTACTCCAGAAGATAGACATGTTTCTTCTCTACACAACCTTCAGATACTCCTGCACCTGTGATTCCTATAGAACCTGCTGCTGCACTTCCTAGGAGGAGTCTCGGAACTAGACGGGCACCACAATGGATGGAGGACTACATAGGGCATGTAGCAGTCACTGAGGTGCCTTTACCATCCACCATTAGGACTACACCACCCACTTATCCATATCGAGTTGCTTCAGGTTTTACTAAACCATATTCTTCTTTCTTATTCCATTTGGAGTCCTTACAAGAACCCACTTCATATAAACAAGCTTGTACATCTCCAGAATGGATTCGTGCTATGGAAGCTGAACTTGCAGCACTTGAAAAGAATCAGACTTGGATACTCACTACACTTCCACCAGGAAAGAAGACAATTGGAAGTAAGTGGGTGTACAAGCTCAAACTTAAAGCAGATGGGAGTGTTGAAAGGCACAAAGCTAGATTAGTAGCTAAAGGGAATAACCAAGAGTATGGAATAGATTATGAAGAGGTTTTTATCCCAGTTGCAAAACTGACTTCAGTAAGATTTCTTATTGCTACAGCTACTTCCCATCAATGGCATTTACATCAACTTGATGTCAATAATGATTTTCTTCATGGGTATTTACATGATGATATCTATCTTTCACCACCACAGGGATATTGAGGAGCTCAGCCTGGACAAGTTTGTAAGTTGGTGAGAAGTTTATATGGGCTGAAACAAGCATCAAGAGAGTGGAATGCAGAATTTTGTAACAGTTTGTTCTCTCATGGTTATACTCAATCTACAGCTGAACCTTGCCTTTTTTATAAAGGAACTGGAGATACTTACATTGCTCTCCTTGTTTATGTAGATGATGTACTTGTTACAAGTCCATCATTGGTTTTGATTCAAGAGCTCAAACAGTTCCTCCATGACTCTTTTACCATTAAGGATCTTGGAGAGGCCAAATATTTTCTTGGAATGGAGATCATCCGCAGTAATCAAGGTACTTCTTTAAATCAACGCAAGTATATTCTTGACCTTCTTTCTACTGCTAGACTTCTGGGGTGTAAAGCAACTGCAACACCTTTTCCTACTGGCCTTATTCTTCATGAAAATTCTTGTGATTTACTCTCTGATGCTGGTAGTTATAGAAGGCTTGTGGGTCAGTTACTCTACCTCAATCTCACTCGACCCAACATCAGCTATGCTGTTCAACAGCTTAGCCAATATATGTCTGCTCCTAGGCTACCACATTGGGATGCTGCTTTGCATGTCTTAAGATACCTTAAGGGATGTCCCTCTTTAGGCCTTTTATATCCTTCCTTCAGCTCTTCGCACATAGAAGCTTATTCTGACTCTGATTATGGGAATTGCTTGGATAGTAGGAAATCTCTCACTGGTTTTTGTATTTTTTGGGAGGAGCACTTGTATCTTGGAGGTGCAAGAAACAGAACACTGTTTCTGTTTCTTCTAGTGAGGCTGAGTATAGAGCCCTCAGCATGACTACGCGTGAAATGCTTTGGATCTTTTATCTTTGTCATGATTTCCAGCTTTCTTTTCCTACCCCTATTCCCTTGCACTGTGATAACCAGGCCGCAGTTCATATTACTAAGAATGCGGTGTTTCATGAACGCACCAAGCATTTAGAAATCGATTGTCATTTGGTGCGTCAACACTTTCGTAGTGGTTTTCTTCAACCTGTTCAAATTTCTACAGGCAACCAGCTTGCAGACTTCTTCACTAAGCCATTACCTGGGCCCAGATTTTGTCTTCTCTTATCCAAGATGCAGATGATGGATCTCCACTCCTCTCCATCTTGAGGGGGGGTATTGAAGTGTATTGCAGCAACGGTGATTTCATGTTTAAGGAAAGGGAGCTGGATCCGTGAGAAAGGGACACGTGGCTACATCTGGATCGTTGTCTATTAATAAGATCGTGTGGCTATTGTTAGTGAAAGAGAAAGTCATGTTTTAGTTCTACATATAAATAGTTAGAAGCACAATTTCTGTAACTGATTTTTACCTTGGAATGAAAAGTGATACTTTGTTCTTAGCTCGATTATTTTCGTTTCAATTTCGATCCTAAATTCCTTTTACACACGATGTTGCACACTAAATTCATCATTTTTGTTATGCCTTTTTTTAAAAAAATACTGTAAGTAATACTCCCTCCATTTCACTTAAAATGACACATTTCAATAGTGGCATTTCTGGCATATTTTTCCACGCTTCTTGATGATGGATTTTAAGATGGATTTTTGAAGAATTCTTTCTTTTACGGGATACTACGACTGTCGTAGTATCCCGTAAAAGAAAGAATTCTTAAAAAATCCATCTTAAAACCCATCAACGAGAAGCGTGGAAAAGCGTGCCAGAAAAGACAAAAAAGAAAAGTGTCATTTTATATGAAATGGAGGGAGTACAAAAATAATTTGATAAAAAATTGTCAAGTTTTTACTTTCTCTAACTCGATTGATAGAAATTTGTCAATTTCTAACCTTCTCTAACTCGTTTAATAAGAATTTGACAATTTCTTATATTGTACCAATTCACTTGTCAAAGAAATTTGTATGTGTGTCCCATAATTTGGTAATAATTGTCAAGTTGTTTGTAACGAAATGTGTATGTGTGCTCGTAAATTTATAGTTGGTAAGAAATTTTAATTTCTTACCTCTAATTTTGGTTAGAAATTTCAATTTCCTACCAATTTCTTACTGTTTATTCGTGTTAATTCAATGTGTATCATGTTTATTAATTTGTATATATAGTTACAACTTTGTAAGAAATTTTCATTTCTGACCTATAAAGTGCGAATTCATGTTTTCTTACCTTTTTACTGTGTTTTTATTAATTTGTATACGTGACCGTAAATTTGTATGTGAGATGGTAAACTGATGGATTGTCCAATGTATGTGCTTTTATAGGTGTGAATTGAACATTTCTTATAGTAATGTGAAAATAACATTGTGAGAAATTATCAACTCGTATTATCTGCATGGTGAGAATTCATCATTTCTTATACACTCTTGGTATTAGTTGTAAGATTAGATAAATTCTTATGTGATGATATAAGAGTTTTTTATTCGACAATGTTCATGTTGTGAGAACTGATCAATTCTTGTTATTGACATGGTGAGAAATGATAATTTCTTCCTACATGTTTCTTGTCTCTTGCTTTTCTGTGTGTATCATTTTGATGGTGAGAATAGAATGTTTCTTATAACATGTTGATATTAGTTGTAGGTTGTGATGAGCGTGGTTCATGTAGAGAATAAAATTGTATTTTTATAACCTCCATGTTGGTGGGAAAAGTTTATATTCTTATACGCAACATACATGAAAAGAGAGATATTTTGAGTAATCTTATTGTATTAGTGGTTAGAATTGAATATTTCTAATAACCTCACAGTTAGAATTGAAAAGGCTGGTAAGACAATATATGTTCTTACTATATGGGTAGCTAGAATTGAAAGTATCTTATGACACAGCATGGAAAGTGGTTTGAGTATATAAATTCTAACATCATGACATGCGAGTTTTTGCTCTCGCCATGTAACATGTTGTAAGAACTTGTAAATTATTACTAAGGTCTTGATGGGATAAACTAATTTCTAACTACATGTTGCTTGTTTGTTGCTTTCCTAATTGCTGGTGTAATTTTGTATAAAAATTATGTTGATGTAGATTTGTTAGATTTGAAAAATTCTATATTTATAACATCCATGTTGGTGGGAAAGGTTACTGTAGTGATATTTTGACTAATCTTCTTGTATGGGTGGTTAGAATTAAATATTTCTAATAACCCCACTGTTAGATTTGAGAAGAGTGGTAAGACAATATCCATTCTTACTGTATATGTAGTTAGAATTGGCAGTATCTAGTGACACATCATGCTAAGTGGTTAGGATATAGAAATTCTAGCATTATGAAATGCTAGTTTTTGCTCTAACCATGACACATGTTGTAAGAACTGGTAAATTATTACTAAGGTCTTGGTGGGATAAAACTAATTCTTACTATAATTTGGTAAGAAATTTCAATTTTATTACCTATTATTTGAAAAGAAGAATCATCAATTCTACAACCCAGCCCAAACAATTATCCGTCTTTTTTCTCCTCAAAATAAAATGGAAGCAATAATCAATACCTAAAGTAACCATATGTAGAACAAAGGAAGAAAAATCAATTTCCCCCAATTAAACCCAAGATTCAAACATTCAAACATAAAATCAGAAAATCCCAACAAAAACACCCACCTCACATATTCCATTGACAAAAAACCAAGCGAAAAACTTGATCAATCAACACAACGAGAAATTTAGCAAAAATTAAAACTAAAAAATATAAATAGAAATAAAAAGTTTCACAATTCCTCACAGAACCTGAGAACTTAATTCCCCTTCCTCCTTTGTTCTCCATCTCATCCCTAAGCCCCAAAATCGAAAACCCTAAAAAAATCTCCCCCCTCCTCTGGTTTTTCTGGCGCTGATCTCGAAGACGTCGGGGTGGAGCTTTCTCGCGAAGGGCTGCAAAAGTGACGTCCTCTACGTAAGCGACCCGTACGAGCACCGCTGGCAGCTGTACACTACTGCTGAACGGTAAAATTTCTTCCCCAAAACCGTCGCCTTTATCAATCTGCCGGGCGGAGCTCTTCTATGTGGCAGCGCCGGCGTGAGAGAATCGGAGAGAGGAACGTGGCGGAGGAGGGAAAGTGAGAACGAGGTGAGAGAGAGAGAGAGAGAGAGAGAAGGAGAGAAGCAAATTCTCAAAATTGATATATCAAGAGAGAGAGAGCATCAGAAATTTTGAATTCATGATATGAAGGAGAATGGAAGAGAGAGAGACATAAATACACTTGGGGGTAATTTAGTCCCATTTAGGAAAGTTTAGGTATATTTTGTTATTTCTTAAGTTGTAGGTAAAATGTGGAAAAACTTAGTCCCAATAGGTATTCCACTATATTTCTTCTAATTTAAATATTTATTATTTTTACTTATTGCTTATATAGTCTTATTGTAGTGCTTATATTTTTTGAACTATTACTTAATTATATTGTGTGATATTAATGCTTATTAGTATTTTTTTTAATCATTGCTTATAGTTAGTAATTGTAATGCTTAATTTTTATTGTTAAACACGTATAATAAAATTATCTATTATCTGTGGTATTCATTAATTTATATCATATAAAATCCCTTACTTTTTCAGACTCAAAATAAATAAAATTATCAATATAATTAATAGCAAATCAAATTCATGTATTCAATTTCAATGGCGGTACCTTGTCAAAAGTGTATGAATATGCAAAATGAAGTGTTGATAATATGCAGATTCTTGGGAAGAATATCGACTAGTTTGAGGATGAAGGAGAGAGAAATCTTGAATGTATGGTTAAATTAATTATGCTTGATTTATGGGGCTTACGGTTACAGTATACAAAATTTACATCATTATCCTTTCACATTAAAATATGAATAATAAATAAAAGAAACTATCAATAAATCATAACCGTTGATCTAAGTAAATAAACGTTTTAGATTGGATCCTAGTTACTACCTAAGGATAGGGATCTCATTTGATCCACAATATATATGGATATATGGGTATGGGTAGTGGGTACCCATAGATATCTACCCATACCCGACCCAAACCCACCCGTTTCGGTTATTAATTTTACTATCCAGACCCGTCCCAAACCCATTTAATTTTACCCAAACTCGTCCTATCAGGGTATGGGTGGGGCGGGTACCCGCAAAAACCCGACTCTTTCCCATCCCTAATCACCTGTTTTACGTTGCTATTCGAAAAGGGCAAAAAATTGGAGTATCGATTTTCATTATTTTCTTACACGTTTTTTCTTTATTTTCTGGTGTGTTTTGCCATTGTAATTGTTGGATTTTGTGATGTTTGTTACTCCTTCCGTCCCAAACCACTTAGCATGTTTCTTTTCGGCACGGGATTTTAGAAGAGTGTGTATAGAGATAAAGTGTAATGATTAATATTTTAATGCAAATTTCATTATTTTAAAACTAGATCATCATAGATGCATAAAAATATATTGATGTCTAATCTTAAATGAAAGATCGTATCAAGACCTTTAATTTGATATAAAAATTATAAAAATCGAAAAACAAACAAGCAAGTTATGATAATTTAAACTTTTAGGATAATATAAACTTTTACGAATGAGGCACTTTCAAAAAATGCCACCAAAAGTACTAATAGATACATTGATTTGTAACTACATTTTACGTCCATACTTATATGACATTTTGTATTAAATGCCCTGATAGCTCACATTTAGTGGCACGTATGAATATATCACCTTAAAAAATTTCGAATATTTTGTATAAAAGGATAAACAAATGAAAGGAAAGGCATTAAAGAATGGCATGTTCTTACGTGGCAAAGAGAAGACCAAACTCTTATAATTAATCCGACTAACTATTGCTATACCTCGATAAATAATCATGCCTACTTAAGTAAGAGTAGTACTATTAATTTTGAACGTACGTGAAGAATCATAAAAGAAAATTCATATTTTGAATAATATAAGTTTTAATCCATTTCATTATTTTATTCCCTTTTATTCATGTAAAGAAATTAAAATTCAACTATGACTTTTCGGTAAACATTGTTATTCTTTTTATAAATATGTCCCAAATTACATTCTGCAAACTCGATCGGTTTTGATTTTTTGATTTTGTGTTTTGAATATTTAATTTGTACTAATATGCTTGCTTATAAATTACTACTTAAATATTTGGGATTAATAGTGTAATACCAGAAAGATGGGGAAAATAAATAATAAAAAAAAAAAAAAAGCGAAAGAGAAAAGAATAAAGGGAAAAGAACGTGAAAAAAAAATCTCGCACATGAATCCACGATCTCATACTTCCTATCCCCTCAATCATATATAGCGGCTTCCCAAACCTAGATTCAACAAATGGCACTTCATTGAAGAAGACTCTTGGCTCAGATCACGTACTCGTCCCAATTGAGAAAAAGGTATATCCATTTGAATTCACAAATCAATCTTTTTTCTTTTCTTTTTTTTTGTTAATTTGCGCCATTAGATTTTTTTAGTAGGCCACTTTTCCTTTGATTGATGTTTAGAAAATTAACGAAATTGAAAATTTAAATTCCTAGGGAGCACTATTAGATTTGGTTCTTGTAAATCTAGTATATTAGATCGATGGCTATTCGTGGTGTATATTATTATCCCTCCCAAGTGATGAAATAGCCAGTCTTTCCCCCACTCTTCGCTATTTCATCCCTCCCTGTATATCTTTCATAAAGAGGGACAACCGGTGTATATTATTCTTTTTTTTTCCTATATAATTTTTATTTATGCTTTTTTCTTATATTCTAACACATTCTCTTGATGTACAGGTAATGCTTTGTTGAGGAAGACAATTACTCAATGCATGATTGATATGATCTTGATGCGTACTTTTGAATTAGATCGAAGCTTGTGATAATTAGTGTTTGTAAATTGTAACTCTTGTATTGAATGTAATCTTATGTATTTGAGATACCTTGTATGACTTATATATTGAATATGATATTTTCTTCAATTGATTTGTAAATTTTCTTGTATTGAATGAATTCAATTTACACGTTTGATATATTGTAGTTATTTTAATGTTTCAAATCAATGTAAAAAAATGATATATACACTTGGAATTAAAAATGTAACTATAAAAATTAGAAGATGAAAATGTAATTCTAACAATTTGAAAGAGAAAAATAAAATTATAAATATTCTTGGGGCAATTTTTTATTTTTCGGATAAGAAAAATTAGTGCTCTTTTAGAACACATATCAAGGCACTTTACAATGCATTTATATACTATAAATGTCGACACTTATATGTGTATTGATAGAATTCGTCTTATGGCATTTGATCTATTGTTACACTTCATAATGAGGCAATTCCATTAAATGCCTTAATAGTCAAAGTGCCTCAATAACCTATTCTTGATTAGGGGTGGACAAATTTATCGAAACGAAGGTATACCGAACATACCGTACCGGAAAATACCGAGAATACCGTAATAAGCGGTATACCGAGTTTTTCGGTACGGTATAATACCGTACCGAAGATTTTTGGTATGATAACGGTATAAGTTTTTCTATACCGCGGTATACCGGTCAATACCGAAGATTCGGTATACCGAAAAAAATCGGTATATACCGAACATTCAGTATGTACCGAACATTTGGTATACCGAATGTTCGGTACATACCGATTATACTGAATGTTCGGTACATACCAAATGTTCGGTATGTACCGAATTTCGATGTATACCGAAAAATTACTTTCTTTTAATATTAAATATACTTTAATTTTATTTTATATTTGAGAATATTTCAAATTTAAATACAATCTTAATAAATCTTTAATTATCTAACTAGTTTTCAATATGTTAAATTATCTAAAAAATATTAAAAATATAATTTACATAATTTATTTTTTAATCTTTAACGATCAAAAATACGATAATACATGTACTAACAAAGATAACAATTTGTTAGAGAGTAAAATTGATAGTTTTTAGATCTTTATTTGGTTGGTTTTATAGACATGGTGATTTTTATTAAATTTTATTACTGATGTTAAGACATGATTTTTTTTTTTTTCTAATCATCGTTGTTTTGGGGTTTGATGAAATGTGTACAATATTTTTTTGTTTGTGTTTGACTTTATTTGTTCATGGTGATATTATTTTTGTGTTGTCAATATTGTATGAAAAAATCGAATATAAATTTTTTCGGGTATAATATTTGAATTTTCGGTATACCGAACTTCGGTACGGTATATCAAAAAATCGGTACGATATTAGTATGGACTTTGTTACATACCGAATTTTCGGTATACTGAAAATTGGTATACCGAAATGTACGGTACGGTAACGATATGAAAAAGTGCATATCGAAGATTTTCGGTACGGTATCGGTATGGAGAATTTTTTTCAATATACCGTACCGGTCCACCCCTATTCTTGATGACACTTTTAAGTGCCTTATTAAGTAGATTTTCTTGTAGTGTATATTGGGATACGTGCTGAGAGGTGAGTGGATGATGAGATTATTAGTGGTTCATTTTGATGACTAATTCTTTTCATATTAGAAAACAGGTCAATTGGTATGGAACGACCCGATATAGTATACAGGCCAAGGTCTAGGACGGAGGGAGTATTTTTTTAAATTCTTTTTACTCTCTTTGATTTGTTTAAATGTAACTAAACATTTAAGAATCTTTACCAACCAAAAATGCTCTATATATTTTGATAATAATAACCGATTCATTTTTTTATTGGTAAGATTTTTCAAATGAGGCTTACAACTTGTATTATTCTTTATTCAATTAATCACCAAGGCCTGTAAAGTTCTTTTGATAATTTTTTACTATAATAAGCTAGGAAGCACAAATACGCCTAGTGGGTGGCGTATTTCTAAAAAAAACATATTTAATACGAATACACTAAAAATACGCTAAAATACTTATTAAAAACGTATTTTTTATTTAATTAATATATTTTTTATTTTTTTATTAAAAAACATATTAAATACGTATTACACAAAAAATAAAATATAATGGGCTTTCTATATCGATAATTTTAAAATGCTTTTGGGATCATTAATTGCTATTCAATGCTCATTAATTGCTGCTTATTAATTGCTTACAAGTTACAAGTAGAATTGAGAAATTAGAGATTTAAAATGCATTCAATAGCAGTAGTCAGTAGCAGTAGTCAAAATGGATATACGTACTTCTTAATCTCTTACTAATATTATGACACCGAATCCAAATTTCAATAGTCGTAAACTACTAATAATATTATTACTAATAATATATACAAATATTATTAAAAAAATATAAACGTATTTTTAACGTATTCGTATTTTGATTTTTAGAAAATTAACGTATTTACGTAGCGTATCGTATTCGCATTCGTATTCGTATTTGTATTCGTGCTTCATAGATAATAAGTCGGGAGTCAGAATCACTACTATGTCAAAAGACTTGTATATTTATTAGTACATGAATAATTAACAAGTTATCGACTTATCATTTATCAATATCACTCAATTCCGATATTGACTTGGTCAAACCCAAAGTTGAAAATATTCATTTTACGGGAATGTTATCGTATCTACCTTTGACATATTTTATTTGTTTATGACTGACACGATAATAATATACTTAAGGAAAATTATGATAAATAAATATTCTAAAAATAAATCCTACTAAATCTGATTAATAAAATTATAAATGAAAAAATTATTGACGTAAACCGTTGACATATTAAGTGTATTCACAGTGCACAGAGGAGTGATTCATTTGATCACTACTACAAACGTTTTTTTTTATCGGAAAAGTCAAGAAATTTTATTAAACAAAGAGAAAAGGTATGCGGATTGTGGAGTGCCCCAAACAACTATCAATATACTACCTTCATCCCATTATATTAGTCCACATTTGATTTTTGATTTTTCGGCACGCGTTTTCACCAAAATCTAGAACAAGTTTTAAAACATAATTTTGAAGTATTTTTTCTTTTACGGGATACAACGACGCTCATAGTATCCCGTAAAAAAAAATATTTCAAAATTATATTTTAAAATTAGTACTAGGTTTCGGTAGAAACGCGTGCCGAAAAGTCAAAAATTAAATGAGGACTAATATAATAGGATGAAGTTAGTACCAATAGCCAAGGAGCCAACACAAAACTATTTAGGATCTAATGACCAATCTCTACAAGATTTGTCATAATTAATCATGTTCTTGAATACGCACGAACTCCACAATTTACTTTTAATCTCTTCCAAAATTCTCTCTTTGTTCCATGTCTTATTCTTAAAACAATATTTTATTCCTCCACTTGCAAGACGGGCAACGGCGCAAGTACATCGAATTGCTAATAGCGAATTTTATCCCACGCACTTGCTTGTGTGGCAGCATTACTTAGATGGTGACGTTTTAGAACATATTCTTAATTACCCACTTAAATAAATATTCAAAAAGAAAAAAGAGCAAGTTGATTGGCATTAAACGTTTTTCTATCTAACGTATACGAAGAAAGAAACTTGAAAGCCACAAATTTCATTATCCACAAAGCGTGAAGGGGTGTGTGTGTGTTATATATACACTGCCTATCTTCTTTCAAAAAAAAAAAAAAAAAAAAGGCACTGCATAGGCCCAAAAATTCCAGTTTTCCCTCAAAAAATAAAAAAAATCCAATTTTTTGGAGCTCTTTACTTAGGTTCAGTCTACATGTTCTTGTTTTCTCTATGGGCCGAGGAGAAAATGGGCTTCGACTTTGGGTGTTTATATCCACAATGTGTGTGTGTATTTTTTATTTTTTTCCAGAAATATGCACTTTTTTTTTTCTTGAAAATGCCTTTAAATCTGTTTCACTAAAATACAATAAAAACTACCCTTTTCTTCAATATAAACAAGAACACTCTCCCGGTCTTTTTTTTTTCTTTTTATCGGAAACACTCTCTTAGTCTTATTTCACTTAGTTCATTTGCTGAATATATATGAGATACGGAGTATAAAATAATAAAACATATCAACTGAAATAGGATAGGAGAAGTAATATATAGGCACAAATTGACCCGATGTGTTCGATGAACGCATAGTGAATAATAATAATAATAATAATAATAATTATTATTATTATTATTATTATTATTATTATTATTATTATTATTATTATTATTCCGTCTGTCATACTATAATCGACCCATTTCTTTTTTGTACGGGATTTAAAACAAAAGTGATTAGTGTGTAAAGTGTATTGTGTTTAGAGATGTAGTGTTGTTTATATATTTAGACATATTTTAAAACTAGAGCATCATAGATGCATAAAAACATATTGATATATGATCTTAAATGAAAGATCGTATCAAGACTTTTAATTTGGTATGAAAATTATATAAATTCGACAACAAACGAACAAGTTATGATAATTTAAAATTTTAAAATTTAAATTATATTGAGATACGTGCTGAAAGGTGGGTAGATGATGAGATTTAATTAGGAAAAATTAAGTGTAATAAGACATTTACTAATTGTACCATTTAGGTGTTAATTGTTTCCCAAAAAATAATGGGTCAATCATAATGAGACGGACTTAAAAGGAAAATGAGTCAATCATAGTGAGAATGAGGTATTATTATTATTATTATTATTATTATTATTATTATTATCTTGTGTCAACTTTATGAATAGGTGAGTTGATTGTACTTTGATTTGAAACTAAGGGGGGTGTATTCAATTGGGATTATGTTGGATTTTTTTAGATTTTAAAAAGTCTGTGGATTTAGAAAATTCATAGACTCATGTAGAGTTTGACTGACTTTTCTATAGACTCATGCAGAGTTTGGCTGATTATTTTTTATTGATTTACATGGATTTTCATAAACTTGAGAGGATTGTGGAATACACTTTTTAATGGAAAATTTATAGTAGTTTATATCATAAACTTTTAACTATTTAAAAAAAATCCTAAATTCTTCTTCCCTTTTTTATGGGAGTACTAATTATGAGCTTATAAAAATCTGTGCCTCAAAGAGGGTTTCAAATTCTTTATAGACGAAAGAAGTATAACATAGACTGCAACACCAAGTCAATTAAACGTGAACATTAATATAAAATTTGTATTGAACCGTCATTCTATTTTCTTTATATCTCCAACTGAGACATGATTTTATAAGATCTCAAGCATAACTGGTTTTGGCCATTATTGCCTTTATCTATATAGGTGCAAAATTCTAAGATGATGTACAGTAAAACCTCTCTATAGTCATATCCTTGAGACCACAAAAAATATTTTTAAATGGGGGTTATTCCTAAATAGAGTTATAAGGATTTTTTTTATTTTTTTTAAATGCATGTATATTATATAATGGTATAATTAGTAGATACATGTACATGTAATGTGTTAAACTTAATTGAACTAATTTACTCACGTAATATGAAAAGACAATACTCAAGAGTCACCCACCATAGATACATGTACTTGCTTTTGATTGCTTTAATTTTTTCATCTATAAATACTATGTATAATACATTTTTTTTTTATCAATTACATCAAATCAACATTTTCTTCCTAAATGTAAAATTATGATTTATTCCTAAATATTAATTACATTAAATCTATTAAATCTATTGTAATCTATTTAATCTATTGTAATCTATTAAATCTAGTAAAATCAACATTTTTTTATCAAATACATTAAATCTATTATAAAATTATATATATTATTATGATTTATTCCTAAATGGAGGTGTATTTATGTATGTTGGGACTTGAAAAAATATGAATTATGACAATATGGAGTTTATTCCAAATTATAACTGGTCCCAAGTTGGGACCATGAATTTTTATTCCTAAAGAGAGTTTATTCCTTAATAGAGTATTCTTTTTTAGAGGTTTTACTGTATATATGATTCCTAAGATCATATTTACAGATTTTCAAATCTGCTCATAAGATCATATATTTTCTATACATTAATTACATTAAAAATCAACGGAGTGCAATAATTATGCATTGACTATGGCCTAAATTATCCATCCCAACTTAAAGATTCAATTTTCAAACTTGAAGGATTCTAAAAACTGTCGCACACGAGGCTTCACAAGCACCAAGTCAATTAAACACAAGCAGAGAGAAGCAAAGAACTAACTTTAAAAAAAGGAATATTTGTGATGACGAACATGACTATGTTTTACTGGGTTTGAGTTGCCAAGTCATCATCATCAAAAGAATTTTTTAAGAATCTGACCTTTGTGAGAAGATTTGTGAAATCTCTGGTTGTTAGGAGAGATTTTGGAGAATGAAATCTATTCATGTTTTTTAAAGAGAATCAAAGAAAATCCATAGAGTATTAAAATCCATAGACTGTTGAATACCCCAGGTTTAAAAATCCGAATTGAATACCTCAAGATTTTTAAAGACTTTTAAAACTCCGGATTGAATACCTCAGGATTTTTAAAGACTTTTAAAAATCCGGATTGAATACCTAGAAACTTTTAAAGTCTTAAAAAATCCTACAGATTCCACAACCAATACACCCCCCTAAGTTAGTTGGTTTACCGGATGATAAAGATCTAGTTATCGTGTGCGCGTATTATACTAGCAATATGGTTAATGTCTAAGACTAAATATTTGAAGTTTAAGTCTTTCGTGATGTGATTTTTAAATTTTTTATTTAATTGTAAAAAAAACAGTTACCGAAAGTAATTGGCACTACGCATATAGTAGTACAGTAAAACCTCTATACAGTCATATCGTCGCGATCGGAAGAAAATTATTACTGTAGGGGGGTTATTCTTATGTGAGTTTTACATAGAAAATTAATTTATTTTTATAAAAAAATATTCAATTAAATACTACATCACATAGATACATTTAGCATATTCATGTACTTAATTAATATAAATTTGACTAAATTGTGCATTCACATTGTTAAGTTGGAATCTTATTGGCTTCAACAATAGGGTGTATATAGAGATAAGTTATTACGTACACGCAAATTGAAGGATATAGTGACAACCATAAAATTAAATATTTCACAGTCAACCATAGATAATTATTTTATGTCATCTTAAAGTTTGTATAATGATATTATATATATATTTATATATAATTGTGATTTATTCTATATGGAGGCATAAATCTTAAGACGGGACCGAAAAAAAATATGTTTTATTACAATATAGAGGTTATTCCTAAATACAACTGGTCCCGAGTCGGGACCATAAATTTTTATTACTATAGGAAGGTTATTCCTATATAGAGTATTCCCGTAGGGAGGTTTTACTGTATAATGAATCTAACAAAGGACATTCACATTACCAAACAAATCTAGAATTAAGACCCAACGACCAAGTCATAGACACGTGTCCATGGTTTATTGGGAGTTCGAGTGTGGGTCCCATTTGTTTGGGAAGAAATTTTGGTATTCATACTTTATGTTCAACTAAGATTTTGTAGTTTCATTTCATTTCATTCATGTTGCGGCTACTTGCTAGACTCGAATAACGAGGTGAGATGATATACTTCTTCCGTCTCAGTAATTGTCCTACTTTATTATTTTATAACTTATATATATTCAAAATATAAGACGATTAAACTGAGACGAAGGGATTATATTATTAGGCTTATTGATTATTTATATATAAATTACTGAATTTGTTCGAATTCAATTCACATCATTGGTGAATAAGCGAATCATATAATTTACTAATAACATTTGTTAGATCGTCGTAGAGCTGTCAAAAGTGGTCCGGCCTACCCGAGATTTAGGTAGGGCCGGGCTCTAGAAATAAAGGCCCAAAATTTCCCGGGTCTAAATAGCCCGGCCCAATGGGCCGCTGGGCTTTGTGGGCCATGGGCTAAAAAAGCCCGAAGCCCATTGGCTTATTTGACCCGATATATTTATGTAGTATTTTTTATAGTTATATATATAATATATTATTTATAAAATTGATGAAATATATGAAATTATTATTTTAATTATAAATTATTTTGATATATAGCCTTTTAGGTAATTAATTTAATTCTTGAGGTTAATTATTTCATATTTTAATTTATAAAATTATAATATAACATTTTTTACTCTTGCTTTCAAAAATATGTTAACAATTAAATTGACCAACATGATAATAAAAATATAAATTTTAAAATTTGTATTGTAATTTTTTTAAACAAAAATAAAATAAAAAGAGTTATGGGTCAGGTTGGCCCGAAGGCCCGATAGCCTATTATGGGGTCAGGTTGGGCTAGAGTTTTATGAGCCCGACTATTTTTAAGCCAGCCCAACCTGACCCTTTTAGCGTATGTGGCCCGTTGGGCTAGGCTGGGCGGGCCCGACCCGGCCTCTTTGACAGCTCTAGATCGTCGCATAGCATGTTTAAATTTTTATAATTGAAGAAATAAATTACCACGCGTCGCACTAACAAAACCTAAAATATAATGTGGATATAGTACGAGATAATTGGTGGCTAATGCAAAGACGGCTGATTATTAAATTATGAGAGAGAGAGAGAGAGTAGCAGAGTAGGAGTAATATTTTATAGTAAGGCGTAACAAACTGTAGTTGTGGGCGGTGTTTCCTTTTAATTTGCACCGCTCTAATTATTTATTGCATTTATTTATATCAACTCTATTTCGAAATCTTAAATTTTTCGCATGCGACAAACGATAAATGACAAAATCCTTTAATTCTGAAAATGAGACAAGTATTGACTCCCAATGCATAATCAAAAGAGTTAAGTTTACAGTAATTTCCGCAGTGAGTTTATTGAGTAATTAGTTCATTAGTCCAACAAATAAAATATAAAAGAAAAACGGAAAAATAATTGTAGTAGTACATTTTTATGCATTATTCTACCATTTCTTGCATTAGCCTTATAGAAATATTATATACCCCGTGTAAAAATAAGCACTACATAGTAATAATAAAAATTCATGATCTTGATTCGGAACAAATTATATTTTTAAGTATAACCTTAAAAAAAAAAGTATAACCTTCATTTTTATATATATATAAAAAATCATACTACCCCTATTTTGCCGAAAAAAGACTCATTTTATTATTTATTACCTCACATATAAATTACAAAAGAGTTTTTTTCAACAAAATGGAGTATTTATTTGTAGCCCAGCCTAAAGGATCATGGCCTTAGAAATAATTGACCATTAAATGACCTGAGCATTTGTTGTAGATTTAAATCAAGGTACACTTAAAACTAATTTACAATACTATTGCTTTATAACTGACTTTAAAACTCAAATCTAGAAAATAATTAAGCAAAAAAAATGCGTAGCCCATGGAGAATTATTAAAATAGTTGCACTAATAAAATTGGGGTTTTATTTTCTAGAGACATACTAATAAATTAGGAATTGAAAAACAAATTATTCTATTATTTGAAAATTTGACCAAGTCGTGATGTGGCCTTTACCTAAATCTTCAATACTATACGATATCAAAATGTCACTTTGTATTCAAATGCAATATTAGACTTTCCCAATACCCCATAAAAGGAAAAAAAGGAATATACGTACAGAAAGAGGTAGGGATTTCCTAGAAATACAAAGGCTGCCTATTAATTAAATTAAATTAAATTAAATTAAATTAAATACTCGTGGGTAGTATTAATTAAGTAATTATCTAAATCTCCCAGAAACAACGGCAGTAATGGTAGTAATTGCCGGCACATCAACGCCTTTGGCGCTCTTGTCTTCTGCCTCTGCCGCGTGACACGTTCACCCCTCATGTGGACCCCAAACACGCTTTAGCGCGCGCACACACAGCCATCCTTTCTCTCTCTCTCTCTCTCACACTGCACAGGCGCAGCACACAACCGTACGTACAACGGGCTATACGTATACGTATACATACATAGATATTAGATACTCTCTCTTATTATTACTTGGGCGGCGGCCCCCAGTCAAATCCCTCGTTGACCGCGCCACCCCCCCTACCCCCTTACCCCAATCCGCCAAACATTTCCGTATATAAAATGAGCCTCCTCCTTAACTATATCCATACCCAATTCTTAACACAAGCTTTTAATTAGAAAGATAAAATTTGCTTTCTCACTTTCTTAGAAAGAGAAAACACGAATGGCGATGAAGGAGAAGACGGCCGCCGGTAACGCCAAGACTAACGGCGTCAAGGAGGTGCACTACCGGGGGGTGAGGAAGAGGCCGTGGGGGCGTTACGCCGCCGAAATCCGCGACCCGGGGAAGAAATCCCGCGTCTGGCTCGGCACCTTCGACACCGCGGAGGAGGCGGCGCGTGCGTACGACACCGCGGCGCGCGAGTTCCGCGGCGCGAAGGCCAAGACGAACTTCCCCCTCCACCCCGACGCCGCCGTCACCGTCGTCCACAGCCCCAGCCAGAGCAGCACCGTTGAGTCCTCCAGCGGCGACCTCAACCACCCACGCGCCCCCGTCGTGGAGCTCGACCTCACGCGCCGCCTCGGCGCCGCCCCGGACAGGGCGGTCACCGTGGCGGAGATCGGCGGGATGGGTTCCATCAGCGGGTTTCAGTTCTTGCGGCGGCAGCCGGCCATGGCGGTGCTACCGAACGGGCAGCCCGTGATCCTTTTCGATCCGGCCATGGCGGCGGCGGCGTACCGGATGAACGCGGTGGGCGTGGGTTACGGACGCGGCGGCGCGATGCAGAGCGAGTCCGACACGTCGTCGGTGGTGGACGAGAACAATTTTGATGGGCAGGATGGTAAGAGAGGGCTGGATCTCGATCTGAACATGCCGCCGCCCCTGGAAGTTTGAATGTGGATGATGATGATAACTGAGAATTTGATGATTGTTGAGGAGGAAACTGACGCCTGAACCTGATTCTGTAAATATATTTGAAACATAGAACCCTTTTTTTTTGCAGCTAAGAGTAATTTCTCTTTGGTTGTTTCGATTGTAGCCGGCCCGGCTATTATTAGGGTTTCATTAATTTTCCCTTCTTGTTATTTTCTGAAAAAGAAAAAAAGATGAAGAAATTCGTGTTATTTTTTAGTAATTTGAGGTTATTTTTGAGTAATTTGAGGTTGTTGGCATCAAGATCCATCCATGATATTATATTTCGTTCGACATAATATATTTCAATTCATATTAAATTTTGGTTTACGAAGAACAATCGTCGCTTTCGTTCCAAAAATCTTAGATGAATTCGAAGCTCTCAGTTCGCCCAGGCAATTAAATTTAAAAGCAAGTTTATAAAACGAAATTGGAAGAAATATAGAATTGTGACGAAGTAAAGAGAAAGGGAGGTGGGAGTGGTCAATAAAGTAAAGAAAAAGAGGGGAAATTGAGTGGCAAGAGGGGAAGGATGAGAGAGAAAGAGGAGAGAGAGAGAGAGAGAGCGCACCGACGGCGAGAGAGGTGAGGTGAAGCGAAGTTGGAGAGCGGGGCCCAGCCCAGAGAGACCTCCGAATTCCGTGTTGACGGGATACATGTCGTGCCTAAGGTGGACGGCACGTGTTACTTTTCGCTTGCCGCCCACCACTATAAAATAAATACTCCTACTACCTCAAATCTGTTTTCCAATTTTTTTAATTTTATTATATTTCGCCGCTTTCGCTAATAATGCGTTCATATTGAGAACACCTTTCTCCTATTCTCTTTATTTATTTATTTTCCCGAAAGCCAGCCACAATGTAATACGGAGTATTAACAAGAGATAAAAGCGCATCAATTTGTGAATCTCACTGTTTAATTATAATAATAATAATTGTAAAGCAAAATATTGAAATTGTAAAGGGTGATGGGGAGGGGTAGATTAGTAATTTAGGCGGGGCGGGAGGATATAATAATGAAAGGTGGGAGAGGGGAACAAGAAGCGTGTGGGAGAGCGGGAGGCCGACAGGAGGCGGTGGGGTCCACGGCGGAAGACTTGGGATGTCGCGCCATCCGCCAGCCGCTATCGCGTGGGGCCCCGCCATCTTTTTATTTGCGTCGGCGGAATTTGTGGACTACACTTTGGTTTCCGCTTTTCCCTACTTCCCCTCCCTATTCCCTATTTCCTGTTTCCTTCTTTTTCTTCACATTTTATTTTTTATTTTTAGTATTTTTTTATACCATCTACATTTCTTGTTTTTTTTTTATCAGAAAAGGATAAGTAATATTAAAAACGTCGGAATGGTACGAGACATACCACCCGAAGATATAATCACGTTACAGCCCAAGTGATCGAACTTATTTTCGTAAGGTAATTAATGCATGTAGACAAGAAATTAACGAACACGAAAGTAAACGGAACACAAAGGGATTTACGTGGTTCGATCTATTGGAATAGATCTACGTCCACGGGCGGAAAGAGTATGGATCTTTATTGCTTGTATGAGTAGTGATTACAAGATTGTTCTCCCCCTCTCAATCTATTCTAAACCCCTATTTATAGGTAATTACATGGAGTTTGACTATAATACAAAGTCTTCTCCTATTTGGACTCTAGCTTGATCCTCTTATTAGGGATAGACACCGAGCTTCTATCTCTCTCTTGGAGCTTGAGTTGTAGTCGATGTAGGAGTTGCCTTGATGAAGAAATCTCTTTGAAGTGGGCCGAGCTGCGTGGGCCGAGCTGAACTGTCGGAGCCCAATTATATTGGGCTTGATGCTTGGGCCTAGGAGCTGGGCCATATCCTATCACATCCCCCCCTAAAAAAGATGTAGAAGCGAGGGTGTGATTTAGGGTAGATAGTTGAGGTAGGAGTTGATAAAGTGCATTTCCTCATCGAAACTTAGTTTTGACGAAGTCAATTGCGTACCGCCTCATGAAGGCGAGGGAAAGGAAAGTACGGCCTCGTTAAGACAATGGAAAAGTGAGTACCGCCTCGTTAAGACGAGGGAAAAGTGAGTACCGCCTTGTGAAGATGAGGGAAAAGAGAATACCGCCTCGCTAAGACGAGGGAAAATAGAGTACCGCCTCGCTAAGACGAGGGAAAACAGAGTACTGCCTCGTTAAGACGAGGGAAAAGAGAGTACTGCCTCGCTAAGACGAGGGAAAAGAGAGTATCACCTCGTTAAGACGAGGGAAAAGTGAGTACCGCCTCGTTAAGACGAGGGAAAGTGAATATCGCCTCGTTAAGACGAGGTCGAGCTTAAATTCGCATTGTCCCTTCGGAAATTAGATTTCGACGAAGTCGGAATGCTTGCCACCTCGTTAAGACGAGGTGGGTAAGAATTTTGCATTGCCCCTTCGGAAATTGGATTTCGACGAAGTTGGAATGCTTGCCACCTCGTTAAGACGAGGTGGGTAAGAAATTTGCATTGCCCCTTCGGAAATTAGATTTCGACGAAGCCGGAATGCGTTGAACAGCACGACTTCGTTAAAGACGAAGTTTAGGCTTTAATTAGCACGACCTCGTCTTCAGACGAGGTTTAGGCTCTTCTCTGTTTTAAACAAAGGCCGTATCTTTGTTTTTAACCGAGGTTAGGTCAATACGCGCGTTTTAATTTTACTCCTATTATGTAGTTTATTAAGTACCCTCGTCAGGTTTTTACTAGCTCACTTCGGAAATTGGATTTCGACGAAGTTTGGCTTTAAATTGCTCACTTCGGAAATTGGATTTCGACAAAGTTTGGCTTTAAATAGCTCACTTCGGAAATTGGATTTCGACGAAGTTTGGCTTTAAATTGCTCACTTCGGAAATTGGATTTCGACAAAGTTTGGCTTTAAATAGCTCACTTCGGAAATTGGATTTCGACGAAGTTTGGCTTTAAATAGCTCACTTCGGAAATTGGATTTTGACGAAGTTTGGCTTTAAATAGCTCACTTAGGAAATTGGATTTCGACGAAGTTTGGCTTTAAATAGCTCACTTCGGAAATTAGATTTCGACGAAGTTTGGCATTAAATAGCTCACTTCGGAAATTGGATTTTGACGAAGTTTGGCTTTAAATAGCTCACTTCAGAAATTGGATTTCGACGAAGTTTGGCTTTAAATAGCTCACTTCGGAAATTGGATTTCGACGAAGTTTGGCTTTAAATAGCTCACTCCGGAAATTGGATTTCGACGAAGTTTGGCTTTAAATATGGCTTTACATTCCCTATTTGTCGAGATAATATGCATAAGTGAAGTAGAGAGAGATGTGCAAGATGTATGCAAATGCAAGATGTATGCAAGACCCTAAAAAGACGACCTAAATGACCTAAATGAACTATATGAACTTGGACATTACTCCCAACCACTTGTGCAAGGTATCTCTTTAAATGAGTAATGTGCCGTGCACGGGGTATTGGCTTACCGGATAAGTGGGTGAGCTTGTACGACCCTGTGTCGAGGACTTCTTCAACTCGGTACGGTCCTTCCCATGTGGCTTCAAGCTTGCCGAGCCTTTCCGCTTTACTGACCTCGTTGTTCCGAAGTACGAGGTCGCCTGCTTGGAATTGTTGGTACTTCACTCTTTGGTTGTAATACCGTGCCACTTGTTGTTTGTACTTGGCTTCTCTTGTGTAGGCGAACTCTCGTTTCTCCTCTAACAGATCCAGTTCGGTTCGGAGGTCTTCGTCATTACTTAGGAGTTTGACTTCGAGAGACTTCGGTCAGCCTCGGCCTTGAGAGTGGACATGTCTCCTCGGCTTCGTCAGTACTTAGGAGTTTGACTTCGAGGGACTTCGGCCGGCCTCGGCCTTGAGAGTGGACCTGTCTCCTCGGCTTCGTCAGTACTTAGGAGTTTGACTTCGAGGGACTTCGGTCGGCCTCGGTTGAGTGTGGACCTGTCTCCTCGGCTTCGTCAGTACTTAGGAGTTTGACTTCGAGGGACTTCAGTCGGCCTCGGCCTTGAGAGGACGTCGCCTAGGCCTTAAGAGGACTTCGTCACGTCGGCCTTGAGAGGAATTCATCATCTTTATTGTGCTTTGCCTCGAGTGTGGGCTTCGTGCTGGTCAGAACGTCGGCTGCGACTTTGGTACCTCTTGAGGGTGCTGTCGCGCACCAATTGCTCTATGACCGCAGCAAGCTTTCTGCATTCCTCGATATCGCACCCGTAATTCTCATGGAAGCGACAGTACTCCTTGGATCAGCGCTTCTCCCTTCCACTTGACATGGGCCGAGGCTTCTCTAACATATCGGTGTGAGTTGGCTTCGGCCTCATCAATGGAGTGAGTTGGCTTCGTTCCTAGTTTTGCCGAGGTCCGAGCCTGGATTCCAGGGGTGTATGTTGGAGCCTGTCGAAGGCACTTCGCCGACTTTGGCCTCGGTCATTCCGATCCTTCTTTCGATCTGAAGGTTTGGCCTTGTCGGCTTCGCGCTTGTGCCTATCAGCTTTGTCGGCTCTTGCTAACCGACCTGCTATGCCATAATGGTTTCGTAGTGCGAGGTAATTGTCCTCATCGCGCCGAGGTGAGACGGTGTCGCGCCGAGGTGAGATGGTGTTGCGGCGAGGTGAGATGTGATGGTGGCCCCGTTGGCGGATCCCGACGTCCCGTGCGTCTATGATCCTGACGCTAGGGGACTTTTGCCGATGCTGCGATCCGGAGGTAAGCTTCGTGCTCTCTACCATCTTTGCGTGAGGGTTGTCCTTTTTCACGGCTGAGCGTTGTGTTGTTTTTGGCGAGCTGGAGAAAATCTTGCTAAGCTTATCCAACATGCTCAATGTGTCCGTCCGGAGTCTGGCCTTTGGCGTGTTCCTTCCTAGATAGCCGGTATGTTGCCGGGTGTAGATCTTGCGCCTGGCTTGCCTCGCCTTTGTGGATTTTGGCTTCCTGAACAGGTGGATTTGTTGTCGGACCTTGTCCGGTTTGCTGAATATCCTTTTCCGTGTTGGCGGCGGCAGCGGCGGCGATTGATTGTGTTGGAATCCTCTCGACGAGTAGAGCATGTTTTCAGGTGGTTTCGTCCGATTTGGTGGTGATTTCAGTCCGGAATTGGCAAATAACAGAAGCTGCTCCGAACGAATCGTGATTTCGCGAGTCGTGCAGCAGCATGAACTTCCAGACGCGATTCCCGCCGCACCGGTGATCAGTTTTTGACGGGCAACCTACCGTTGGAATCCTCTTGACGAGTAGAACATGTTTCCGGGTGGTTTCGTCCAATTTGGTGGTGATTTCAGCCCGGAATTGGCGAATAACAGAAGCTGCTCCAAACAAATCGTGATTTCGCGAGTCGTGCAACAGTATGAACTTCCAGACGTGATTCCCGCCGCACCGGTGATCGGTTTTTGATGAGCAACCTACTGTTGGAATCCACTCGACGAGTAGAACATGTTTCCGGGTGGTTTCGTCCAATTTGGCGGTGATTTCAGTCCGGAATTGGCGAATAACAGAAGCTGCTCCGAACGAATCGTGATTTCACGAGTCGTGCAACAGTACGAACTTCCAGACGTGATTCCCGCCGTACCGGTGATCGGTCCTTGACGAGCAACCTACTGTTGGAATCCTCTTGACGAGTAGAACATGTTTCCGGGTGGTTTCGTCCAATTTGGTGGTGATTTCAGCCCGGAATTGGCGAATAACAGAAGCTGCTCTGAACGAATCGTGATTTCGCGAGTCGTGCAACAGTACGAACTTCCAGACGTGATTCCCGCCGCACCGGTGATTGGTTTTTGACGAGAAACCTACCGTTAGAATCCTCTCGACGAGTAGAACATGTTTCCGGGTGGTTTCGTCCGATTTGGTGGTGATTTCAGTCCAAAATTGGCGAATAATAGAAACTGCTCCGAACAAATCGTGATTTCGCGAGTCGTGCAGCAGCACGAACTTCCAGACGCGATTCCCGCCGCACCGGTGATCGGTTTTCGACGGGCAACCTACCGTTGGAATCCTCTCGACGTGTAGAACATGTTTCCAGGTGGTTTCGTCCAATTTGGCGGTGATTTCAGTCCGGAATTGGCGAATAATAGAAGTTGCTCCGAACAAATCGCGATTTCGCGTTTGGGGGGATCGCGTTGGTCTTCCTGTCATGGCTGTAGATTACCTAGAAAACTTTTGACCAAAAATCACAAATTTTCGTTTCCCACAGACGGCGCCAGCGATCGAACTTATTTTCGTAAGGTAATTAATGCATGTAGACAAGGAATTAACGAACACGAAAGTAAACGGAACACAAAGGGATTTACGTGGTTCGATCTATTGGAATAGATCTACGTCCACGGGCGGAAAGAGTATGGATCTTTATTGCTTGTATGAGTAGTGATTACAAGATTGTTCTCCCCCTCTCAATCTATTCTAAACCCCTATTTATAGGTAATTACATGGAGTTTGACTATAATACAAAGTCTTCTCCTATTTGGACTCTAGCTTGATCCTCTTATTAGGGATAGACACCGAGCTTCTATATCTCTCTTGGAGCTTGAGTTGTAGTCGATGTAGGAGTTGCCTTGATGAAGAAATCTCTTTGAAGTGGGCCGAGCTGCGTGGGCCGAGCTGAACTGTCGGAGCCCAATTATATTGGGCTTGATGCTTGGGCCTAGGAGCTGGGCCATATCCTATCACCAAGTATTATATAGATGATTAAAAGCCCAGTCGACGTATCTAGACGTTGCTTCAGAATCTCCTTTAACTAGACACTAATTCCAAAACCTACACTTAATTTCCTCTGCTATACGTCTAAAGTCCCATTACTTCGCCTCGAACGTCACCAAATTCCGCCACTTCCAAATTACCCAAGTCACACACGACCACAAGCCTCCAAGCCTCTTCTCATATTTTCTAGAACCAAGCAAATTAGAAAAACTCATGAAATGATTTAATCTCCCTCTCGGCTCTACCCAGCAAACCCCAATCCAACTAGTCAACTTCTTCCACAACAAATTAACTTTTTCGCAGTCAAAGAGGAGATGATCCACCGTTTCAGGCACATTGTTGCAGCAGCTGCACGCCAATTCCAGCTGTCCGGAAGAGATTCTCTTCGCCAAATTTTCCTTGGTCGGCAAGCGATCTCTGAATATCCTCCACGACGCCATTAGCGCCTTGAGTGGGGCGAAAGATTTCCATAATTTTTTAAAAGCTGGAGAACGACTGCTACCACTGGTCGAAGTAATCCGTCTTCTCGCAATCTCTTTGTAAGATTTTTTAACCGAGTAAGCGCCTGTCGACGATCCATGCCACCTCCACGAATCTCTTGATCCTATAGTGATGGAATACTTTTGCAAAAACTGAAGTAGTTCGCCTTCCCACACCTTCTCCCTCTCCCTCAATTCGCGTCTCCAGCCTATATCCCATTTCCACCTACCATTTTCCCACTGCCCCATTTCCCCCACCTTCTTGTCCTTCTTAGTGCTAAGTTGAAATAATCTATGAAAAACATGTTTCAACGGCTTTTCCCCAGACCAAAGGCCGTCCCAGAAATCTGCAGTCATGCCATCACCAATCAGCTGTTCTATGCCCTCCCAGAACCATTCTCCCTCCACCCCTGTAACACACTCAAGCACTGAATTCCACCACCCCCACGACCCCTCCTCCCTACAGACCTACATTCTCCCCCTCTACTCCAATTAATCTCTCCAAACCTAGACTTTAACACTTTAACCCATAGGCTCTCCTTTTCGTTGAGGAATCGCCAAACCCACTTGCATAAGAGAGCTTTATTGAATACCAACAAGTTTTTGATTCCAAGCCCTCCCTCTTTTTTCTCTCTACACATCTCGTCCCAATTTACCCACGCTATCTTTTTCTCCCCCTCATTCCCGGCCCAAAAAAAATTACGTTGGATAGATCTGATCTCCTTCTCCACTTTTTTAGGAATTTTGAGGAACGACAGCACATAGAGTGGCATAGAAGAGAGCACTGAATTCACCACCGTTGCCCGTCCTCCCAAAGAAATCGATTTAACATCCCATCTAATCACTCTCTTTCTAATTCTCTCCACCACCTCCTTCCATCCCTCTGCCCCACCAACTCGACCTCCCACCTTCATCCCAAGATAAAAAAATCGGACCCGACCCGACCCTACATCCCAACACACCTGCCACCCTCTCCAACAAAGCAGATTCCAAATTTACCCCAAAAGCACAACTTTTTTCAAAGTTGACAGCTAATCCAGATAATAACTCAAATTTCTTTAGAATGCACTTAATCACCCTAGCTTCTTCCACGTTACCGTCAAACGAAAACAAAGTGTCGTCTGTGTATTGTAAATGCGAAATGACAACTTTTTCCCGTCCGATCGCCACCCCTGGATCAGCCCCACTCTAATCGCTCTTCGTATCAACAAATTAAGCCCTTCTGCCGCCACAAGGAAGAGAAACGGGGAGAGAGTATCGCCTTGACGTAACCCCCGCTCCAAGTTGAACTCCCCTGAGGGGCTCCCATTCACAAGCACATTTGCAGAGGCTGTCGTAATACATTCCTTGATCCAACGGATCCATTTATCCGGGAAGTTCATGTGTTTCAACATCCCAAGAATATATTTCCAGCTAACCGAATCATAGGTCTTAGCGAAATCAGCCTTGAAAAACACTCTTCCTACCTTAAAGGCTTTTGCATCCTCCATCAATTCATTCAAGATCACCACGCTATCCAAGATAGTCCTACCTTATAAGAACGCGGATTGTGCAGGGCCAATAAGCTTCCCCATAACTAACTTCAGTCTCCTTGCCAATGCCTTGGCGATAATCTTATATAAGCAGCCGACCAGGGATATCAGTCGAAATTGGTTGAGCCCACAACTTCCTTCTTTTTTTGGAATCAGAATGATAAAGAAAGAGTTGCAACCCCTCGCCAACTTCCCGTTCATAAAGAATTCCTCCATCACTCTTATAAGGTCTCCCTTAAGCATCTCCCAACAATCCTTAAAAAAATCAAAGTTGAACCCGTCTGGGCTAGGGCTTTTAGATCCCTCGCAGTCCCAGACAGCCTCTCTGATTTCGCTTTCCGAAAATGCGCTAGTAAGGAAATCCCCGTCACTCCTATCCAACTTTGTTTCAAACAGGTCATCCGGCATCTCCACTCCTCCCACCCCCCTTTCTCTGAATTGATTCTTAAAGTGCAAGAATATCTCCTCCTTAATTCTACATGGATCATCCACCCAACTTCCCCCAATCTCCAGCCCTGTTATTCCATTCTTACTTCTTCTCCTGTTAATCGCCCTGTGGAACATTTTACTATTCACATCCCCCTCCTTAACCACCTCACCCTTGCCTTTTGAGCAAGAACACTTTTCTTGATGTTGAGTTGGAGGATCAGTCTAGCTTGAGCCTCACTCCTCTGAATAACCTCAGCCTCTATAAGCCCCCTTTCATCATCCCTTATATCAAGAACGTGAATCTTTTCCTTTGCCTCACTGATTTTTTGTTCAAAATTACCAAAATGATTCTGGTTCCATAGCCTAAGAACCCCTTTTAATCTCTTCAACTTTTCCTTAAAAACATAACTGCCCCACCCCTCCACTTCCTCTGCCCTCCATGACTCTGCCACCTTATCCTTGAAACCCGGACTAGAGAGCCACACATTAAGAAACCTAAAGGGGCGAGGTCCCCAATCAGAATTTTTTGACGAAAGAACCAAGCTACAGTGATCTGATACAGTTCTAGGAAGCCCCCTCAATTCGGTGTCCCTCCAAGTATTCACCCATTTATCGTTGATGTTGGGATATTATGTTAAAGGGGAACTTGGATTCAATTGTGTTTTGATTGGATTCCAAAACCCTCATAGAATATGTCCCTTACGATCTTTGATGATCCAGCTCAAGTTACAATGTACATTTTAATGTATTAGAAAAGCTCGCTTGTTAGGGAGCTCTCATCTTAAGTGTAACTTTAGAGCGTTTAGGTGAAAACGCCTGTCTGAAGAAAGCCAAAACGCCTGTCTAAAAGAAAGCCAAAGCGTCTGTCTAAAGGAAAGCAGAAACACGCTTTCAGGGCAAAACGCCTATCAGGATCAGAGCGCGCTTCCAAAGTCAAAGCGCGTGCTTCCAGTTTAAAGCGCCTTCCAGGGCCAGAGCGCGCTTTCAGGTCAAAGCGCCTCTCAGGACCAGAGCGCGCTTTCAGCTTGAGCGAGAGCGTCCGACAAGCAGGTGAGATGTGTCAGCTGCCAGACCACGTGTCCGCTCCAAATTGCTCAACGGACTGTGATATGTCTAATCGCCGAATTTGCAGGGCTAGGCTCCACTAGTCAATGGCTATCTTCCTAGGATTGTGCTCTATAAAGGAAGAATTCAAATTCGGATTAGACAAGTAAGGAACACGCCCTCTATCTCTCCAACGGATAGATTAGTGTCCCTTACTATAAATAGAAGGTTCAAGCTATATAAAAAAGAGAGATGAGAGAGCAAGCAAATAAAGTAGAAACCGTCCTACATCTCTCCCAAAAAGATCTTCGGATCTCAACCTTCTAGTTTATCCATAAGGCTTCAACTTCTATATCCATAAGCCTTAGAGAGAAATCCTAGCCTTCTACATTATGCTTTATTATAAAAGGATTTCTCATTAGTTGGAAACTATACGAACCCAAACTCAAACCTAAACCGAGTTTGAGAGTTTAGTTTGTAAAGGTTATAAGGCTCGTGAGTGCCTATCGTATAAACTCATAGGCTCGTGAGTGCCGATCGTATAAACTCACATAGGCTCTTGGGTGCCCGTTGTAAACCCCAAACTTTGAGTGAAGTTCATCACCGAGTGAAGGTGGTAAGAGTGGATGTAGGAGCGTAACCTCCAAACTACTATAACTCTTGTATTATGCGCTTTACATTCTTTATGCTTTGATTATTCATCACACACACTCACGCTCTAAGTGATAAACTGTTTTAAGTGCAAGATAACTAAAGCGAGTATAATAGCTCACCACATTCCGCACTGCACCACTCGCCAAGCAAGAAGCTTTGAAAGTGTGAAACACTTTCAAAGCGTCACGCTTCGCAAGAGGCCGAAAAATCGAAGAGAAGTTAAACACTTCTCCACACACGTATTCACCCCCCCCCCCTCTACGTGTGTTACTCGCTATCTTTTGGGACCAACAGTTGATAAGCGCCCTATCGATCCTACTCTTGCACCTCCCCCCACCCTCGTACCATGTGAATTTCCGCCCCCTAAGACTCACATCTAACAACTTCCCTCCCTCCACAAACTCCACAAAATCCCTGATATCTCTAATTGAAGCTCCCCCTCCCGAACCCGCCCTCTCCCCTGTCATCAAAATAGAATTAAAGTCCCCGATTATACACAAATTCGACTCCGTCCTTTGTTCAAGGACCAGTAGAATCCTATCCCACAACTTCTTTTTGTCCTCTATTCTACACGGAACGTAAACGTTGATCACGCATACTTCTTCTCCCGTAGCTCTCAAAAACTCATTAATAACCACCCCTCCTCCAATTTCCCAACCACTCACACAACAGAATTTCTTCTCATCCCAAAAGGATAACACCCCCCCCCCCGACCTGCCCGTAGCTCCCTCTGTTGCCCATTTCAGCCTTCCATCCTTCCAGATTCTGCACCCTTTCTCCTCCGAGAACACCTCAATCTTCGTTTCTTGGAGACAGCAAATATCCAAATCATTCTTGGTGAAGAGAGAATAAACTCATCTTTCTTCACCGTGCTCCCCAAACCTCTGATGTTCCAAGACCCAATCTTCATTCCAACCTTTTTTCTCCCTCCCCCAGCCCAACCGAAGGTAACGTATTTCCCTCTATCATCGTCGCCACCTGTTCCTCCGAAAGGTGCGACTTCAGCCCGATTTTCTTACCTAATTCCCAACATTCCTTTCCATTAAAGAGAGAAGCACTTCATCCCTTCCCTCCTCCCCCATTCCTCCTGCTGCCTTTCTTTTGTTTTCCCCTGCCCAACCCTCCCTCCTCTCCCGACGCCATTGCTCTAATAAAGGTCTTGAAAATTTTCGTGTTGTACTGTACTTTTTTCCTTCCGCGAGATTTATTTTCCTTCACTCTCAATTGGTGCGACCCCCCTCCCCTTCCATCTCGATCTCCCTCACCTTAGAAACCCTTCCCTCATCCCTCTTTCCCAGCGACATCTCCGGAATAAAGAGATTTTGCATCCAATTAACCTCACTCAAACTCTCCGTGTGGGTTGTCCCCGACATAGGCCGATCTTCCCTTTTCTCATTAAGCCCACTTAAAGAAACATGCTCCCGCGAATCACTTCCCCACGTGGGCCTAGAACAAGCCCCCACATCTCCAAGGCCATTAACTCTCTCACTCTCTTTTGAGCCCAACCCACTATCCCTTCTAATCCCTAACCCATTAATGCTCTCACTCCCCTCTCCGACATCAACCTCGAAACTCGCACTCATTTGGAAACTTCCCCCATACTCAAAGCCCCCCGCCGCCTTACCAGCCGCCTTCCCTCTACCCAATGTCAACTTTCCCTCTCCCCCTTTTGCATGCGTCGCTGGTAAAGAGGCATCACCTCCGCCGTTCACTGATTGTCCCATTTCTTCCTCCGATTCCGACGACGATAAGAGCAACGCCTCCACCGACTCTGACCCCTCCGAAAATTCCAGCTCCGAATTAACCGGCTCCTCCTCTGACCAACAATCCCCAAAAGTATTAAAACCAAGCTCCTTCTCCAAATTGGAATTTCCTCTATTTTAATAGAGAAATGAACACCATTGATCTCGCATTTAAGGACCCTATCAATGGTAGCCAAACCAGTAGAGATCTTAACAAAAGCTCCATCAAAGCGATGCTTATTGGACGTTAAATCATGCAACTCAACGAACTTTCCAAACTTTGAGCACCCTAACGCAAAGAATCTCTCATTCCACGCTTGGAGAGGGACTCCGAGCCATCTTGTCCACACAGTTCTATTCTGAACAACGTTCGACAGCAGCCACGAGTGCCACCATTCAAACCAGAACTTGATCCACTCGTCCAAGCCATTAAGTATCTCTGCCGTTTTCCCTTCCTTCTCCTTCTGTAACACAACAAGGTTATTTCCTAAGTGCGAGACCTTGAGAATCCCCGTGCATTCCTCGTTCAACTCTTTCCCATAATCCGCCCATGAAAACTCCCCTTTCAAGTATCCTGTGAAGACATCCTTCAGCCATGATACTTCTTGTTCCTCGCTCCTAAACAAGAGAGAGTTATCCCCCCCGTCTGCGACCTTAACTTTGCCTTTTAGGATCTCAGCGTACGGCACTCCTTCCCTCCTCCTCCATCCTTCCCCTACCTCCACCATTCCTCTACCACACACTCTCGCCTCCCCACCCTCCTTGTGCCCCCCACTTTTTTTCCTGCCATTCTCTCTCTCGAATCTTGGCTTAGAAGCCCTTATGATGTAAGACCCGATCCACACGCCGTTCAGCTTTTCCAGTAGCCCTACCTTATCTTCCCCACCTAGAAACCTAACAAATCCGAACCTTCTACCCGTTTTGTCTCTCTTCTCCGGAATGAACACATCTGCCACCTTACCCACTTCTTAGAATCTATGTCTAATCTCATCCACCGTGCATTTATCGGGAAAGTTCATGAAGAAGAAAGTTGTCGGAGAGCAGTCTTTCCTCGCCGTGGGAGTTCTCGATCGGCGATAGCGCACCTCCTGCCACCCACTCTCCTTTTCTCTCTCCATTGTTACACCTCTCTACATTTCTTGTTATTGCATCACATGTAATCAAATTTAAGTAATACTACCTCCATCCATTTATATTAGAACTCTTTCCGTTTTGGTCCGTCCCATTATATTAGAGTTCTTTTCTAAAATGACAAAAAATACTTGCCTACAATATCCTCACATTCCTCTCATTCCTTGGTTTATGTGCAAGTCAAATGAGCTCTAATATAAGGAGAATGAGGTAGTATCATGAAAAGAATATACAGTACTCACTCCGTCCATTTGACTTTTTTTAAAATGTGGTGGTCTACCTCATTCAATAACTTTATTTAAATTGTTAATAGCTTTAATTTTTGGTTAAGTGGGTTGTGTCGCCAAAAGAGAAAAGACAAAAACTTAGGTGAGGACGGCCACATAGTTTGGCCAGATTAAGTGCCAATTTTTATACAGAAAAGTGCTAATCTATATGAATAAAAGTGTCAATCATTAACATAATTATTTAACGAATAAAAGTGCCAATTTTTAAAAGTGTCAATCTTTATACAGAAAAGTGATAATCTACACAAATAAAAGTGTCAATTTTTTGAACGGCCACATAGTACACCCAGGCTCACCCAAGTGTGCCCCAAGAGAAAATATGTCAAATGAGGTGAGACACCTTATTTAGAAAATATGACCAAATGGAGTGAGACGAGATAGTAGTTCGTGTTAGAGCAATCACAGCCGATAGCCCCATTTTGGGCTCTCTCCCACTTTTACGGTGGAGAGAGCCCCTCCCTCAAAATTAGCCCTAGTATGGGCTCTCTCCGATTTTATTTTTCATTTACTTAATTTTTTATTTCGATTTTGATTTTTATTTAATGATTTCATTTATATTTTTTTATTTTGAACAAACAAACAATTACTCCAACAGCTTCTCCGACTAAACTCACCATTTGGACTAGGAGGAGCTCATGTTTCTCCAACTGCTTATCCGTCATTGTATTTGTATTTGTATTTGTCATGAGCAACTTGTGATGATCCTTTATCAGCTTCCCCTATGCATAAGTTGCCATACGGTGTTTTCCTTGACGAGATCGAGAACGTTTTCCTCTGAGAAGCACTCCAGTTCAATCGTGTCCTCTGAAGTTATCATTTGTTTACCTTTATTTCGGTCCTGCACTTTTGCTTGTTTCATCTCAATTGGTCGGCTCCGATTACAAAAATCGAATGACTCTTCTAAGATGGAGAATTTGCTCGAGCTGGATGACCCAGAGTTACTCATTTGGCGCTTATCAGATGAAACATCGTCACAGCAGATTTGATGAAATTTAGGAGTTTTAATCAACTCTTGTCATGCTTCCTTGTGCACTTGAAAGTTACCTTTTCTCAGATTAAAACAAGGCATCTGCTTTATCTTGCCCCCTCGTAGTTGGCAACATTTTGATTAAACCAATCGTTGAATTGATTGTCCATCGAATGATAAACAAATTTGGAATGAAATGTGAATAATTGAAAAAATATTATGCAGATTGAAGAAGAAGATGGTGAAACTGGTGTGAAAAAAATGAGAATGAAGAATATTAATTTATAGGGAAACAAGTAGAGGTAAAATCCAACTTGTAATTTTTTTTTTCAGCCAAAAATTCAATTAAGAAAAAATAGCGCGATGATATCATAATGACGTCACCATGTGGGGCTTGGTGCTGGTTCGCTCCAGCGAAACCCAGGGGATCCCCCAAGGGCTCGCCAACGCGAAGCCAGGCTCGTTCACGGCGGCGAGCCCCCGAGCCCCAACCCACTGAGACTGTCCTTTAGAGGAATAATGGAAGTTTTTCGACATGAATTTTTAAGTTTTTTAATGAGTGGACATTAAAGAGATTTTTGGTTTTCACTTAATAAAGTCATATTAAAATGATTTTTTTTGAAAAATAAATTGAAATAAATATTAAAAATAGTTTTTAGTTGATTTTTGACCGTAAAAGAAAATTATGGATATCAAACTCATGTCCAAAAATAAATTATCCACACATTTAGTGGAAATGTGAGAATAGAAATATAAGTATACGCTTGTTTTATGAATGGAGGGACTATTATATTGGACATCACGATAATAAAATATATATCTAAGGATGACTGTTTCTATATGAAAAACTTGGTAGACAACGAAAATATTGTTCCTCTCCCTCACAAAAATTTGAGTTCCCCTATGAAAAACAGTGAAAATAGACGAAGGTAAAACCAAGAATATCAGTAGGAAGTTTCTCTTTGTGTGCTTATTTATATTCTATTCATTGTTATGGAAAAGGAAAACAAACACAATATCTATGTGAGGGGATGAGGCAATGCCTCATGGGGGTAGGGTATAGCCTTCCACAATATTGATATACTAAAACTTTTGTTCCTTAATATTCGTACTACTTTATTATATAGAATCCAAAATCAGTTTTCGGTAATAAAAAAAAAAAAAGAGACAACGATTAAAATGCCCTTTTAGAGTATAGTAAATTAAATTTTGCCCTCCACATGAGTAAATACGAGTATAATATTTGCCCAATATTTCAATATTCTCCCCAAAATACCCTTACTTTCCCCTCTCTCTCTCCTCTATCCTCACATGCATATGATGTCAAGATCTCTCTTTTCTCTCTCTTCTCTCTCTCTTTCCTCTTTCTATTTCGGTCAAACCCACTTCTCTTCCTCCCACTCTTTTCAAAATTTCATTTCTCTCTTATTTTTTTCTTTTAATTTTGTTCCTATTATTTCTTCTTCTTTTTCTTCTAGTTTTTCTTTTCCTTTTTTTTTAGATTTTATTTTCCTGGTTGTTTTTTTTTTTTTTTTTTTGTCTTTTGTTTCCTTTTCTTTTTTTTACTTTGCTTTTTTATTTTTTGTTTTTTGTTTTTTAATATTACTGTAAGAACCTACAAATTCAACATTTAACTTTGTTCAATTTTTTACCATGTCATGGTACAACCAAAAAGTAGAAGGTTAGAAAAAAGAAAAGAGTGTATTTAATTGTACAGAAAGATGGACACATTGGTAATAAATACATCTTATTTCTTATCACTTAATCATTTAAAGCACTATTATTAGTTTCAGAAATGATAATAAATTACATATGTTGATAAAAATTGTTAGTTTTCTTACCAAGAAATAGCAAAAAAAAGATATATCAAAAAAACTGTAGATTTGGTAAGAAATTGATATCTTATCGACTCATAGTCGTCGTCATCCGAACACTTCCTACAATAAAAAATGATGCAATTCTTACATAACCAAGCTAGAAGCAAGAAATTGATTAATTTGGAAATAAATTTAATACCAAGCTAGAACCAATAAATTGATTAATTTTTTACCAAATTTGATGAAATTTCTTACCAAGTGGTAAGAAATTGAAATTTATTACCAAGTTAATTGGTTAGAAATTTCTATTTCATACCAAATTTGTTGGTATTTCTTACCAAATTTGTACACCAACAAATAGAGTTAAAATGATTTTAAGTCACACAAATCATAAAAAGGGAGCAAACACACACAAATCGTAATTTATTAAGCCCAGTAGAAGAATTTGAGGTACAAATCGCAGCCTTCATACACATGAAAAACGCGAACAGATAAGAAAAAAAATTCGTACAACAATAAACTTCCAACAACAAACTTAAATTCCAACAGCATCATCTAACAAATTCTTACCTGAAACTTAAATTTCTTACCACAACCACTTCCAACAACCACCTCAAACATAAATTTCTAGCCAAAAATGCCTAATTAAGGGAAAATTAAATGATTTTTCCATGTACCACTCCTCTAATAAAATCATTATTTGCATCAAACAACGATTTAATTCTATACATTTAAGTTCAACAAACTGTAATGGTCATTTTTTCAGAGAAGAATACCACAAAAATAAGTTCACAAACAAACATCTTTATCAAAATCCTAGATTTACAAAAAAAATTGTTACAAGTGGTAAGAAATTGAAATTTGTTACCAAATTAATTGGTTAGAAATTTCAATTTCTTACCAAATTTATTCGTATTTCTTACCAAACTTATACATCAACAATAAAGTTAAATTGAGTTTTAAGACACACAAATCATAAAGGGAACAAACACACACAAATCATAATTTATTAAACCCAGTAAAAGAATTTGAGGTGCGAATTGCAGTCTTCATACACATGAAAAAACGCGAACAAATAAGAAAAAAAATAAAATAAATCAACAACAAGCAACAAAATAACAAAAATTAATTCTGCAAAAATGAAGAAAGGGGGAGCAAAAATCCTAAAATTTAAAAATCCTAAGAGTCACAAGAAACCCCTTCTTCTCTCTCTCTCTCTCTCTCTAAAACTCTCTGCATAAAAATTTCTAAAAAATGGAGAAAGATTTGCCAATAAATTCTTTAAAAACAAACAAACCCTAAATTCTCTAGTTGCATTGAAAGCTTCCAAACTTAGAAAACAAACAAAATAAAAGCACAATCAAAAGAAAGAAAATAATAATAATAAAGCGCATGTAAGAAAAAAAAAGAGAGAGAGGGGAAGAAGTGAGAACAAATCACAGAAGGTGGGGAAGAAATCCAGCAGATGTCGTCCTCTCTCTACGTCGGCGTCGGATCAACGGCTGCCGTCTCTGTCTATGTCGGTGGAGGGCTGGAGAAGTGTTGCTAGGGTTTTTAGAGAGAGAGAGAGAGAGGGGGGGGGGGGAGGCATGAAACTTAGAGAGAGAGAGAATGAAATTGAGGATGCATCATATATGTGAAAGAAAAAGAAGAGACACTACAACAAAATGCTCAAATAGTGACACAATTTTAAAGGAATTGTGACACTTATAAATGTCACTAAAAAAAATTATGACACTTTATAGTTGAGCGACTAATACGCGTGTCGCAAAAACAAAACATGTCACTAAATTTAGTGACATTTGAAGGTATAACTAACTTTGTGACATAAAAGTGTAGTTATATTTGTGACATGTGAAAGTGTAGCTATTTTTTTGACAATTTATTTATAATTATTGCTTAAAAAAATATTTTATTAATATATATATATATATATATATATATATATATATATATATATATTCCCATGTGTGTGTGCGTGTGTATATGTATATACTATATAGATTATAATATGTATATGTGTGTATGTGTGTAGCGTGTGTGTTTTCTTCTTCAATTTTCAATTGTGTACTCCAATTTTCACTTGGAGAAATTAGTTTTTGTCATTGTTTCATGATACTTCTCTTATAATGCATGTTTTTTTCTTATATTTTTTCGATATGGGACAATTCTTATTTATATAGGTGTTTGTGTCATAGAGAGATTGTGACACATACGTGTGTAACAAAAATATTTTGTGACACTTTAAGGTGTAGCAAAATTTAGTAACATGTATAGATGTCACAAAATTTGTTACATTTCTAAATGTAACTGATTTACTTACATTTTTATGTGTTACAAAATATTATAGATGCATATATGGATGTAACTAAATTTTGTTACACTAAAGGTGTAGCAAATTTTGTGACACTCACTCATGATGTCACTAAAATTGTGTCACTATTTGATATTTTTGTTGTAGTGAGAGGAGAGAGGAGAGAGAAAGGGTATTTATGGAACAACACATAAAAATGGGCAAAATTTATGTAAATTTATAGTGTGGGCAAAAGTTGTTTTCTTATGCTCTCTAGGGCAAATATATGCATTTCCTAGAAAAAAAAATTGCTGATATTTGTAGCTTATTATAGGTCAAATCCACTATATCAAATTTCTACTGTAGTTCTCTACTTTGATTAAGTTTAATAGGAACTACATGTGAATTACTTGATGTGGATGGATCAATTTTTTGATTTCACATTTACACAAAAAGAAAAAAAGAAAAAAGATTTACGCTTACGGTTTTAGGGTGAAAAGTGAAACGCCTTAAATTTTAAAGAGGAAATCGAGCGCGTGAGGCGCGGGTCCGAAGGCGAAGCGCGTGGGGAAAGTGGTGTAAACGGAGGAAACGAACAAGGAAAGAGCACGTGGCGTGAAAGCGCGTGTGGTTCGTGCGAGCGGCGACGTGTCGTGAAGAGTGAGAGCGCCGCCTGGGGCCGGCGGTGTCGGCTGTCACGTGGGGACCACCAAACCCAACTGCTCAGAACTTGCGCAATTATTCGCCACGTCTCACGTGCATCCTACCCATGCCGTCATCACAAGCATCCCAGGGGCGGCCGCCCCCATACATACCACTCTCTCTCTCTCTCTCTCTAATTTATTCCATATATCTTTATTGTGGAAAGTTTTCTCGATAAAACGTCGGTTTATTGGGATACCGTTAGTTGAGCCTTGTAGGTAGTAGTTGGGTGGCTGACGTGTAACCGTATTTATGAATCTGTAAATTACTACTACCTTCATCCCATTACATTAGTCCTCTTTGCTTTTTGATTATTCGACACGTTTTTCCATCGAAACCTAGTACGAGTTTTAAAATATAATTTTGACGTATTCATTTTTTCACGGGTACTATGTGTCATAGTACCCCGTGAAAAAATGAATACGTCAAAATTATATTTTAAAACTCGTACTAGGTTTCGGTGGAAAAACGTGCCGAACAATCAAAAAGTAAAGAGGACTAATGTAATGGGATGAAGGTAGTAAGTTTTAAGTAATTGTGTATTGATGGAAGATGGATTCTTTGTTATAATTATAGCTATGTAACTTCTGTAAGGAAAGAGGGAATTGATTTTTTTTTTAAATCACACTCCCTTCATCTAACGAAACATTTTATTATTTTATAAGTATTTTATACTTCTTCCGTCTCACTAATATAGACATAATTTTTTTATTGAGTCGTCTCGCTAATATAGACATATTTTTTTTTGGGAAATAATTAGGGTTTAAATAGTCAAATTAATAAATCCTCTTATTATATTTAATATTTACTAATTAAATATCACCATCTATTCACCTCTCACCATGTATCCTAATATAATTTAAATTTTAAAAGTTTAAATTATTATAACTTGTTCGTTCGTTTTCTTTTTTTTATATACCAAATTAAAGGTCTTGATACGATCTTTCATTTAAGATCAGACATCAATATGTTTTTATGCATTGATGCTCTAGTTTTAAAATATGCCTAAATACATAAACCACATTATATCCCTAAACACAATACACTTTATACATTAAACACTCTCGTCTTAAATCCCGTGCCGAAAAGAAACGTGTCTTTATTACTAAGACGGAGGGAGTATATATTTAATAAATGTTTTCATCTTCATCGGTTATAAATTTGTTGGTCGTTTACCTTAAAATTCATCCCTTTTTGTTTAAGGAGGAGGAGGAGGCGGTCGGCATCAAACACCATGCCTCACATCACATGCACAAGGGAATTTTACAGTTTGAATTTTGAAGTTCGACTTCTTCAAAGAGAATATATCCATATGTTTATATTAAAATTCGGCCCAACATTTGATCAATCTTCTTTTCTATTTGGGCTTTTTGTATGGTAGTTTTATAAACTTGTTCATTTCTTTCATCATTTATGAGCAAATTACTTGCAACAACATAATAAAAAAAAATAATACTCCATCCGTCTCAGTTCACTAGTTTTATTTCTTTTCGATACAGGTTTTAAGGAGAGTATGTAAAGTTAAAGAGATGAGGGGTCCACTAGAGGTTAATGCTTTCTGATTGACTCAATCCTTTCATTTTATAGAAACATGACTACTGAAGTGGGACAGAGTGAGTAATAAATAAAATTAACAAAAAAAGTTGGCGTTTATATTACTCATTTATCAGTCCTTGGAATCATACTAGATCTATTAGGTGCATCATAGTCTCCTGCATAAAATAGCCAATGAACCATACCCTATAAGTATGGGCTCATGTCTCATGGACTCCAACATTCACTTCTCTAAAATTTTCTTTAGCTCATTCTTAGTAACCATGTAACTAGCCACAACGATTTAACTTTAATTGCTTTTGTTCATTATAGAGGGCGAGTGACCCTCACCCTCACTTGTAAGTTCATCAATTTAAAGGTCCTTAAACACGAGTCGAAGTGAGAGAGTAGAGCCTCTGTGTAGTTGAAATTCATAATTACCTTCTAGTTTTAACATGTCTTACCGAACTTCTGTTATTCTATTATTTGCCTGTCGATTCACCAGCACTTTACAGTTTTAACATGTCAAATTGAAATTTTCTTGTTGTATGCTTTCCTTGTCCTATGGAATTACAATGTTATTTTAATTAATACATAAATACTTAGAACACATTCATGATTCTTGGATATATAGTAGCTCTTGCATGTTCCTCTTCCTCCAACAAAGGGAAAGAAAGATTATAGATGTGGGTATGAGCACATAATAGGTGAGTGAGTCGTTCGAAAAAGGCATCCGGTGGTATAATTAATGGGGCCCCCAGAATTGAAGCTAAATGAGCCACTTTTAACATGGGCTTGCACTTGCAAATATTGAGAAATACAAATAGTTGTCAGATTTATGGCAAGAAACCACCTAAGCCTAACATTTAGACAAAAACTTGGGTGAGGTCGGCCACATAGTGTGGCCGGCCGGGTCAAAGTGCAAATCATTATACAGAAAAGTGTTAATCTATACGAATAAAAATGTCAATCTTTAACATAATTATTTTACGAATAAAATGTTAATTTTTAAAAGTGTCAATCTTTATACAGAAAAGTGTTAATCTACACAAATAAAAGTGTCAGTGTTTTAACCGGCCGCACGGTGCCTCTGGCTGACCCAAGTGTGTCCCTAACATTTACTTTGGATAAATTCCAACGGGGGATTTTAAACATAGCCACCATTTTTCTCATCATAGCCCCTAAAAAAAGAAATAATAAAAATATTTTGGAATGTACTAGTATACCCTCACAATAATTTCTGAAGTTCAGTTCTTCCGATTTGCTGAAATCTGGAGATGTAGAAACCTTCTGGAAGATTCTCGAGGAAGGAAATGGGGGAGGGAGGGATGTACGGTATACGGGTTACGACTCCATACACTCTCGCAGGGTGGAGATGCGCAAACAATCAAGCGATTCGAGCTCCAAAATCCTTACTGATTAGAAAAACCTTCTGGATGGGAGAGAGTCGAGGAGTGAGAGGAGATCCGCCAAGATATCGGAGTAGGAGGTTTTCTCCGGATAGTCCGTACCCTCTGTAATTCGGAGTGACGGCTCGGAAGCGCCACGGCGACCATCTGGTGCCGCCATGAGTGCCATATTTCCGGGAAGCCGTGCAGGAACACCACCGCCGGAGACGACGAGTCGCCGCCGCCGCCGATCTCAACCCAGTGGTGCTTGAACCTGTTGATTTGTGCGAACTTTTGTTGGATTTTGTCCATGGCTGATGTTTTGATTTGTTGAAGTTCAGTTCTTCAAACACTATGATCAAAGGTATTCAATTTGTTGGTTGGGAAGATGTACAAGGCAACAAAATTGTTAAAGAAGATGGTTGCTCATGAAGTCGTGTTCTTTCATCTTTTCCTGCCGTCGTGTTCTTCAAGGGCTATGAATAATATTTATTTATTTGCTCTTCTCTACGAATCGTATGCGGATATCAGAATCCAATTGAGTTTAATTATTGGGGGCTATATAAGGGTGTATTAGTACATTTAAAATTACTTTTATTATTATTATTTTATTTAGGAGGCTATGGTGACAAAAAATATGGCTATGTTCAAAATCCCCCAATTCTAACACTTTTTTATGGTCTCATGACCTACTTCCCTTGCTGTCCACCACATAATTTCCCTTCCTAGGAAACAAACCTACATTGCACATAAAATTATTCACTTACATTATTATTCCATTTCTTCTCCTTCTCTATTTACACCTACTAGTGTTGCTCTCCCGTACGATACACAAGTCATACAACAATTAAGTTTACAAAGAAAAGTAAGAATAATAAAGTGAGACATCATATTGAATGATAAAAAATTACTTTAAAATATAGAGTTTTTTTTTTATAATTAATAGGTTACTGGAGTATTAATATACTGCATGTATAATATTTTCTAAATTTATTAATTGTTGTGTTATTCTTCGCGTTTTAAATTTAATAGTGCGATATGCAATCTGCATGTTTGATCTTAGCATTCTGCAAGAGAACAAATATTTTGGAATTTTAGAATTATAAGTTTTTTAAAATATTTTCTCATATTGTAAAAGAGTAAAAGACCAAGTTATACTAACACTATAAATCTCGTAATGATGTATGTAAGGATATGTATATCTCTTGCTAATGTAATATAAAAATATTCATAAAGCTGCCTAAAATGCAACTATGATGATAGAACAATATCCAAGAAAACAAATACATAACACGTTTTTCCAGATGAATAAATTAAATTTTGAGCAAAAATCATAGTATTTGTTTGAAAAAAAAAATACTATATATTAAAAATTATATAGTTGTTCTAGGAAATGGCTCAAAAAATCAAAGAAAAATAAAGACACAATTAGAGATAGTTTTATAAAATAGTGCATAAAACTTGGTATAGTGCATAAAGCTTGGTGAGAATAATTTATGATGCTTGCATTCATATAGAAAATCATCCAACTTCATTCTAATTTAAATTCTAGTTTAAATAAGACATTGGACTCCATCCCAAAATTAGTATCTATCTTATTCGTTGTGTTTAGGATATTAGATTACTTTGATCTACATGTAGATAGTTAGTCAATACTTATGCTATGTCTTTTGGATATAATCATGTAGCTTTTGGAGGGAAAATGACATAGATATAATTTTTGTCAACAATTGAGTTTTTATATATTTTATAAATGTCTTCTTCTAGTATTTCCAACAACTTCATAATAAAATATCGCATCATATATATATGTATGTATTTTACTGAGCCGCTTAAAAGGATCCCATACATGCAACGCAGGGAATTTTCGAATGCTAGAATATACTCTCTCCGTTTTTTTTTAAGTCCTAGTTGCTATTTTTGTTATTTTTTTTAAGTCTCATTTCAGAATTTGATAACATAATAGCTACATTTTTCCAACTTTACTCCTATAATTAATGTTATGTTTATGGTGGTGTGCAAAAAAGAGAATAATAAATTAGGTTAAAATGTTATTTTACACATTTTCTTGTTATTTGTGATTTATTGACCGAGACACTTAAAAAAAAAAAACAGAAGGAGTAGATGCCTTAATCATCAACATATTTTTACAATTTCAGAATAAAATTCACTTGCAAGATTCATGCTCACAAAATAATAAATGCAAAGATTATAAACAGCTAGCGTCATAACTTAAGCTTTTACAAAACAGAGAAAAGGCCAACAAATGGACACTCGTTACTTAGTGACAATGACAATTCAAAAACAAAATTATACCATTCTTTCGAAAACAGTGTGCTGAAAGAAGAAGTTAATTCATACAGTAAGTTTTACCAAAGCACACTTAAGGAAGACAAAACCAAAGCAGACCGCCTTACTTCTATTCAATTCGCCTCGCAACATATTTGCACAAAATATATATATAAAGCGATCGAGAAAACTCGCAGCAATTGATAATTTGTTAAAAAACACAAAATTTGAATGACAAATTAAGAAAAACTTATGATAAGCAGGGCCGGCCCTGGGCCTAGGCAAAGGGAGCAGCCGCCTAGGGCCCAAGGCCGGATGGGGCCCCAATTTTTGTGTTAACCCATTATATAAGCCCAAATGTAGTGGGTCTCTTTTAAGATAAAAAATAAAATAGAATTAATCCAGTAAGAGAATAAAAGTATTTTTTTCTCTCTTTTTCGTTTGATCCTCACGATTCGGAGTCTCTGTCTACCTCGATTACTCAATAGTCACTTTATGTGAATTTTGGGGGCCCAAAAGGTAATACTTTATTTTTTTGTATAGATGTATTTCTTTATTGTTTGTGTTTATTTTTTTAATAATTTCAATTCCATCAATGTATGCAAAATTGCCAACAATAATAAAATGATATTTGTTTAATGTTTATGCTTTCTTTTGTTTTCATTTGTTGTTATTCGTATTTTATGCTTGCATAATTTTTTGAGTTCATGTCTTTATAGCCTTTTAAATTATTTTATATTTCCCATGCGTAATTGATTATTAAGTGATTGTTGAAATACCTAATAGAAAAGAATGATTTAACTTGGTAAAAGAGTTACTGAAAAAAGAGAATGCTCATATTAGACATTTTGAGTTGAGGGCATTTGGTTCAAATTCCACTCCTAACTTTTATTTTGGTGGACAATAATAGTCATTTCACAATATAATGTGTCTAATACAATGTAAATCTATAAAAACAAAAGTTATATACGAAGGGTTCGCAGTATAATGTGTCTAATACAATGTAAATCTATATAAAAAAAAATTATATACTAAGGGCCTCTTTCTTCAGTTTTGCCTAGGGCCCCGAAAATGTCAGGACCGGCCCTGATGATAAGATGGTGTTGGAAGAGAGAGTTTTGATAAGTATTCAGTAGCTTGTTAAGATGGTATGAAGAAATCCAAGTTATGAAGAAAATTGACTAGGTTGAAGAGGCATTCGAATGAGCATGGCTGAGAGTTGGCGAATGAACAAGTGCAATGCAACTACACATTTTATTACTACATTCAAATTTAGATATCAAAACCTGCTTCTACATATTATGCTATTATGGAGAAAGAACTCCAACTGCTCCAATGCATATTATAATTACAATGAAATACATAAAAACTCCATACCGTTGTAATTTGCAATGCAATCAAACACATAATACTAAGAGATGACTTTCAAATGCTACCTAGATTGTTGTCTATGGCTATAAACAGAGATAACATGATCTATTTTAAGGTATTCGCAATTTTACTTATATAGGCAACATTCAAGAAATATTTAGCGGTAAAATTCAAATCATTGAGTTCCAAACTTACTCTCTAAAGTGTGCAGGAATAGGAGGATAGAAATGATTTGAGCCACCGACTATTCTGCAATCCAAGTAATATTATTAGCACATATGAAATTATATTTCTTATTTTTACCGTAGAATGAACAAGGATGGAGCGCCGACCAAGTTTAGAGACTTTCCTTCTTCCTGTTTTTTCAGAATGTTTATTTTCTAGACTTTTGGAGATACTAGCCAGGATTACGTGCGTTGCACATATAACCTTTTATTTTACATAAATATTGTTAATTTTGTTTATTTCAAAAAGAATCTTCAAAGTTTAAAATAAGATTGTGAGTTAGTATTAATTTCAACACAATATTAGCAAGTTGATTTGAATAGTAGATAAAAGATGAACACAAATCTAAATCCTATCTTTTTCGTAAGAAAAAATTATCTTTTGTTAAAAACTTTAAAAATCGTTTGACAATGATCGTCATAATTATGATAAATGAATCAAATTAAACAAGCTTAAATAAAGAAAAGTAAAAACACATATTGTATATTTCAAGTCGATAGATGCATGATTGTAAATAGTAAGTATCAATGGATTATAAAATTACCTTGAATCAAAACAACTTCAAGTATTATGCCGACAAAGTTTTACCAATAAAAATTGAGTTCTTCAATATTACTCATATTTTGGAAGTTGGCGAAAGTAATAATATGGAAAGACCGGATTGAGATCCTCTATTGCCTAATGGTGTGACATCTCATATTGCACCATTAGTTAATTGTCATGTGTTAATAATATTTCCAAAACCACTCATTTGTCATTATGGAAAATTTTAATTATTGTTGATTATGGAAATATTGTGGACACGTGACAACCATCTCATGGTGCAATAGGAGATGTCACACCATTAGGCAATAGAGGATCTCAATCCGGAAAAATTTATATATATTCATTCGTCTCTCTTCCTAATTACCACATAGTGATTCTTGTAGCAAAACCATTCATATAACCAAGGAATGACTTTACCTTTAATAGAATTAATTACTGAATAAAAAGAAAAGAACATGACAAATTCAAATTGATTTACTTACTCTTTAAACATACGTAATTGTAGAGTAATGCTCCCCTACCCACCGTGGGCATGCTAAGCATGCCCACGGATGAGGTGGCGGCATTATATTTAAGGAAACAATCAATTAGTATACCTTATAAAAATAAACCCTACAAAAAAAAAACTAAACCCTAACAAAAAAAACTAAACCCTAAAAGGAAAAATCATTGACGTGTCACTGCCACGTCAGCCGTGGGCACATTAAGCGTGCCCACAGTGGGTAGGGGATCATTTCTACGTATATTCCTCATAACTTTTGTATTTGTAAATGTACTTCTCATTGAAAATATATACATATATATTTAAGATTTTGAGAAACATGGGCCATGATGAATTCTAATGTGTAACAAAGATAGTTCCCTTACCAAAAAAATAATAATTAGAATTTAATTTTATAAAATTTAATCTTCTTCTCCTTATAAATGAATACATTCCGTGTGGATGATAATTCTAATGAAAGTATAACAATATTGATAATATCCTAAATATAATTTAATATTAAATATTCTTAAGTTTTTATAATAATAGTACTGCATTGTGTCCAATTGCCCAGAAATAAAAGACATAAAATAAGCAAGAAAAGAAAGATTATATATTAAAATATAAATAAAGAAAAGTATGAATTTAAATTTCAAATTATTTTTTTTACGACATGGTGATGAGACCATGCTTCATGGTGTCGTAGAATAGTTTATTAGTTTATTGATATTTATATCATAGTAATGTCAAAACTAAAATACAATATTTACATCTCATGGCGATAGCATTTTAGTTTAAGTAGCTTAAATAATATTTTGTTTTGTGCTCAAATGTTTATTTAAATATTAGATAACATCCCCTACTCCTTCTTCTTCTTCTTGTTTTTTTATTATTATTCTTTTTGCACTAGAGTCGTAGAGACGTAATTAAAAAAATTAAAATAGCTGAAAAATTATGTTCGAGAAACGTAAGGATATGCCGATACAGTGATTTAGTGTCAAAAATTTTAATTTTTTAATAGAAGTACACTACTAATATAACTACTATTTGAAAGTAAATACTACTCCATATCATTAAATAAATTTATAATAAGGGCATAATAGAAAAATCAAATTTTGTAAAACAAGACTATTTTATAATAAGGTATAGACTTGATTGTTCATAAGACCGAAACTAACGCTAATTGGGTTGGGCTCAATTTTAGTAATGATTTAGTAATGAACTTGCGATTTTAGACTTCTATTGCAATGTTGTTGACATATTTGTCGAAATAATAATAATAATAATAATAATAATAATACTCCATATGTCCTTCATTTACTGACTTTGTTGACTTTTTAAATAATTTTGAAGCTTTGTGATGATGGATTTAAAATCGAATTTTTGGAGTTGTAGTATCGTGTAAAAAAAACTAATCTCCAAAAATTCAATTTAAAATCCATTATCATGAAGCTCCAAAATCATCTAAAAAGTCAACATGGGTCAGTAAATGGAAGACAGATGGAGTATTATTATTATTATTATTATTATTATTATTATTGTTATTGTTATTATTATTATTATTCAAAAAAAATATGGTTGACGTTTCTATTACTCATCTATGGTCCTTGAATTCATTAAATTAAGTGCATAGTAGTCTCCTGCATAAGGTTTGCCATTGAACCATACCCTAAACTTTTCTTTAACTCATTCTTAATAACCATGCAACTACTAACTAGCCACTAAAATTTAACTTTAGTTGCTTTTGTACTTTGTAGAGGGCGAGTGACCCTCAGTTACAAGTTCATCAATTTAAAAATCCTTAAACACAAGAGTCGAAGTGATAGAGTATGCGAGTAGCGAGCCTCTGTGTGGTTCTGTCATTCGACGATTTTCTGCTTATGGTTATAATTCGCTAGCATTTTCATTTTTAACATCCGTCATGTTGAATTTTTGTTATTCCCTCAGTCTCCAAATAAGTGTTATAATTAGCCAAATATTTTGTCCTCGAATAAGCGTCATAATTCAAAATTCAATGCAAAAAAATAATGCTAAACTATCATATTTACCCCTGTCATCATTTCATAATATTTACTTTTTTATTTTTCTAAGCAATGATTAGGGGTAAGAATGGTAAAATTTCTTATTTTCTTAGTATTTATACTTTGGTGGCTATATATAAGAACACTTAATTGGGGACAGAGTGAGTAATACTATATGCTTTCCTTCTCCCGCGGAATTACTTACTATTTTAATTTCTACATAAATAAGATTTGCTTAGAACACATTCATGATTCTTGAATACATAGCTCTTGCATGTTCCTCTTCCTCCAACAAAGGGAAAAAGAAGATTATAGATGTGGGTACGACCACATAATGGGTGAGTGAGTCATTAGAAAAGGCATGTGGTAGTATAATTAATGGGCCCCCCAAAATTGAAGCTAAATAGGCCACTTTTAGCATGGGCTAAGCACTTGCAAATGTTGAGAAATAATAGTTGTGAGATTTAGGGCAAAGCCCACCTAACACTAGCAACAACTATGAATAAATTCTCACACTTTTTTATGGTCTCATCAATCAAGCATTGAGTACTACCCTACTTCCCTTGCTGTCCACCACATGAGTTCCCTTCCTAGGAAACAAACCTACATTGCACATAAAATTATTCACTATCATTATTATTCAATTTCTTCTCCTTCTGTATTAACACCTATGTCTTCTTCTAGTATTTCCAACAACTTCAAAATAAAAATATCGCATCATATTTTTTTATAATATATATTGTATGATCTTGTATTATGAGAATCATTAGATATTAACTGGTGGACTTGGAGTTTTATTTTCAAGGGATGAAGGCCGACAGAAATCACTATTTTTTATTTATTTATTTACTTTAATCAATTATTACTATATATTGAGCATACACAAATATACAGAACGCTCGATTGCCCTCGTAAACATACTTAATAACACATGAAATAGTTTTTTGATTTAGGATTTAGTTTTTTTAGCGGGATTTATTTTTTCCGGTACAATACTACCATTTATTTTTAAAGTATGCATTTATAATTACTTATCTTAATTAAAAATATCATCGTCATGTCAATCGTGGACACATTAAGTATGCTCTCGATGGGTATGAGAACATTCATCTACAAATATATACTCCATCCGTTTGGTCCGAAGTGGCTCACTTCTTTTCGGCACGCATATTAAGAATATAAGAATTAGAGAAAAGTGGTACCACCATTAATAATTAGTGTAGATTAATCATGTTAATTGATTTCCCACCAAATATGTCAATTCATTTAAATAGAGTTAATTTGGCTTAATTTGGACACATATGAGATTGTTGGCCCCAAAATGGAAATGAGCCGGCAATTGAGCCAATTCGAAAAAAACGGAGGGAGTATAATGTAATAATTTCAAAATTTACTAGGCCTAGCTAGTGCAGGACAAAATTGTCACTCCATTACTAGATTTCGGTACACTTTGTATCAAATTATTGCAATATAAGATACATGTACTGCGTTTCACAATGTTCATGTCCTTGAATTCAATGCATATATGCTACATATTGTTTTCATATTGTATATAATATAATTCCTTACATTATTTCCGTTCGTTTCCTAGCTTTCAATGTTTTATGAGGCAAAGATGCCAAAATAGAATTATATATCTTGAAAGAAAAATATAATATATATCGTAATGTGGGATAAGGTCAAACCTAGCTAGTAATATGTAGCTAGGTTTTTCCAGAGTATTTATCGATTCAATTTCATTAAATCACCTTCGTTTTGAGTGGTTGTCTTCTCTATCATAATAAAAATAAAAATAAAATCCGAGCGGTGGAATTATTATATATGGAGTAATAAAGTTGGGTAATTTTATGGAGAGTTTGTAACTGGAATAATACGACGACGACAATAATAGCCATGATTATTATTATTATTATTATTATTATTATTATTATTATTATTTATTACTACTATTATTATCGTAAATATATATGCTAGCTGATGAAAATAATAAGTGGCGTTGTGCGCGTTAGGACACCAACAATTAATGAACACTGAACAGTAGTTGGAATTAATACTTAATTCATACTATATTCTAAAACCAGACGAGATTGATTTTTTCCTTCTTACCAAAAAAAAAAAAGATAGGACCGAGTATTAACACTTGCTTATAATTTATAGCATAGTGTCGAAATTATGTGTACGATATCAGAATATATATCGTCCTAAGCTAATCCAAGACTTGCCACCTGGCATTTTTGCATGTGTGCCACGTAAGTTGGACTAATATCCTACTGCCACGTCAGTGTCGTCATCTTCCATCCACTGCAGATTCGAAGAGTACGTATAATATCGATTGATTCCCTCTTTATATATTGTTTTGTTTTTTTCTACATTATTATTTACAGCATTAGTATATGATTAAAAGGGAATATAATATACATGGGAGAAAATATACGAACATAAAATAAAAAATAAAAAAAGAACTTGGAGAAATTAAGAGACGTAACTAACAAAATAAGATGTTGATTAATTCGGAAAAGATGAGATAAGATATGACATTATAATAAGTAGATTACAAATTCACAGTGATCGCCATGACTCTTGCAGCTGATCATCAAACAAGAATACACCTTCCGTACCCCTCCTCTAATATTTAAAATCCCAACTTGACACTAATTAATTATTCGACATAAACATAATATAATAATTAACAAAAACACCAAACCCAAATCAACAAATCACCAGAAAAAATAATCACATCATATCCCACCATCACCCTCATTAATCTCTCGCCTATACATACACCTGATTGTGTATGTACACACATGCTGCTTGGATTGGATATATATACACATAAATCTCCATCCTCCGTCACCATCTTCTTCTTTGATTGTCGTATTGTTTTATTTTAAGTTAAAAGATCATTGACCCACCCCAGATCGGGACCACCAGAATTTCCCTCATTATTATTATTAATATACCTGCTGTCATCCATCAAATTCCTCCCAGAAAAATCCCCATGGAAATACTTGCTATCGCCAGAGTAGAATTTGCTATGTCCACGGCTCAATGAAGCCGCCGGCGGAGTCGGAGCCGCAGCGGAAGGAGACAACACAAACTGCGGCTGCTCCTCCACATTGAAGGTCACGTCCAGCCACGGTAAGCTCCGGCTCGCCGCCGCCGCCGCCGGTTCGGTGGCATTCATGGCTTCGAAGGAGGTCATCAGTTCGTTTAGCGCTTCCTTATAACTCAACCCGCGATCGGCGAACGAGCCAGAATCCACGCTCCCGAAACGGCTGCCGCTGCCGCCGTACGCGGAGAAATCCGGCGAGCAGACCGGAGAAATAGGCGGCGAGAGCGGCGGAGAGACGTTGTGCGACATGTGGTGCGCCATGAGAGTGGAAGTCGGCGATGCCGTCATGGAGGAGTGGCAGTAGATGCAGCAGTGGTGGCTGAGGCCGCGGCACTTCTTCTCCGCCGCCGTCGGGGAGTTCATCGGCGGCGAAGAAACGGTGTCCGGCACAATGCGCAGCTGGCGAGAGGAGTGGGCGAAGAAGCAGACCTTCCGCTTGCAGTTCTTGCCGTCCTTGCAGGCCTCAGTCCGGTAGCGGGAGGGGTGGAGCCAGCACTCGAAAACACCATGGGAGAACTCGCAGTTGTCGGCCTTGGCGCAGTTGCCCTTGCGGAAGTCGGCGCAGACGGTGCCGGAGTAGTGGAAGCGGCGGGGGTCCCGGCGGCGGGCCTTCTCCCCCGGGTGGGCGAAGGGGCAGTCGGTCCAGTCGTGGCTGCGGCTGCGGTTGCATTTGCGGACCTTGAACTCGTACATCCTGAAGTGGTCGGAGGAGTAGGGGTCGTCGTCGTCGTCGTCGTCGTCGGCGTCGTTGTAGGGGAGGAACTTGGAGAAGACGGAGTTGTCGGCGTCCATCTTGGGGGAGTCGGAGGGGCGGCGGCCGAGGAGCTTGCGGGGAGGGATGTCGATCTCGCGGAGGGATTTCTTGGTGAGGAAGAGTGGGTGGGAGTGGTGGAACTTGTGTTGCTGTTCGGCGCAAACGCTACCCATCATTTTTTGATTTTCGATTTTGATGAGAGAGAAATGTAGAGAGAGAGAGAGAGATGATGATGAGGGGAAGAGAAGATGAGGGAGAGGGGGGATTATATATGAATAGGGGTAGAGAGAGAGAGAGAGAGGTGACGAGGATGGTGTGAGAGTATGGGCAGAGAGGTGCGTGGCGGCATAGTATTAGGGATGTTTGCATGCAAGGAGAGATATGTGGCAGCTCGATATCACACTATTACATGCAACTACAATAAGTAATAACCCCTCTCTCTATCTCCCTCTCTCCCCTCACTCACTCTCTCTCTCTCGTTTATGTTAATGGTGAAGAGAATATGCCCATCTTCTTGTACTTTTCCCTCCTTGCTCTCATCATACATGCCATTACCTTTTTTTTTTTACTCTTAGGGTGTGTTTGGTAGGGGTGATAACCCCGGATATAACTAGTTTTCTTGGCTAATCCTATGTTTGGTATCCCGGAAACGAAATTTAATGGGCCCGAGAGATTTTGAACGGCCCGGTCCGATTCACTGTTGGAGCCAGAAATAATTTCTCCCCTCACCCCCCGGATTTACATTTCCCCCTTCAACAGTAAATTTATTTCATGCTTTACTATTCATCCTGGAAAAGATTTCTTATCCCCTCTTATCCCCCTTTTTATACCAAACAAGCACTTAATTTAATCTTTTGTTGTCGTATCTGTTTTCTATTCTTAAGAAAAGACGATTTACCTTCGGTTTCATTTTATTTCATTTTTTTCCCGCTTTATTTATTATGTTTATAGATAGTAACGTATTTGTTCCTTTCATAACACTCGACTCATTTATTTTCAAGATAATGTTGCCTATTAAGTTTTGGAAATATAAAATTAGACATTATCATAAGTACGTCGGTCGTACTAACATGCACTATCTATCTATATCTATATATATATAATAGCAAAATAAAAGTCGATCAACCATGATTTTTTTGATTATTTTGCTAAATTCTCATAATTTTGGCTAATTAATCAATATTTTAATATGATTAATATATATGTCTTCATAGAATTTCAATTTGAATAGAAGTCTCATAATTTAAATCATCTATATATACTCAATTATTTATTATATATATATATAATAATATAAAATAATATATTTTATAATGCAACATTTTATGCACAAAAATACACCATTTTATGCATAGAATGCATGAGTTGCAGTTTTCACGTAATAATTAGTTTTCATATGATTTACTATATATATATATATATATATATATATATATATATATATATATATATATATATGATATATGTTTGTTTATACGTCATATATATAATACATATAGATAATATTATTTGCATATATTTATACGTGTAACTAAATTCTTATGGCAAGAATTGATTAGTTATAGATAAAGCCTATTGAACTAATTGAAAAAAATCGCCCATATTTTTTATTTCCTTCCTTTATAGATAAAGTAATACTATTATGGGAGTAAATATATACATAGTATTAATTTATTTTAGAAATATTTAAATTTTTGAAAAGTTTAATTTTATGATTTTGTCTTATTAATAAATTGATTTTTGTTTAATTTATAATCTCAAATCCATTTTTGAGAGAGACAACTTCATCAATAGAAAAATTCAAACATTATGGAGTCATCTCAAATAAAATTTTACTAAGTTTATATACATGAAGAGAAGATGACTTCATTCACAGGAAAAGTTACATGTCATGGAATAATCCTTAATCAACATTGAAAAGAGTTAATAGACGACTTGAATTGAAAACGAGTAAACATATCCGAGAAATGTCAACTTTCCTTAACAATCATCTAATTGACTGGTGGCTTGACATTCTATCCTTCAATATTTATATCAAACAACGGGAGGCTTTACATTAAAATGAATATAACCATGCGAAAAAATAATACCTCTAATTGAGTTTTTTTTTTCCCTAATCACATCTCTCCTAATCTATTTTTCTATGACAATAATCAACGGGCTGATTGGCATTCAAAGTGAGTAAAACTAACTGAGTAATGCTAGACCTCATTAATCTATTCTTTCAAATTCAGTTTGATGCTATTTTTTTAGAATGGATCATAACCAGCCTACCTATAATCTAAAAATAAAAAATTATATTCGTCCTGACATTTAAATTCATTACAACTCAAAAAAGAATTAAGTTCTACTTCTTTGCAATTAAATTAAACTACTCGAGAAATTAAATATTTTTCTGACCTAATTTTTTTGTTAATGTAAACAACAAGTGATTTCAGAAATATTATCTTGAACTATTCTTGTATTTTTCTATTTTTGTATTTCGATTGTTTGGACTTATAACTTTTTCAATTGATTTATAGGTATTTTATGCAAGTTAATCATATTGGTTTTTTTTAGAGAATCGATAGGATACCCATGCATAAAAGAGTTAAAAAAAATAAATAACTTGACATTCAAAATGAGCAGCTACCAAAGAAATGTTACACCTAATTGAAATATTTTTCTAATAATTCGAGGAATGTTACACCTCTTTATCCTATTTTTGAATTACATAGAACAATTAATGATTTGATATTAAGAAAATAATATAGCTACATGAGAAAATATTATCTCTCATTTTAACCTATTTTTTTATATCATCCTATTTTTTTAAAATAAATGCTCACATTTTTTCCCCTTATAAATTTGCCGCAATACTATCACGTAAAAATAATTATATACTCTCTCTGTCCACCAAAAGTTGATCATTTTTTTTTGGCACGTGCTTCCACGCGTCTTGATGATGGGTTTTAAAATAATTTTTTGAAAAAAAAAAATCTTTAACGGGATACTACAGCTTTTCATGGACGGAGGGGAGTATATTTCTTATATGTTTTACTTAAAAATTGTAAGTGATTCCGTCGAATTTCGACGGGCGCTGCACTAGAAAATATTTTTTAAATGAATTTTTAAAGTACTATCATTTTAAAATAAATAATTAAATATATTTTTTAACTTTTGAATAATTCGATGAATGTTATACCTCTTTATCCGATTTTTGAATTACATACAACAATGAATGACTTGATATTAAGAAAAGAATATAGCTACATGAGAAAATATTATCTCTCCTTTTAACCTATTTTTTTATATCATCCTATTTTTTTTAAATAAATGCTCATATTTTTTCCCCTTATAAATTACCGCAATACTATCACGTAAAAATAATTATATACTCTCTATGTCCAACAAAAGTTGATCATTTTCTTTTTGGCAGACGTTTTCACGTGTCTTGATGATGGGTTTTAAAATAATTTTTTGAAAAAAAAAAAACTTTAACTGGATACTACAACTTTTGGTGGACGGAGGGGAGTATATTTCATATATATTTTATTTAAAAATTGTTAGTGATTCCGTCGACTTACGACAGGCGCTGCACTAGAAAATATTTTTTAAATGAATTTTTAAAGTACTATTATTTTGAAACAAATGCTTAAATATATTTTTTAACTTTTACTAAAAAAAATTGGACCCCGTCGAATTTTGACGGGCACTAAACTAATTGTGGATAATACTATGCTAATACAATTAATTTACAAAATTGATAAAAAAGTTAAATTTAAATTTAACATGATCATTGATAATGTGATAATGTGACAGTATCACGTGTGTAACAATTGACACGTGACAAAATTAATAAAAAGTTAAATTTTAAATTTAGCATGATGATCGATAATATGACAGTACCACGAGAAGAATTTTGATGGGAAAGTGAACTTTAATTCGCAAAAATTATCCATGCATCGTTCTCGCAAGGACCGTGACATAAATATTAGCGTGCACTTTGTAAAACAGTTGGATCATTTTTCAATCATTAGAACTACTTAATTTTACCATATTATAAGATAAAACGATTTTGGTATGATTAATGACGTGCAATAAGTGATTTTTTTATTTTATTTTATCGGAGCTTAAAGTAGAAACACTCTAATCCCTATCATGTTTCTTCTTTCGGGTGTTTCCCAATGGTGAATAGTTAATGGTCTGGTTACGATTAATTACTCATTAATTTCATTAACTACGATCAAATAATAGCTAGCTGCCAATTCACATGCAATTAATAGTTTTTTTCAATACACTTTGTCTTCAACTTGTTCGCTTTTATCCTTCTAAGTACTTACATAGATTATTTAAGCAGAGTCTTTATTGATGTGGCTGAAAAAAAGAAAAAAAAAGAAAAGAAAAACCCACAAGGTTTTCATTTGTGAAAATATTATATATGTAAAAAATAGAAATTTCTGTAATATATTACTCCATTTTCATTAGTGTCAATGGTTAAATATACCCAAAAATGATAACTATATAAGTTTTATACCCAAGCAAATAAAACTATAAGTTTTATACCCAAAAGTCATTGAAAAGACAAAAATAACCTCTAATTTATCTCACACTCAAAACAAAACAAAAAAGAATGTGGGCCCCACTTTTCAATTTATTCAAAGAAATAAAAAACAAATCCTACCCCACCCCATTCTCTCTCTCTCAGCCGCAGTCTCCATTCTCACGATTTCTCTCCCTCTCTCTCCCAAAGAAATCGTGAGCCCTAACCCCCAATTTTGAACCGTGATTTTTTTTTTTAATTGCCGGCGCCGGAGAGGAGAAACCATGGCCGACGATTCAAACCATGACCACAATTTTGGTGCCGAATCCGAGGGAGTTCCACAACGTCGCCCAATTCCGACGAGGGCCGAACGAGAGAATATTCCGGAGCCGCCGGCGCCGGTGAGTTTTCTAACCTTCGTTATTTTTTAAAATAAAATTATTCAATTTACGGTTTAAATTGTAAGCATATTTTTCAGTTTTTTGGATGGAATAGTTTGGATTTGTATGCGATTTATATGAAAATGACACAAATATGTGTGTGCTTGAACTGCGATTTATGTGTGTGTGCTGGGTTTGAACTTGAAGTTGAATCTGTACAGTATAGGTTTGGGCATAATTCACGATTTAAAAGCAAAGAAACCGTGAGCTCACGGTTAAACTAAGCTTAAACCGTGAGAAAAGGAATTCTCACGGTTTGACTTAAGCAAACCGTGAGCTCACGGTTTGAATTAAGTTCAAACCGTGAGGAAGCCATTTTCTCACGGTTTAAGCTTAGTTAAACCGTGAGATCACGGTTTCTTTGCTTTTAAACCGTGAATTATGCAGCATACAGATTAGATACACTATATTCGATATATTTAATTTAATTAATTAATTCACTTCATTTGCATTTTTTGGGTGATTGCAGCCTAGGTACCAATGGTACAGGCCTCTCATGCAAGGATTTCCGGGTGAAATCAATGCCTACTATAGAGACTCCGCTGCTGTGTCAATCGTGAACCATTTACTGCGCATTGGCGGACGTGATCTGTTGGCCCAATTTAGCGACGAATCTCCATTCGCAGTCATCTGCACAATTAAGAAGATTGGGAACGCGAAGTGTGCCTTGCACGAGCTTTTGTCCCGGGAGCTATGGAGGGGCAACGACCATGATTTTGAGAGGTTGTTTCACGTGAATGGCCAGGATATTCGGTTTGGGCCGCAAGAATTTTGCCTCGTGACCGGATTGAGATTGGGTTCCTCGACCTTTAATCCTCACGGCAAGAACCACGTCATCCCAAGGACAAGCCTCTTCTATACTTACTATGAGGGGCGTAAGGTGCTAGTGAAATAGTTGTTTAACGATTTCACGAATGCCGACGTAGTTCTAGGGACGGAGGATCAATACATGGCTGCCGCTAACCTCCTCGCCTACTACTACTTGCTATTGTGTCGGGACTACAATAGAAGCATTGATGATTGGGCATGGACTTTAGTAGAGGATCCGGAACGATGGGCTACATTTCCGTGGGGCTCATGGTCGTTCCAAATACTGTGCCACCAGCTAGGAGTGGCAAAGAAGGACCCGAGAGAAATTGGAGGCTCCGACACTAATGCTGCCTACCATCTGTACGGGCCTGTCTGGGCATTATATTTTTGGGCCTTCGAGGCCCTTCCGGATTTAGGAGAGCAGTGTGCCAACAAGCTGAACCCGCACGCGTTCCCTCGACTAAGGAGATGGGAAATGGGACACAACTATAGAGATTTCCATGATTTTTTTAACGATCTGACGGTATGTCATCATTCTCTTAATCTGCCAATTACATATCATTTGAATTATTAATTAAATTAAATTAATATTGGCTTAGTTTATAGTTTATAGTATATGGTGATTGAAATTGAATTAATTGGAGCGGTTTTATGTAGATTATCGGTTAATTGTTTGAACTGAATTATAATTAATTTAGTTAAATTTATTTATTTATTATGATTATTTAAGCATGATCACGGTTTGATATTACATAAAAACCGTGAGCTCACGCTTTAGAATTACACCGTGAAAGCTGTTGTCTCACGGTTTGGGACTACATCAAACCGTTAGCTCACGGTTTGATTTAAGTTAAAACTGTGAAAGATCATTCTCACGGTTTGAACTTAAATTAAACCGTGAGCTAACGGTAGATTTAAGTTCAAACCGTGAAAGATCATTCTCACGGTTTGAACTTAAATCAAACCGTGAGCTAACGGTTTGATGTAGTCCCAAACCGTGAGGCATCAACTTTCACGGTTTCATTTCACGGTTTGAATACTGATTTTGATTTGATTTTGATTTTTGATTTTTTTTGCCTTTGTCTTTTGCAGCTCCAAGTAAACCCGACGCTTGAACCTTTGACGGAATAAATGGCTCAGTTATACTATCTTAGCCTCTTCGAAGAGCAAGACCCCTTGATGGTTCGATTTAATCCGAATACGCGTCATGCTTGGAAGAAAGCGCCTATACCGCAGAGGCAGACGAAGGAAGCGAGAACTATGGCGAAAGTTCTCGACAAATTGAGGTGTCGGGATGCCGTGACTGCAGCCCAACCCCGTGGTCGCCAGCCACGTGCCACCAGGGCAAATTCTGAGGGTCGAGGGCCTCTCCCAAACCCCAGAGCTCGTGCGAGTACGTCGAAGAGGCCGAGGGTGGAGACTTCACATCCCGAGAGGTCCCCGGACCTTGTTTGCTGCGTGCATGGGCATCCGTGCCCCCGAGGATGTGATAACGACGCGTGGGCCGACAAGATCATGGAGAGAATGGCCCAAGACGAGTCGGACACCGGGGTGATGGCTCGTATCCCCAAGTTCAATGCAGGGCACCTGAAGGGGATCTTCGGGAGGTCGGGGAGTTCCTCGGGTCATGGCGTTCATTCTCATCGTCGAGCACCGTCACATGGCAGCCATGTGGGCTCTGCTGGACGATATTTTGTTCACCGGGCCCATGAAGATCGAGACGATCGAGAGGCTCCCTACATTGAGCACAGATCACCTACCCCCGTGGGCGCTCCGGGTTTCGAGCACATGGTGGGGTTTGTTACCGAGCCGGTAGCACGGGAGAGATCAAGGACGCCTCCAGTTCGAGAGGCTGAGGTCGAGGACGCAGAGTCGTCACACTCATCTTTTTACAAGGACTTGGATACGACGCCCCCATATGATTGGATGCATCCCGTACAGCCTGCCGTTGCTCATCCACATATGATTCCCGTTCCCGAGGAGCAATAGAGAAACGGGGGTGAGTACAGTGATGCAAACTCTGACGTGACAGGATAGATGCCTGTGCGTCAGGTTCGTGTTGGGGGACAAAATGTGAGGCCGTCGGCTGCCTTACAGAGCCCATTTGTTCCGATTATCCCCACACTGTATACTGGCTCGACGATGAAGGAGATGTTTATGGCATTCAGACGAAGCGGGCCGGATTCCTACGCAATGAACATGCAGGACCCGCCATATAGGATGACGCAGTCCTTGTTCGATGATATCGAACACCACGCGATACAGTTCAATACTGAGGTTAGACCGGACCTTATTTTGTGTTGTTATTATTTTTGATACTTTGTCGAGTATTATGTTTTCATAATAAACTGTGTTGATTTTAGGTAATGGAGCTGTATGTGCTTTATTGGTGGAGTCAACTCCAAGATGGACTTTCTTTGTGTCTGTCTCTGCAGGAGAGAGGCACCGTTCTGCTTGGATTGGGCGTATACGTGAGTTTTTATTGACATATTTAATGAATAATTATTTTATTTTGTGTATAATCTCTAAACGAATATATTATTTGACCGTACGACTTGAGAACAGCTCTGATGGCTTTTCACGATGGAGATCAAACGGCAATGGTGAAGTCGAAGCTAAAGTATCGTGATTACAAGCTGTCAAAGGATCTCGAGAATTGGTTTCACAGCGTGGGCTCGTATGATGTTTGGATGAACGCAACTTGTGTAAGTTCCTTCAATTTAACTTTTTCGTTTGAGAACGTATTATTATTAGTGCTTGAAGAATAAGTCGAGTCCTCGACCCTTCTATGCAGTTTGTGTTTATTTGTCACGTCTCCTCCGACCACTGGGTTATCTGCCAGGTATTGACTGACGAGTGGACGATGGAGGTATATGACTCACTTCTACATACGCTCCCTAATGCAGCCGACAGAATACATCGGAAGGTCCCGCTCTACCCGATCCTAAAACTGTGGCCCAGAGTCTTGCAGCAAGTTGGGTATTGGGATCAACATCCACGGCTGGCGAAGCAAAATGATTTCTTGCAGATTGTCTGGGCCCCCTTGACGCAACAATACATACAGAAAGATGATTATTCATGCGGCCCGTTCGCTTGTATGTATATCGATCGTATCTTCGCCTTGAAGAAGTTGCGCCTTGAGAGGGTTGGTATGAGGTATCTCTCCGGGTTTCGCTTAGAGATGGCGAAACGGATATTTTCACTTTCACAACGTTTTGTCGAGTTGTGAACATTATATTTCATTATCTTTGACGTTGTGTATAATATTATCACTTATATATTTAAAATTTATAATTCTACGCAAATTTATAACTTTTTCGTAAACTTCATTTCATTTAGATTAGATTATTAGAATAATATTTAAACATTGAATTTAAATTTAAAAATAGTATTTAAACATTTAATTTACTAGCATATGTAACTTTGAACATGATTAGCATATGTACAAGTGTATAAGTGAACAATACATCAACAATCTCTTTGAACTCAAATATACGTGTAGCATTATTCATAGACAACAATTAGTGATTAATTTAGAATTTAGATAATATATGCACACATTTCACATATAATATATTTATATCAATTAAAATATGGTTAAAATCATAGTTTCGGCATTAATTTTGGCCTAATTATGAAATTAACGGTTAGGGTTCACGGTTATTTTAAAATTCTTACGGTTTAAACGTCTATTAAACCGTGTGGTTACACTATTAACGGTTATAGGGTTAACGGTTGTTATATAATTTTAAGGTTTTATTTGCATTTAAACCGTATTTTTTAAAAAATAATGAAAAATGTGACTCTCACGGTTAGATTAGCAGTTAAACCGTTGATCTCACAGTTTGCTTGCTAATCTAACCGTGAGAGTCACATTTTTTATGGTTTAATTGGGGTTCAAACCGTGAGCTCGCGGTTTGTACTCCAATTAAACCGTTAGGTCGTGTTTTTGTGAATTAAATTTATATAATTTTTTTTTTAATTTAATTGTTAAATAAGAGCTCATGGTTTGTTTGGCATATAAACCGTGATCTCACGGTCAACAAACCACCTAAACCGTGAATGTGTATTTTTAATCTAACAGAATACTACTATAACTATAACATAAGATATAGAAGCTAAAGCTCCAAAAACAAGAGAATTGTGATTCGGGCATCTAATCATAACCGATTCGAATCTAATCAACAACTCTCATCGGGAATCTACGCCTAGTATGCCCCTGTACGTGACAAATGCTACAAGTTTTTGGCCTTCGTCGTTGCCTACCATCCTCGTTCGGGACTCTATTGAGATCGGCGTCGCCGATCTGCGAAGAAGCCGTGCATGTGCGTCTCTTGTGACCGTATCCACCGCACCGCCCGCATCTCTGTGGATTTCCCGGAAGATCTTCCACCGTTGATCTCGCTCGGCTGTTTCGCGGTCTACCCGCTTGTCTTTCGACAACAGGCGGCAAAACCACTTGAGCAGCAACGTGCTTGGGCACAGTCCAAGACCGTGGATCGGGAACCGGATGAATATTGGGCGAGTAGGTTCCCACGAGGGTCGATTGTTTGAAATAATGGCTCACGTAGTCCGTAGCACGGCCTCCGGCAAAACTGCGACCATAGTAATGATATATGAAAGAATTAAACCAAATATTTTCAGACTGATCGTAGCATAAAAAATGAGTATGAGGCATGCATACCTAATGGCAGCACAAGCGTGTCGACACGGCACCATGTCCCCCTCCCACTCATGGTAATCGCACGTTGCGTTCTGCATGTCCACTAGGTAAGTCCCATTGTCACCCTCGACTTTATACACGTGGGGAATTGTTGTCCCACGAGTTCTGTAGTGACGGGCCCATTCAGAAGATACGGCCATCTTCTGGTACTTTGTCTCAGTCACCTCGTGGGTCCCACGTTGAGCGGCATTCCGATGCTCCTCGAACCATCTGTCGACAATAATCCTGTACGCCTCAATCATGGCGCAGATGGGCAATCGACGTGCCCATAGGAGTCTGGCGTTCATCATCTCAGCGGCATTCGAAGTCATGAAACTCGTGCGCGGAACAAGGCACTTGTTACACGACCACCGATGCATGCCGATCTCACACAGCCTCTGATATATTCCAGAACCCATCAAGTTTTCCATGTATTCTTCGAATTTAGAATCCGAATATGAGTAGACCGCAGCTTCGAATATGCCGACTGCGTGCTTCCCAAATGTGACCATATTCTTGGCCAGATGATGCCAGCAAAGACCGTGATGCGCACCGGGGAAGACATCCCTCACTGCATTTCCAATGCTGATATGGCCATCGGAGACTATCAACAGGTCCTGAGGATGTCCTAAGCAGTTACGCAAATTCGTCAGAAACCAAGTCCATGAATCATCATCCTCGATCGGGCCAAATCCAATGGCAAGTGGAAACACTTGCTCGTTCCCATCCTTCGTGCAAGCGGCGAATAACATTCCCTTGTTCTTGCCCTTGAGGTGTGCCCCGTCGACTACGATAACCGAACGTAGTAAATTATTCTGAAATGCATGCAAGGACTGTCCTAGAGCGAGGAACATATAACACAGTCGATCGTCGAGGGGGGATATCGAGATACTATACACGGTACCTGGATTCTTCTGCTGCAGTAAGTACAGATAAGATGGGAGCCTCTTGTACGACTCCATAAATCCTCTATACATCATCTCGATAGCGATGTTCCTTGCTCGCAGGGCGAAGCTGTAATCGATCTTAATGCCGTACTCAGCTCGCACTTCATCAACCATCTCTTTTGGCTTGAGCACGACACCATCAGTGATCAACCTCTTTGCGTAAAATGCTCCAAGAACATTCGCGGGGTACTGCCGCGGTGTAGTACTGTCTAAATCGACGGAGCATGTATGGCTGACATTATATGTTTTGATGCGCCACATAGTCCCCACGTTCTTTGCCCGTACGAGGTACTCGCACCCCTCCGTCCTGCATTTGAACCCGACACGGCCCTTTTCCGAATTCTCAACTTTGTATAGCTGCCGGTTCTCCATTTGATGCAATCCAACTGCTACCGACACATCTAACTTCCTCTTGAACATGCCGCCCTCTCGCAATGCACCAGCTACAGGCGTGTAATAATCTGGATCCAGAACCCCCAAAGGCAACGCAGTGTCTAGGTGAACGTGAGGAATCAACCAATCTCGGATAGCCTCAAGATCGGCCCTGGCATCGTCGTCTTGGGTAGGTTGGGACTCTGAATGAATGTTGTGATGCCCAACGATCCTATCAAGTCGTCTCGGCTCTCGGATCCATGCACCGAACTCCTTCGTAAGTGACTCAAATAAGTCGGTGCGATCCGCTGCGTCCATTGCTTCCTCAGCCATATCTTCCGCGACCTCTTCATCCTCATCCCTCTCCTCACTCCTTTCTTCTTCAGAATATGGAGCCTCCGAGCTCGGCTCCTCAATATTCACACTCGTAAAAATCCTAGAACCTTGTGTCGTCGGAGTGCTCCGGGCGATTCCCTTATCTTTGTTGACAACGTAAATAGTTGCCTTCTTCATGTGCTCCACAATCAATCACAACAAATCAATGTCGCTCCTCAAAGCGACCTTATCTTGTCCACCATCGGCATTACTCACGTAGTAGAGCAAAAAAATGGATTCTTCGCCCACTTGATCACGAATCTCTTGTAGTAGATTTGCATATGTAACTTGGGTCATAGCCATGCACCAAAACACGATCGCCCCCTACGTAATGAGTTTCCTCCTCAAAATACCCACCGTGACGAATATATACTTTGACCGTAGACATATATGCATAAAAACGATCAAGAAATTCAAAATCAGAAGAAAATACACTAAAAATGTAATAAATTGTGTTTAGACGGTTTAAATATATAGCTCACGGTTCTTTAATTGAAGTTAACGGTTTAAACTTTGATTAAACTGTGAAAGTTGGACATTTCACGGTTTAATCACAGTTTAAACCATGAAAATATTATAAACCGTGAGCTTAATATTTTAATTGAAAAAGGATATCTCACGGTTTTCCTTATAAATATTCGTGACATGTCAAATATAAACGTGAATTTTAATTAAACCGTTAAAAATAAAAAATCATTTTTTTCAAGCATAATATCGAATCTAACAGTTTAAACCTATTACATGGAAGTAATTACTTTAATTCTTGATAAATAGGTTACCAAACATGTAATCTAATCACTCTTCGTATCAAAAAAGTAAATAAACCATGATTTTTAGAAAAAAAATCAATAATTACTAAATTCCAAATTCATATGATTTTCCCCAAATTTACAAAATAATAACAACTAAATATGAAAAAATAAACGGTGCGTACCTTCAATAGGATCAAAATATCTTCGACAGCGGACCAAATGCGGTGAATATCTTCGAGAATCAACCAAATTCGAGGGGAAATTTCAACAAAATTGAGAGAGCTTAACTCAATTTGCTTTCACGATTTCAATTTTTTGTTGCAGTTGAAGTGTTTTTGTTCAATTTCACTGTTAGTTCAATTAATAAAATGTACCTTCATCTGATTTGGTTGTTGGTCAATAAATGAATTTTCGAATTTTACATTTTTTTCACTCAAAATCAAATTAAAAAGTGACTTGAGAGAGGCAAAACCGTGAGCTCACGATTTTTAGCCCTTATAAACCGTGAGGATACATGTAAAACCGTGAGCTCACGGTTTAGCAATGATATCACGGTTTGATATGTTGTAACCGTGAAAAGTAGTAACTTTTTAAGGGTATGTTTGTCTTTTCATTTGATTTTAGATATAAAACTTATACTTTTATATATTTGAGTATAAAACTTACATACTTATCGGTTTTGGGTATATATAAAGTTCACCCTTTTCATTATAGGTTTTTTTTCATTTTCCCCATTTTTTATTTTCTAAAATTGGACTTTCAGCAGCCCAAAGCATAGTATTGGAATAGGCCAATGGGCTGATATTTTCAAAAGTTGGTAATGGATACCTTAAAATTGGATGAGAAATAAATAAAAGCAGCTGTTCATTTAAAAAATATACTACCTCCATCTCAACTAATTATGGACATTTATTGTAGATCCAAAAATCAAGATAATGGAGAATATGTGGCTGTAAGTAATTCTGAGGAGAGAGAGTTAATTATAGCCAAATATTCTTTATCATTTTAGGAAATGTGTCTAATTGTTTAGACGGACCAAAACGGAATACATCCCTAATTAGTTGAGATGGAGGTAGTATGTATATATCTTTCTTTATTAATCAAGTTGATTATGACACCTAATTTCTATAGTATTAAATAGTAAAATTCGTCCTTAAAATTGGGAAATAAAAGAATAAAAAAAGAAAATCCCCTTTTGTCGATATTCCGATTCTCAAATTTGTTATGATAAAATTGATGCAATTGGTTAGAGAGGAGGCCATTTTTGGTAGAGGCCGACACGTGTCAAGGAGTAAAGGGGGTTTCTCGAAAACTGCGTGCTAGTGGTGGTGTTTCTATCTTTACCCCAAAGCCAAAAGGACGGAAGTTAATGAAAATTTGTCGTGTAATGATGGGCTCAAAGTTTGGGCCTGAGCTCAGCTTTACTATGGGTTTTACAGTAGCTGGGCCCATACCCGCGTGCATCGCATTTGAATTGCACGTGAGAGGAAGTTACGTGGCGTAATCTCATGCTTCGCGCTTCGCACAACAATTCTTGTGCTTATCGTGGGGGAATAGAAAGTCGAGTAATGCTCTAATGCCCATTGTGAGCATGCTTAATGTGCGAACGGATGACATGTCATTGAAATATATAATAAAGTTAATAAAATATTACCAAAAATAATTAAACCCTATTATAAAAAAAACTAAACCTTAACATAAAAAATTAAACCCTAAAAAAATTATAGACGTGACACTGACACATCACTGGTGGGTACATTAAGTGTGTCCACCGTGGGTAGGGGAACATTTCTAATAAAAAGTCATATTTATCTCTTTCATAATAATAAATAAAAAAGAAAAAAGTGAACATCCTTAAAATCTGTTTTGACTAAATAGATAATGTAAAACTACATAACTAATTCTATCTGATCATATATATAATGCATTAAATCACAGCTGAACGTTAAATTTGTTATTAAATTTGAATGTAGTGAGTGGAATTTTTACACATAAAAATAAATCTTGAACGTATATTCACATTTAAAATTTTAGTGAACATATTTTTAAAAGGGTAATTCTAAACATAGCCCCAAATTACTCTTTATAGCCCCTTATATAAAAATAATTATAAAATAATAATAAATTTACTAATGTATCCCCATAGCCTCCAATTAAACAATCTTGAATGTAATTTTACGCCATAACCGCTATAGCCCCCAAATTACTCTCTACATAAACGAATTATTTTCATCGTTTTCTTTTCTTCTTCTCCATAAAATTATGTTCTCAGTTTCTGCTTCCTCTCACCTTCGTCCCTCACATCCTTTAGCAGTCCACAAGTTTTAATTTTTACCGGCAAATTATATTTTGAGAGGATAGCTATAATCCCAATTAAAGCGCCATTATAATCTCTCTATCGCTTCTTATTTTTTGGGTTCAAGTTCTACACGTACGAACCTTTTTTTTTTTTTTTTTTTTTTTCTCTCTATAAGATTTGAAAAAAAATAAATAAATTTGGGTTCAAGTTCTACACGTACGAACCTTCTTTTTTTTATTCTCTCTAATAAGATTTGAAAAAAAAAAAATCTGGGTTTGATATTCTCTCATTATTAATAAAAATTTCATCTCCATCTTGCATAACACGAAAATTACACTCTACAATGACGTAACTACAATAGATTCGACTGACGCATAAGATAAAATCTTATACCTTTAAGAACTATGAATTCGAAGAGAGGATCATTGAAGGTGTGTAAATTTCGACTGACGCATAAGATAAAATCTTATACCTTTAAGAACTATGAATTCGAAGAGAGGATCATTGAAGATGTGTAAATTTTATGTATGTATAACTCTCTTATTTTCAGACTTCATTATGAAATTTCCAGATTTTGATTCTCAAGCAGTATAGTATATTTTATTTTTCCGGATGATTTCATTTCAGTTTGGATTCACGGCTGTGTATGTTACAGTATAACTTGTTGGGGGCTATGAGGGTATACCCGTAATTTTGTTATTATTTTTATTATCATGTTTAAATAGGGGCTATGAAAAGTAATTTGGAAGCTATGTTTAGAATTACCCATTTTAAAAAATAACGCATCTTTATCGAGCCAAAATAGGCTTTCTAATCCATTTGTGGGCCGAATGCGTAATTTTTGGGCCCAGCCCGAAATAATTTCAAGTATAAAAATTGTGGCCCATAAATGGGCCCGGCCCGGCCTCACAAAAACAGCATGCATAATAGTATCAAATTAAAACCCATATATATGGCATCAAATTCAAAACAATGTATCTTCATCACATATTTTTTTTTGGCGTATAAACAATGCAGTAGCAGGGATTGAATAAGGAAAAATAGCTACACAACACCACCATCGTTCCAGTTTCTTGCATCTTCAAATTCTATATAACAATCATTCTTTTCTTTTCTTTTCTTGATAAATTACTATATAACAAATTTAAGCATAAGACTGGTGAAAACCAAAGATTAATGAAACCTCACAACGATGCAGGATATATCATCCTTGCTCTTCCTCGACAGCGCCTCCTCGATGAGATGCTTCGCTGCTGCATGACAGTCCTTGATGCTTTTAATGGAGTCGGCTGCCTCCTGGTTCGACATCACCTGCAAAAATGTAGAACAAATCATTGAATTACAATTAATAACTTCTCTTATTATGTCGACTCAAGAATGTATGTAGAAGAAGGGTTAGGGAAATCGAACCTTCCATAGTCCATCGCTCGCTAAAATGATGAAGTCGACATCATCATCTATAATCTCGACTGCTATATCAGGCTCCGAGCTCACATGTCTCTTCAAGCTCTTGTCACCAAATGCTCTGGCCACTGCCAGCTGCCCATCTACTCGAGGAACATCGCCTGTTGAAACGAGCTGAAAGCTTTTAGAAGAATCATTGTTATATATAGAAAGCATTGTTACATAGCGAAACATAATGTTTATATGCATTAGTCAAGAAGATCTTATGAAAATTGAGCATTTTTCGTGTAGGAGATGCGAAAGAGATTTTACCTGGAAGGTTTGAAACGAATCCACCTTTGCTCTCGATCAACTTCTTTTCCCTACTAGGCTCGTGATCAATCGATAGTTGCTTAGCCACGCCTCTCTTGCTTATAACAGCTCGAGAGTCTCCCACATTTGCAACGACAAGCTTCTGCCTATTAATCAATATTGCAGTCACAGCTGTCGACCCCCCTTTCCCCAATTGAACCGATTTCTCTAATATCTCCTTATCAGTCAACTGATAGGCATTCTTTAGCGCATTCTTTAAGTCGGTCCAAAAATCACTCTGTTTAGAAACCGAGGAAAGTCAGAAAATATAACAAGATTGCATCAATCTTGATTTGGTACAGCATTTTTTCAAAGGCAATGTTAAATGGACCTGCTTTAAGATATTGTTGAAGAGGTGCTCTTGCAAGTAATTTGGAACATCGTGCCCCATATGCCCATCGAATATAGCAAATAGACCTAACTCGTTCTCGTCTATCGTTTTGAGTTCAGAAACTAAATAGTCTTCCATGGCATGATTCGACTTTCCTTTCATTAGAAAGGAGCCATGTGTGATGTGATTCGAAAATTTAGTCTTGCCTTTCTTTGCATCGGGCGTGAGAGGAGTGGAGAAGCATGCCTTTTCCTAAATCGAACAGAGAGTTAGACACGAAGCATCACTGGTGATATATACAGGAAATACACAGATGTTCAGCTTTAACATACATAAGTTTTATCAATAAGTATGCATTTCGTAGAAACTTGAATGCCTAAGAAACGAGGTTCTTAGGCTGCTATGATCGAAGGTGTTGCATCTAAATTCACGAGCCTAAAAGAGTTCAATACAACTGATAGAAAACTGCTACATACAAGAAAGTGGACATAGGTCATTTTTAACCAGAAAGCAAAAATATAGCCTACAACCAACAACACCGTCTTTAACATTAAAATCATAGTACATCTCTTTTTGTTTGTGAACATTTTTGCACGTAATGTGACTTCGATCCACCAAAAGTTACAAGTTTAGTCCTTATCTGTTTAGCCTCTAGGCAAGGTAAGGTAGAAAAAGACTGCATAGGTTCAGCTACTTCTTTCAAGAAACGCATTGAAACTTTCCGAGTTGTTGATACAAAATCAAGAAGTTCTCAGATGATCCAAGTAAAATTAAGAATCGTAACAAGTGTATAGCCCTTCATTTCATCGAACAAGCAGATGAAAGCAAGAGATTGGCATCATAAACATAATCATAATCATAATCATAAGCCTATAGCAATTGCATTATCTACATCTTATCATCAGAAGAAATAGTTTCACTCTAAGGTTAGGTGAGGTGAGGCAAAAGCAAGAAATTGATGAATCGAGAAGAGCCACAATGACTGAATTAGGGAAGATAACAAAATACAATTATAATTGTCGAAATAATCCCCTCTGAATTAAGATGCAGATAGCAAACTTACATGAAGAATCACCTGACTTTGCCCAGGCTTAACTATACTTAATTTATACTATCAAACTTTATTTTCTACAAATTTCAACTATGCAAATCGGCAAAGTTTATTGTGTCTTTGTTGCAGGAACTACAAAGCATATTCTTTCCAACATCCCTTCAACACAAGCAAACCCCAGAAAACAAAAAGTGATAATGAAAAAAAAAAAAACAAACCCGCACACAAAGAGTGAAACACAGAGAAAAAGACAGACACAGCAAGAGAGATACTGTAAAATACAGAGTTGACTCCATAATCAAGAACTCCATAAGCAACTATTAAAGAATCTCCTTGCATCCCGACATAGTAACATGAAAAAGCATTCAATAGATGAGAGAGAGGGAGAGAGAGAGAGAGGTAACCTTCATCTTGTTGAGAATTTCTCTTCCCCCTGTCATGGCTATGGCTATGGCCGTCTCTCTCTCCAAAAAATCTTGTTTTTGGGGCCTATTCTGAAACTCTGGGAACCCAGAAATAGATGGAACTACTCAATTATCAAAAAGATTGGATTTTTGGTGTTCCCAGATCACAAACTGTTACAGTTACCATCTCTTCAACTTCAATTTCACCTGTCTTTAATTATATTACTATTATTAAGAGATTTTTTTTATCAACATTATTATTATTGACTTCAAACCACAATTACAATATACGAAAAGGTTAAGGTGGCCCTACTCTTCGTTGACTTTCTTCTTTACTTTCACACCCCGCGTCTTCCTTATAACTTTTCTTTTCCGTTTCTCTCTCTCTTCAATGTAGATGGAATTATTCATTAAAATTACAATACTCTGTATCCATAAAATTATTATAGCACGAGTTTAAAATTTTAATTATGAACAAGGTTCTTATTAAAATAGAAATAATTAGTGAAAAAAGGGAATAATTCCGAATTTTATTTTAACTAAATCTTCCCTACGCATCTCAGTTGGTACGACATTTTCCCTCCAACCAAGAGGTAAAGAGTTCGAGTCACACTAAAGGGAAAATGGGAAACCATTGATTCTCTTTAAAAATGAAAAAAAGAAAAGAAAAAAGTATTTAGTTAAGAAAGGACAACGCGCACAACACGCGGTTTTATTGTCTTCTTTTGTGAACACTCACTTCGCTTTTGTAATTAAAACTTAAAATTTCAACATTAGCAAATCTAAAGGTTAACTTTTAAATTTTGTATTACAAATAAATCGAGTTTCTATTGTAATAAATATTTCCATCGATCAGACAGCGACATGTTGATGTTGTCTAAGTTCATTATCAACAAATCTTATCAATTTCCAATTAAAAATAGTTAGTATTGTACTAATTACTAAAACAAACCTTATTTGGTAGAAACAAAACCTTAGCTTCTAAAATTCACTTATGGGGAGTTCTAGAATTAACTTTGCAATAAAAACAAAAATGTTATTATTGAAAGTAAAGTTATCCATAATTCTCAATAATTAATCACCAATCAATCGCATTTTTTTCCCTCAATCTTACATGTTTTATCATTAATGATAAGTAGATAAATGATATGCTACTCCCTCAATGGTGGAGTGGACACTTTCGTGTGCATCTTTATCGTTTTTTCGATTTGACATTATTTATTTTAATTTTTATTGTTGTTTATAGTATCATAAGAATTAATATAAAAATCATTAAATCTACAAAATAAATAAAAATCAAACTCGATTCGTCTTATTCTAATTATTTCTTGTCTGACAGACTTGATTTAAACTCAAAATGTCAGTTCTAAGTTCTAACTAGTAACCTACCTAGTAACCTTTATTAACCTTTTGTTTTGATTTTATACCTACTTTTGCAACTAATTCTCAGAATGAATTGAATTTGATGCCAACGCCATCCGATGGCAAAAAAAAAAAAAAAAAAAAAAATCTTTGGTACTTTTTTCCATTGAATAACGATAGATATTAAGAACATAGTTAATTCTTTAAAAAAACAAAAATAGTGAATTAGTCACATGATAGAATGATGAAATTAATTAAAGGAGATAATGAGTGTGATAGAGAGATTTACCTTATGGCCAAAAGAGTCGTTATTTTAACAGTGGCAAAGGAAAAGTCGTTTGAGCCAATATTAATAATAATTATTATTATATCACCATTGATATTGACTAATTACACTCGTGATATTGCCAAATATGACTAATGCATAATTGATTATATGTCAAATTTATAGTATTTGATAGAGTATTTTATTATTATGATATATAAAAACCCACATGCAGTTAATTACGAATATAAAAAGCCACTCAGAAGTTTTTTAATAATTAAGCTTTGACTGGAAAATGTCTATGACATTTTTTTTTTTAATAATAAAGAGTGTCTTTGAGTTAAGGTGATTAAATCGATACATGGGGATTTAATTAGCGTTTGGAGAGAGCGGGATTGTCTCTTTGAACAGGGAAATGAGTTGGCCAGGATGGTGGAGGGATGTAGCGAAAAATGGATCGAGTGAGAATGGAAACAGGTTTTGGAAAAAAATGGTGAGGAACTTAGGGGATGAGAGATGCTAGCTTCTCTTAGAAATTTATTCCCCAAACTCTTCAACTTAAGGAGATGGGTGACTCTGGAGGAGGGAACATGGTTTTGTGGAAATAGGTTTGGAGGCGTGAGCTTTTTGGCAGGAAAATTGATGTTTTAAATTTTTTACATGTTTACTCCCAACGGCATGTGGACATGGAGAGGAAGCCTAGACGGAGTTTACAAAATAAAGAAGCATATGTTTGTCTGAGCAACTGCAGTAATACATGTCGGGATTTGCAACGGGAGGGAAGAGAATTTGAGATGATTTGGAAGAACTATGCTCCCCCGCCCCAAGGCACCTGCGATAGCATGGAGATTGTTGAGGGACAGACTACCAACTAGAGCAAATATTCGGCAAAGAAAAGTAATACAATCTGAAGAAGAATCGAAGTGCGTGATGTGCGTGTTATGTTTCTTATGCACGAATGCAGCGGAAGCAACGAATAGAAACCTTAATATAGATCGTGATTTATAATCATATTCACATGTTTAGAGATGGTACAAGTATATGAACGAAAATACAATACTTACGTGTTATCTTCTTGTATTTTCGATATATAGAACATCTACTATGGTGTCCACTTGAAGTCGTTCGATCGCGTGAAACTATTCCGGAGTGATCGCTTCTCTTCTGTGTGTGTGCATAGATTAGGTTTTTCCTTAAGTTTTAATAATGTGTATTCTATTATTTATATTAACCCACATTAACCTAGTTAATGGGCTTTAATATAAATACACACTTAATAATTAAGTCCAACTTAATTATTACTTAAAACCCAATACAAGGTCCATAAATCTTTCAATCTCCCACTTGGACTTGTATTTTAACCAACAACCAAGCAACACACAATCACCCATTAACACGATCAATAACAACACATAAAGTATGACCCTATAGGCCTTCACTATCGACGATAACCCAGTTAAAGTCTATACTATACTCCTAGACTGCGTAGTATAGCGAACTCGATATATGAAGAACGTTTACGAGGATTTGCAAACTGCACCTTTATATGAAGTCTGTATGATATCCCTTCATTCACGTAACACTCGGTTAAGCCTTGGATTTACCAAGTGTCTATCCAAATAGCTTAATCATTTTATCTCATCTTTATCAATTGATCCTTGATGATCATACTCAATTACTATAATTGAATATATCACGTGCACTGGCCAGTGGCTTAGCAATCAATTAATATAGAGAATCTGGATGTTACTCTCGAATTTAATTGAGGAATGAATCCTATTCTTGGCCCAACTATTATCTTCAATTACATCCTGATGTATCCGATCCAAGCCGTATCTACCCCAAACGGAGTGTAAGCTTTGAACTTAGTCAAAATACACCATTTTGCAACCAAGATAAGCAATGACCTCAAGTCAAAGGACTATCATATACTTCACACACCAATAAACTATAGACACTAGAAACAAATAGTTTAAAGGTAGGGTATACCAATACTCTCCAAAGTATCCATGTGTCCATCACGAGTATCCAATACTATATAGTGGTGATAACCACTATATTCTCTAAGAACGTGATGCAGACCCCATGCCAACCTATCACACATCATCAATATCACATTCTTGATGATTCTCGGTTGGGGCTATTTTAGAGTTAAACTATATCATTAATGTCTCACACCATCAATGACAGTCTTAACTCAAGGGAACAAATCAATGAGAATATTTACAAACAATTTAAAATAAATATTCTGAGAAATGTGTATGCCAATAACAAAAATCATCAAATGAAAACGTATACATATAAATGTGATCAAGTTTGTGTGTCTCAATTATAAAATTGTTTCTAAGACATGCAAACTTCTAACTCCCACTAACCTAAAGCATATCTCTAACATATCTAATACCCAAGCTCTCAAAATGACTATTGTGTTTTGCAAAACACAATGGCTTGGTAAATGGATCTGCTAGGTTATCATCAGTGGGTACTCGTTCTAATTTTACATTGCCCCTCTCAATAAATTCTCTGATCAGATGATATTTTCTAGGGATGTGCTTGTTTCTGTTTGTGGCCCTTGGTTCCTTTGCTTGCGCAACCGCACCAGTGTTGTCACAATACAAAGGTATTGCACTACAGGCACTCTGATACCACTGTTAGGTTTCTTATGCACGAATGTAGCAGAAGCAACGTAGAGAAACCTTACGTATAGATCGTGATTTATAATCATATTCACATGTTTAGAGATGGTACAAGTATATGAACGAAAATACAATACTTACGTGTTATCTTCTTATATTTTTTATATATAGAACCACTACTATGGTGTCCATGTGAAGCCGTTTGATCGCTTGGAACTATTCCGGAGTGATCTCTTCCCTTTGAACGCTAGGAATTCGCCCGAGAAGAATCGAAGAAGAAAAGCCGTTTCTCTTCTGTGTGCGTGCGTAGTTTTTCCTTAGGTTTTAATAATGTGTATTCTATTATTTATATTAACCCACATTAACTTAGTTAATAGACTTTAATATAAATACACACTTAATAATTAAGTCCAACTTAATTATTACTTAAAACCCAATACAAGGTCCATAAATCTTTCAGAGCGGAGAGGAAGAGGAGGTTGCCGCTCAAATTTTCATCAAATGTAACATGGTATGTAATAATTGGTTAGTAATTTATAATTGGTGTAACGTTTCGGTGGTTCTCCGTAATTTTTTAAAGGATCACTTTTATCTAAATATGGAAATCCTGAAAGGAGTAAAATAAGAGGAAATTTGCAAATAGTGTGTGGATATGTATGATTTGGATTATATGAAAATGGAGAAATAAGATGATTTTTGAAAATGAGAGCTAGAACAAGGACAAGAACGTGGATAAGAAGAAATAAAGGTAGACTATGGAGTTGGTGCTTGATGAAAAATATTTTCTCTTGTAATTTTGCATTTAGGGATCGGATTGGATTTTAGATCCCCAAAATCTCTTTATCGGCCTTTGATATTGTACGCTTGAGATATATTTTTTTATTAGGTGAGAATAATTCATCTCATTTATGTGAAACTAAAAGTTAAATCCATTAAAAAAAATATCTCATCATTTTTGTCGAGATTGAATATTCTTAGTTATGGCAATTTTAGTACTAAGTGAGAATCATAGTTTTAAGGCCATCATTTCTAATTCGAGCCATTTTTAATTACATAGCTAGCTACTTTCAAGTTTCGAGCAAATTACGTAATAAATTTCGTACAAAAAAGAAAATATATTATAGAACTTCTTAATTTATATTTCACCAATACATATAAAATGACATCGAGGTATATATATATAGTCGTGACGTGACGATCAACCAAACACCGACATGAAGTAATATATATTTCAAATGATCCTGCACCAATATAATAAAAAATATGTGGTCAGTTCACTTTAATGCATGCAAAGAGCGATTGATGAAATAATTTATATACGTACCTTGAACAATTCATGCGCTCAGAAATAGGAAAACTCAAGTGTGTATTGCACTTAACAGGCAATTCTTGAATACGCGACTCAATGAAAGGACGATTCGTTCTATATATCGCATAATATTCGATACATCTGCATATTCTCATCGGACCCCCTTTTTCTTGCTTCGAAATACCATTCAAATTCCCCATATTTTGGCAACAAATCGGTGTTGGATCGGTGCATTGCCCTTCGATAAAATCTGTACACTCACTAAAATTATCGAACACATCTTTGCATCCTTGGCAATTCCAAGCTTCAATTGGTTTTGAAAAGACGAGGACGAATGTCAAGATAAATACGAGTGGAGTACTCATATTTTGATGATGTAAGTTTTAATATGATGATTAAACAAGGAATGTGATGTGTATATATTGGGACAAATCTTGATCTAAGGATTGTGTGTCAATTCAAGGATTGTGGGTCAATTCAAGATTCGTGAGTATATTTGTTCTATTTTAATAAATTATCTATGCGATCTTCATTGTTAAATGTTGGTAGTTTCGTGTTAGATTGTAGTTTTAATACACACAATTGTTATTTTAGGATTTTTGAGATATACCATGGAAAGATTGTTTTAAATCTGCATCTCTGGTGAGAATGGCTTCTACCATTTACATGTTTTAGGCATCCATCAATTTTCAATTGCAATAAATTAAAATCATCACCTTTAGCCGAAAATATAAAATTTCAACTAAAATGTACGAAGTATCTAAAATTGATAATCTTGATGGCCCACTTTCTAATTTCACAATTTGAGTCATCATATAAATTTCCTAAAATCATGATCAGCCTCCCTCATTTTATGTAAATTCATTGAGCCTAAATAATAAATAAACTGCAAAAATCTTTACCCATTTTTTAGGAGTAAAAGAGCATGCACGCATAAAGTTTTGTTAGTAATTAAGAGGAATGCTTTACGACTAATCTGACAATAAAATATTTTTAAAAAATTATCAAAAGAATTAAACCATTTTTAAAAAGTTAAACTTTAAATGAAAAAATTATCAACACCGTATTGTCACATCAGTGGTGAATTCAACGAACGGTAGAACATTTATATAGTAATCAAATATGGTAGAGTAATCTAACTCTATTATATATTGTACCATAATGGAATCCACTTTATTTGGTCAAAATCAATTAAAAAGTGATACTTATATAAAAAGAGCCTTGAGTACTTAATGTAGATTGCCTATTATACCCTAATACATATTAAATAATTATGGTAATACTTGATACCAAGTTTTGATTTCATTACAATAATAAACTAATATACCTTATCTTATATATCAATTCTTACGCAATATCATTATTGATTGCGCATAGCCACATATACCTTATAAAATTATTTTTGTTTTCTTTTTCTAATTCCCTTTAAAATTTATTCTACGTGTGTTTGTTTGTTCTTTTATTATTTCTTATATCATTGTTTGTATTTTAGTTTGTTATGATTATTACTTAGTACTCCGTATTTGGTTTTTTGTTTTATTTTGTATTCTAAGTATGTGATGATCTCATTACGTTTCATCGTAATAATATCCATTAAAATATGGAGTATTGAACTAAAGACGGCAGAGTATTAAATTTATGCAAATAATAATTGTAATTATAAAAATTGTACTATAAGATTAAAACAATATCAAAATTTGAGTGTTTAAATAGAGATTTTCAATGAAAAACATAAAATAAAAAAATTGTTTAACGTGTGAATGCACTTTAAACGAATGGTTTTAATAGAAAAGTTGCAATCGAAACAACTGAATGAACAATTATTAGAAAAACTGTACTTAGATTGCACACAAGATGTAATTTTTCATAGAATCCCCTATAAAATGCGACTTTAGAAGTGTAATTATTAGTGTGAAGTTGCAACCGAAGCAACTGATTGAACAATTATTAGAAAAGTTGCAATTTTTCATAGAATCCCCTATAAAATGTGATTTAGAAGTGTAATTATTAGTGTTCTATATTTAGTTCTTAACTGAAAGAGTAAAAAAAAAAGAACAATTAAAGTTATTTTATGTCCTCATTTTGTTATAGTATTCTGCTTGAAAGCATTGCATTTGAAATTTAACTATCAAAAACAGTTTTATATATATATATATATATTTTTTTAGGAAAATTAAAGTTTTATATCTAAGCCGATTAAGAAAAGGACCCAATTCCAAAAACTTGAATAGTTTTAGAGTTCATTATTGTAAAGGAAGAATGAACAATATTAAATGTAATATACAATATGAATTTGTGGAGATCGAAGATGTGGAATCAAAATTGGGAAAATGACTATTTGGTAAGTGTAACAATTTTAATGTTGATAAAACTACTACATATGTATGACACTAAAGTTTTTTAATTAATCAATTAATTTATTATTCAGAAAATCAGTACTTAGTTTTTAGTTTAGTCACCAATAATTTCATATATCATGCATCTATGTCATATATCAACTCTTGAGTAGACGTACGTTAATATATTTTGATAATGTATATTAGAAATTTAGAATTAAATTTTATGCACATGATATTTGCGTAGTTATAATTTTGGCAAAAGTGGAAGAAATCGAAGAAGTAACTCAAAAAATTAAAGAAGCAATTTGTACTTTGAGAAACGTAAATAATTATCAAGACCAAAGGTACGATATTTTCTTTTTATATTTATGAATTATGAAATACTTTAATGTGCCAAATTATTGTATTTATTTTACAAAGGATTGACAAATTAAAATAAAAACAAGTTAATATATATAAATTTTAATTTTTTTGGTTTGTTTTTCTAAATTATTCATTAGAAATTTAACTTGTGCATGTTATACATGTGTTTCTTATATTGCATTTATTTTCTTTCTAAAAAGCTATAATTATAAAATGTGTATTTTATTATATATTAATTTATTAATTATACTAATATACTTTCAAAAAAATTAAGAAAATTAAAAAAAATAAATAAATGAGAAGTTACACGTGCAACGCACGTTCTCAAAACTAGTCAATTAAAAAGTGTATACCTTAAACAAACTCATCAACATTTCTAAACTATTACTCATAAAACTCTAAAATCTTGTATTGTTTTGTTATTGTCACATAACAACATAACAATCCAATTTTGTTGTTGAAGTTGATGCAATAGTGACTACTTATATTTATCTTTTGAAAAAAATAAAAATAAAACAGTGACTACTTATTTGATCTCCCTGTACAACGTTATCTATTTTATTGTTAATAATTGTATCCTTATTTATTGATTAAATGCAAATTACGTAACCCAACCGTTATAAAATCAAAATGTGTGTAGTTTAATTTTTATAAACATAAAAATAATTCTAAAAATAAAATTATAAATGTAGAATTAAATATTTCCCATAAAACGGGAGATTATGTCCAAATAGAGATCCATGGTTACTAGCCGTTGCCAGTCACCAGCTCCACCTCCACATCCCTTTTTCAAAATTTCGACCGTTAACAAAATCCGAACGTTAATATCCTCTCTCTCTCTCTCTCTAGACAACACAACAAAGCAAAGCACCTTCTTTTCCTGCGAGATCATATCTTTGCGCTCTTCTTCTATCCTTTCATCAATTGCACTTCGAGTTATTTCTCTCTCATCCCCCCACACTCTACGATTTACCAGAATAGATCGATTTTTCCGATTGAATGGCGGCGGCGGCGGCGGCGGCGGAGGAGTCGAGTAGTTCCCTCATGATCGACGAAGCGTACGAGTTCTCGGCGCCGCGATTTCACGATTTCATGTCTGAGGAGACTGAGGAGGAAGTCCGTAGAGCGGAGCTCTGGTTCGAGAACGCCCGCGCTTATGCCCCTTCTCGTGCGTCCGCTTCCCCTCTTTTGCTTAATTGGATGTTGATTTTTCAAAAACGTTATAGGAATTCGGATAGTTGGTGTTTCACGGAATTTCGAGGGTTATTGTGATTCTGGATTGGAGTTGCCGATTCTGGGTGGTTCATTTTTTTTAATCGTTCATCCACTATTGTCATGATGTGTGTCTCGTGTTTCCTGCATTATTGTTTGTGAGTTGGGCAGTCTTCGGAATTCTAGGGTTTGAATTCTTTGATTCCTTTATTCGGAAGGGGGAGATCTTGATCGTAATTGATATATTCTATTCCACTGTTTGAGTGTCTGTTTATAGTACATCAATTAATTTCTAACTGCAAATCTTTATTCGAGTTATTAATGATCATTTCTGGAGTTTGTGTGTGTGTAGTTTTCTGATTCTTTACATAGGCAAAATGCGAAAAAGTTAGATGTTCGAAAATGGTTAGAACCCCTATAGTATGAATGAATGTATGATTCTTTTATGAAGTTGTTTACATGGTTTCAAAAATGCAATTGATCATCGGTCTCTAATTTTGTGTTTCTGTATCATAGTTATAGAGATTATTTCATCCTATCTAATTTCGTTTGAGTCTCAGTAGCTCTTCTTGAGAATGATTTTTGTGGTTAGCCTAATGGAGCTTTATATCATCCGTATTTTGCAGCATTTATGCCTAGAATCAGAGCTACCAGAACAGTTGGACAGGTTCTTTGCAATTTCAATGAAGACGATAAAATGCAGAAGGTGGAATTTCTGTCATGTGTTCGACTTCTTATAATCGATGTTATGAATTGTGGATATGTATGTGATAGTTGTAAAATGTTTCCACTTGTTTCAGGCGCCGAAATCATCTGAAAATGAACTTGTTCTTTCAAATTCTGCTGAAGAATTAGCACCGAAGTTCCTAAACCTAACATCGTTAGTAGCCTTTTACTTTGTTTCTTTGTTGTTAGATCTCTCCTTATTTTCTGAAGGAAGTGACTCATTTTTTGCTTCATTACAGACATCAAGCAGAGGCGATTTCAGCTGAAACAACAGGAGAAGTTCGAACACATATCAGTTCGAAAGAAAATGTTAGTTCAAGCCTTTGTCCTGTTTCAATTGAGAAGACACTTGATGCAGGAAGTTCTTGCTCTCAGAAAAAGAGAAAGTAGGTCCTTTTGTCTTGCAGATACATGTCTTCAATTTTCTATAGTTAGTACGAGGTATAATTTTATTACTTAGTCTAACGAACAATGGAATTTTTCTGGTTCCGATTTCTCAGCATAGTGCAAGGTGTTAAGGCATCATCCTCTTCTGTCCCTAAAGAAGGTGCTATCCAAGGTTAGTCACCCTTTTTTTGTATACTAGAGCTCATTAGAAGTGCTCTTTTTTCTCTTGCATTGTGTCTGAATCAAGTAATTTGCTGCAATATCAGGACCGGAAATTTGCTGCACTCCAGCACCACGAAACCAGAGTGAAGATAGGAAGCTTCAGACAGCGAAAAAGATAGCTAGTATGATAAAAAATCCTTCAGCTATTAATTCAAAGAAGCAGTTACCAAAATCACAAGCCAAGAGTGCTAAACCTGCTAGTGTCCGAAGGTACCTAGCAATTTTACTATACTAACTTGTTCAATTAGTTAATATATAATCACATGCTAAGAACTGGTAATTTCATCAGGGACACTAATGGTAAGAACATTGTTGGAACTCCCAACTTTGCCCATGAAAACCATGCTATAAAGAAGCAAAAACTGGACGGAGGAAAATCTCGACAGGTAGAGACTATTGCAAGTTCATAATTCTCATGGTTTTGAATCTTGACATTTAACATATGGTTACAATTATATTATGTCTCCTTTTCAGATTCTTACAGTCAACAAACCTTCAAATCTGCCTCACAAAACTAGAACCGGAATTGTCAGCAGCAGTTCCAACTTCTGCCCTGCAACAACGGCTAAAACTCATAAAGAAGATAGAAAGGTAAGACATTTCATGTGTACATTAATTCGAGTGTATTACTTTCACACATTTCCTTAATGATTTTATGTTGCTGTCTTGTCTATAATGTGTCGTATAGATGTACGTTCGAGAACTAGCAGCACCATTTGTTTCTATGGCAGAAATGATGAAGAAATTCCAATCAGGGACTAGAGAAGTGTCTTTGATGCGTAGCAGTGGTTCTCTTTCACAGGTAACCAGTTCATATCTACTGTTTTTTTTCTTAAAGATCAACTCCTTCTAGTGCACACGTTCTTACTCGATACTGCATATTAAAATATGCAGAGTGATGTAGCTGGAGCAACACAGAGGAAGTCTAAGCTTACACTGACAAGGCCAAAAACACCTGAATTCGAAACATCTCACCGCATGCGTTCTGTTAAAATTAAGAGTTCAGCGGAAATTGAGGAAGAGATGATGGCTAAGATTCCTAAGTTCAAGGCTCGTCCATTAAACAAAAAGGTAAAGATTTATCGATCTAAAAAATAGTCTTTCCAAATAAATTTATGACATGTATGTGTGTTCATCCTTTCAATGTGTCTTGTCTTGTCAGCAGATCTTTGAGGGACCATCTTTACCACCATTGCCAAGAAGTACACCCCATCTTCCAGAGTTTAAGGTAAATCAATTCTCTTTCAGTGAGAATTCAAAAATGAACTGTTATTAATGCAGATTATATGAACATTTCTTGATTTGGACAGGAATTCCATCTAGAAACAATGTCAAGGGCCACTCATAATGCAGAAACATCTACTGTGGCCTCGACTGAATCCACAGAGGTAAAGGTACTGTCGAGTAATCGCCAGTTCTCACTGAAATGTTCAGCATAGGCATGAATTTATCTACTCTCCCACAAGGCATAGAACTCATACACCCTTGTTTTTTGCAGAGTCATCAATGGAAGCCTCATCATCTTACTGCCCCAAAATCACCTGTTCTTCAAACATCTCTACGAGCGCGTCCTCCCAGGATTAAAAGTTCCGAGGAACTAGAAAAAGAGGAGCTTGAAAATATTTCACAGTTCAGGGCAAGACCGTTGAATAGAAAGGTATATCACCAAATAACCTTCTGCTGAAATTTTGTAAGAATATTATTGATTTTGCTTTTACCATAATTTAATATTCAAATTGTTGAGCAGATATTTGAAAGTAAAGGGGACATGGGAATTTTCTACAACATGAAGAAGCAGGTTACAATTCCTCGGGAGTTTAATTTTGCCATAGATAAAAGAATCCCTCCACCAACTGCTGTTGTAGACCTCTTTGACAAGGTTATTACATAATTTTCCGAAGTCTCTTTGTGTTGGAAGTGTCTAAGTTTGTTGTGTTGCTAAGTTTGCTTCCTTTCTACTTCTCTCAGCTTTCAATATGTTCAGAATCACAACGTGATAATCATCTCCCTAGAAATACTACACCAAATCCATTCCATCTCCACACAGAGGAAAGAGGGGCAGAGAAAGAGCGAAGGATAGCTGAAGAACTCATGCAGAAACAGTTAGAAGAGGAGAGGGCTAGGATACCAAGAGCTCATCCATATCCTTACACAACTGACTATCCTGTGGTACGCATATATATATATGACACCCTCTTTCTATAAAAATATATATACCTTTCATTATTGCAGATTTTGACATGATTTTTCTATCTGAACTAGATTCCACCAAAGCCAGAGCCGAAGCCATGCACGAAACCAGAGCCTTTTGAGTTGGAAAGTTTGATGAGGCATGAACAGGAGATGCAGAGAGAAATGGAAGAAAGGGTGAGGATGGAAATGGAAGAAGCTGAGATGCGAAGATTCAAAGCCCAGCCTATCTTGAAAGAGTACGAAACTCAATTAAATATAATGTTTATTTCCATATTTCTGTATTTTCTAGTTATCATGGCTCACTGATTATGTTGTAATCTGTTGGCATCAGGGACCCGATACCACTTCCTGAGAAAGAGCGAAGGCCACTTACAGAAGTTCAAGGATTCAATCTACATGTCGAAAACAGGGCTGCTGATAGAGCAGAATTTGATAAAAAGGTTGCTAGATGGTTTTGAATTTTATAGTATGATCACAGTCTGTTCAATTATCCTTACCAAGAGTTTTTTCTTTTTCAGATAAAGGAGAAAGAAATGGTCTACAAGAGATACAGAGAGGAGACAGAAGCTGCAAAGATGGTGAGCACAGATAATTAAACCTTTTTTTCAAAGATGTTCAAGATTTGAGATTCTTACATTCTTTAATCCAAAAATATGACAGATGGAGGAGGAAAAGGCCTTGAAACAGCTGCGCAGGACTCTGGTCCCTCATGCAAGACCAGTGCCTAAATTCGATAATCCTTTCTTACCACAGAAGTATGTATAGTATTTATTGCTTCTTCTTCCTCGTTACTATGTATCTTGCTGCAGGCTTCATTTTCTGATACCATAACCTCGTCTTCTGCGAATGCAAAACAGGTCTGCTAGAGAAACCACGAAAGCAAAGTCTCCGAAGCTGCGAGTGAATTATAGGAAGGAGAAACGAAGAATGGTGGGTCCCACTTCTAGATTGTCGGGTTCAGCAGCTTGCCATATGAGGTGACTGGTGAATTGAATGGTTGTAGGATTTGTAACGTTCAAGCCCCCTTGAACTATATATATATCTTTGTATTCATCATCAGGATCATGGACATTACTCAGCTCTCATGATCCTCTATTTTTTTTTTTATTGTTTTGTATTATAATTCGATGTTATTGTAACGCAAATGTTCAGTTGGTTGAAGCTAAATTTATTTCTTCATTAAAAAATGATTCAATATTGCCTGTGCACTTGTGGTTTTTAGAAGCAAATGTTGAGTTGGTTGAAGCTAAATTTATTTCTTCATTAAAAAAATGATTCAAAGTTTGGAGAAGAGTTTCCAAGTGTGTATATACAAGAGGGGCTAATCGAGTCCAATCATATCTTTATAATGTATTTTACAGATCTCATGAGGGAAAAAAAAAAAAACACAGCTAGCTATTCTAATAAGTCAGAATTAAATATTTTTATATTTCACCATAAGTAAAATATTTGCTTAGTCCATGGAAACAGCCAAAACAGAACACCCAAGATGGCAAGATTTGAAGCTTTAGCTCAAATGAAAAATATACCAAGGCTCGATAACACAGAAGAATCCAAATTTATAACAAAACCGAACAAAATTCCATTGCCGTATACTTATTATATTTATAACTACTCCGTCGATCTACTACTATCTTCATCATCCCCATACACAATCGAAAATAGTGTTTTAACTCACCGGAGTTGAGGCCTGGAAACCTATGGAGACTGCTTGGGTGTAGATCAATCTGGACAAATGGCCATCTCATAGTTTGAGCAGCTTCGCATTCTTCCCAGCCATCTCCAATAACACAGAATTGGGCATTTTGCCCTTCAAAGCGCTCTTTGATCCACATAAAGCACTGGAGTTTCCCCACGTCTAATGAACTATACACTAGATAACAACAATCGAGTCAGAGAGAGAGAAAGAGAGGTCAAGTAGTGAAAGCATAAAAGTCAAAAGAAAACTGAGCAGTGATCTGACGATAGCTGTAGTGTAAAAAGCTGAAAGTTGGTGAATATTTATTAACTTTTGTTTATCATAATCTAACAGTAAAGTTAAAGACAACGCGGTGGTGAACTCGAACTTGAGAGCAAATTAACCACACGACCGCTAGGCCTTAATAACCAACTTAATAGAACTCTATATCTTTTGAAACTACAAATAAGTGTTCAGATAAAGATAATATAACTTGCTTTCTTTAAGAGTAATGAAAGAAAGAACAAACCATTATTGCAAGTGATCATATTATCAAGCCGAAAGAATAGACATTTGACCAAGCTGGGTACAAGAGGTCCTGAGGTAACTAAGAGATTGACATGCTCAAATTCAGCATCTGTAGCATCATCTGAGTTTGTGGAGGGCATCGTATCTCTTTTCTGGCCTGCACACTGCTCCAAGCAGGCCCTAGCTGTATCGAGTAAAAACAAGACTTAGGAAGTATATCCATATGTTCCAAGAATGAACTAGAAGACTTCAGAAACAAGAGCTCAAAGGAGCTTGTTCTTCTCTGAGGGCAAGAGGAGACAGAGATCAATCCCGTACTAAATACAATAACATTACTACACTCTCTCTGATCAAGAAATTCAGACAAATCATCACAATAAGAGAACACTCTACCTGAAGAAAGCCATCTCTCCGTGTAAGTATCAGTCAAGTCATAGAGACTCTCCCACAAACTTATGAGATCTTGACTAAGAATACTATACAACCCCTGAAAAAGTAAAATGTAATGTTGTAATGAGAGATAGACCCAAAAATCATAAAAATTTGTCCCGTGTGAAAACAGTCTGCCCATAATTCTGCATTAATTTGTAGACTAACTCGTGTGAAATCATCTTAGGGAAGGGTTGAGGACTTGGAAAATTTGACCAGAAAAGGAGGATCAATTCTTTAACACAAAAATTCCAAAAAGCATGTTCATGGTTGCAGGAACTGGTTGTTAGGAAGTTGCAGAAGATTATGTTTCTCCAAGAAGAACAACGAAGCACTTTAGTTAGAGAAAATTTGAGATTCAACATGCTACTATAAAGTAAAGAATATATGGAGGCTATTAATAATCACGGGGAGAGAATATTTTTTGAACATTAGTCGCAGTGAAAGAGAATCCAAGTATGCATCAGATTTATTTGTTGAGTAGGCTAAATATGTGTTTTGATTAAATTTCGACGCATAAGGATTAGATAATAAGTGCTGGTATAGTTAAAACAGATTTCGTAAATTTGGAGGACTGAGGTCCAGCTGAAGCATAAATCATTATAGTTATGCCAAGGCAAACATCTACAGTTATTTATTAAACTGTGGTCGAAGAAAACGGTACATTATAACAAGTCATCAACCGCCGTTTATTACCCTTTGAAAAGGATAAAGAAAATGTACCTTTCTATACTTCTCAGCTATAATACGGTGACGGTAAGCCAATTTCCGCTTGTTGAGATCATCAAATGGAAGGCCAAAAGCATCCTGACTAAAGCTGTAACCCGAGAGGTCTGTGCCGTCATCATATTGGTTCAAGAAATCAAGATATGGTTGATTAAAGCTCTCGATCTAAATATCATATTATATGTCAGCTAAAACTAGCAAATACACATCAATACAGAAGGCATAAAAAAAAAATACAATAAGTAGATACTTACTTGATCATAAAAGAAATGCGTGTCACACGCTCTCAGGACATGATTCTCCCAAAGTTTTCCAATCTTTACACCACTTTGCACGTCCTTTAGACCATTAAAAGCCCCAGCATACGTTCCAGTCAGTAGAGACTTGAGCAAAATCAAAGTCTCATCCATGTCCCAGATGTACACCTTCAATTTTCGATTCATGCTTGCTCTTCGCAAAGTATAACGAATAATTCGACACAGACACCTATGATTAGCAGAAGATGAGAAATTCCCTACGAGAATATTTTACAATTACTAAATACTGCATGACCTTTGGTAAAACCGAAAACAAAGTAATGATCCATGAGAGCAACTTATCTAAGAGCTGCATAAACACAATGCTTCTTTTCCCAACTATTTAGATATACATGATGCATGCCTCCCCATCTATATACTACATCTCAAGCTTCCGTCGGACGCACGAGCATACCCAACTTTTTAGCAATAGTATATGTTAAATTTGGTTTATTATCAGCTCAAGAGTATCCCTACTTCCATCTCTGTACCAAAGATAAAAGAGGACTTTTCCTATGTTCGTTTAAGAATTTCTCTATTGCAGCGGATTATGTGAACTACTCAGCAACCACACATAATCCATCACCAGATTTCAAGAACTTCATTAAAGATAGATATTGCAATATCATCTTTGTCAAAAACAGATATGCATTTTACATTCATTTCATTAATCAAAACCCATGTAAAGAGGAATATTTCAGCAAATTAGCTGCCGTTACATAGAATTGAAACTGTAAATTCAAAGTATAATAAATTCACATCTAATTCTCCATTGTGATAAGCGGAGCACATCATAACAATGGAATTTCACAGTAAAATCCACGGACCACAACAAAATAAATAGGGTTCGCAAACAGGTAAAAATTACAGAACTGCAAAAACGAAAGAGAAAGAGAAAGAAGGTTTAGGTAATTACCTACGGAGGCAGCGATAATTTTTATGGTTGTTTACAAAAACAATATCGATTATCGATTCGGCCTACGAATTAGCTGCTGTTCTAATACAGTTTTTTGTTTCTTACATTCTCTTTTACTTGGGAAAATTCCGAGCTAGGTCGAGCGCATACTTCACTCACCATAATTGAGTGACACGTTGCATCTATATCGGTAAACTCAAACTCGGTCTTTGACCATATTCAATTTATCGGTTTTGCTAAAATCCGGTCGGGACTTAACTTCTGTTAACACCGTGAAATCAAAAAGGACAAACAAAGCATCCATTTTAAAAGATCCCCCAATTCAATTATGGATCTAAAATAATCCAATAGTCTCCTTGTTCTTCTTCATTTTATCCCTGCTTCGTCTCCTTCTCTAACTTCTTCTCCTGCTACATCATCATCGTTATCCCCTTTGACTTCTTCTTCCATTTCTGTTTCTACACTACTTTTACCACATATAAACCAAAAAGTTTTTCTAAACCATCGCCGCCACCAACACCATTCTGCAATCTGTTCGACCTCTCTCCGGCTCTCATGGAGACAAGGTCCTCTGCAGCCTTCAAAAGAAAGACTCGGTGGAAACGCCTCAAAGACTAGCCCACAGCGATGTGGCCCCACAAAAGCATTAAGTTTCTCATCTTTTGGCAATTATTTTCCTTAGCAGAAGCTTGTCTCTCTTTTTTTTTTTTGGTTGAAATAATGGGTGTTGGCTTTGAGTTAGAACTGATTAGTGCTACATGACGATTTTTTTTTTTTTTTTTTTCCCCGGTTACAGCTCTAGTGGTTGATTCACGAACGCTGTGCCTTTGGCGCTTTAGATTGTGTTTGCTATCTCTTTTTTTCTTTACTTTTTTCCTTCTTTAATAGATATCTTCCAATCTGCAAGTGCATTGATTCCTAGATAGAGAGTATTTCTCATGTTTTTTTTTTTTTTTTTCTCTTTTTTTCTCATTTCTTTTCCTTAATTCCTCGATGGCCTATCAACAAGGAAAATACATTTTGTGCTCCTCTGTTGAAAATATTTTTTGTGTGTGCGTGCCTTCAAAAACTCTTTCGGTACCAACTGATATTTCGCTTGCCCTCTTATAATAAGCATATATTCATGAATTTATGGTTTTCAACACATCACCTTGTGATGTGACTAATGGAGTGTGTGTTGCGTTTGAAAATTAGGAGCGAAGCTAGTCTACCATACTACCAAGAAGAGGGCAAGCGGTCCCAAGTGCGATATTACTGGCAAGAGAATCTAAGGGGTATGTATCCTTTTATTTTTTATTTTCTATATTAATGTAGCTTTTTGCAGTGCGGCGATTGTTGTTTTTTGATTATTCTGGGGAAATTAGAGTTCATTACTTCAATGATTGCAGTTTTGAGCTATCATGTTTAATGCAATGTGTTGTGTTCATTGATGATGTCTGTGTAACCCTTTGTTAAATGTCTCTGTCTAGCCACATTCTAGTTTTGGATGCTTAGCAATGTTTTTTTGACGTATTCTAGTGATTTTTGTTGAATGACTTGCTAATTCATTTCAATCTGCATATGAATCCCATTTTAGTTTTATTCTTTATGTAGCTTTATTGTTTTGCTTCCTAGTGATCAATGTTTAGTTAGATGATTGACTTTATTACTCTTGTGTGTGTTACTCTGATTTTACTTTTTTGAGAGCTGTGTGCATAGTGATCAGTAGATGAATATTTTTCGCAGAGCATTAGACTGTGTGTTTCTACTTTGACAATGAGACACCATCAGTAGTTTTCATGCTAATACATAATAATGCTTGTGCTGCTTTTTGATACTTAGGTCATTATATTCAAGTTTTGTCTTGTAGATCAACTAATTTGAAGTGAGACAATGACATTTTGCTAGAAAGAAATGAAAGAAGCCGTAGAAGGTTGCACGTTGACATTGTTATCATGGTATGTAAATTCATTGGACTTGCTAATGAACATGTGCGCTGGACTTGGAGCTTGTAATTGAATTGCATCGAGTGACCTAATTGAACTACTAATGTTGTTAGTTTCTCTTTTCTGTTGACCTCTTGGATTCTTTTATTTTGTAAATGTGTTGTTGTGCAGGTTGTGAAGAAAAAACTAGAGGAGAAGGATATGAACGAGAAGGGATTAAAAAAAAAAAAAGAAGGAGGGATAGAAGTCCTAGACCAAAAGAGAAGATAATTAGTTAAAATGATATTTGTGAAATATCACATCTTGTCTATTGTAGTTGGATTTAAGATAATATTTTTTTGTATAGGTTCTGCAACATATTTTGATTTCTGTTTTTAGCTTAACAGGAGATTTGCAATAGCAAATTCTTTTGTCGTTTTTAAACTGAAGAAAGCTTGCTTAATTTCTCCACTATTGCATATAGAATGTGAAAGAAGGATCAAGTGAAATGTTGAATCTTTTTTGCACTTTATGTTGCTTTCCAGAACTATATACAGAAATCTCAAATATATATATATATAGTTGCCTCATTTGTCTACCTTGTTCAGAGAGATATGAAAAAGAAACGTTTCAAGGCAAATAGAATTGTAGCAACACAACAAATCATCAACCTTTTATCAGCAAACCAATACAAGAATGCAGTGTGCTAAATGCTTAGCACAAATATATTAGAGAATGAGAAAACTTACTCAAAAACTATTAGCACAACAAATGGAAACATACTCAAAAACTATCAAATCAAGCAAATCCGAAGGTATGATACACCCTTTAACTGTACAAGCAAGGCCAATGTAGACTAGCTCACTTCAAGGGACAACATTGGTATGAATACTCCTTTGCAGTAGCATCTATGTCATGTGCCATGTTTTTGAAAAGTTTCCCTGCATGTTTTGTTATGTCTTTCCTCCCAGCACCAAACCATGGCCCCATGATCTGAAGTTTTGTTACTCCAAACTTTATTCACTCCCACTTTGCACGTGAAGTAGAGTCACTATTTCTACATTCACTTATGTATAGATTAAATCAGTTAAGAGTTGAATAAAATTTGGTGTTCTATACATTTTTATTGAGATAAGGTAAAAAAAAAAATCAATACCTTGACTGTAGTTCATATATGCCTTCATATAGTCGATTTGCATGACTTTGAAAGCACAGCATGAGATCAAATGTGATAAAGAGGATGATGTCAAGATTTTGGGGGAAAAAAAAAGAAGACAATAAAAAAGAAGACAATATTCAAGGTAGAGATTTTGAGAGAAAAATATACAAATCCACCAGGGTAAGATAAAAGTTTACTAGAAATACCAGACATAACTCATAAATTGAATTGAAAAACAAAAAACAAGATGAAATAAATTTTTTTCACTAACTCGCAATCACTGAATCCTAAACCTATGAAAGCATAATATCTATGATGGTAGAGGCAATATATGAGTAAAAACATCGAATAAACATCAGTAAGAAAAAACTCCAATTTTACTTGGTGCGGATACAATAGTCGACAGTGATAGGATATGGCCTAGCCACTAGGCCCAAGCATCGAGCCCAATATAATTGGGCTCCGACTGTCAAGCTCGGCCTACTTAAGAGCCTTACTTGGCTCGGCCCAAACAGCCCACCTAGGCCGAATCCACTTTGGCCCACTTCAAAGGAATCTCTACACCAAGACAACTCCTACATCGACTACAATTCAAGCTCCACAAGAGATATAGAAGCTCAGTGTTTATCCAGTAAAGGAGGAGATCAAGCCAAAGAGTCCTAATAGGAAAAGACTTATAATCCTAGTCGAATTCCGTATGTAAACACTTATAAATAGGGGTTTAGAATAGGTTGAGAGGGGAGAACAATCTTGTAATCACTACTCATACAAGCAATAAAGATCGACACTCTTTCCGCCCGTGGACGTAGATCTATTCTGATAGATCGAACCACGTAAACCCCTTTGTGTTCCGTTTACTTTCGTGTTCATTAAATCCCAGTTTTCGTGCATTAACTATCTTGCGAAAATAAGATCGATCACTGGCGCCGTCTGTGGGAACAAAATCTGTGAATCTTGATCAAATTTTGCAAGTTTGCTATAATCACGATGGCCGGGAAATCAACACGATCTACTGCTGCCGCTAATAAGTCCGCCGCCGCCGCCGCTGCTAAGGAGACGGACGCCCAGCAAACCGCTCATGAATCAACCGAAGCCTCTAGCCATCCACCCAGCTCTAATCAAAGACGCCCCGGGAAGGAGCGTGCGCTGACTCCGGAAGGGCATATCGGAAATATCCCGGTGGATCAGTTCGGCAGACCGCTCCACCCCAGCCAAGAAGGTCACAACAGTGGTCGTGACGGAGAGGAGGCCCCAAAGCTCCAGCCGCATGAACTTGAAGATGCAGTGAAGAGTTTCCTTGCATATAAAGGCACAGAATTCTTACAATTCGTCAACCAACAAAGAGCTGGACATCATGGAGAACGTGGAGCTACACCCCGTTCCCATCAGCAACACGATTCTCAAAGCATCCAGATTGTGGGTGCACGAGAAGCGGCACCTCGTCAGAGAAGGTTCGATGATAAACGCCGAGGAGACTCCAGACATTCACCTCGCCGTACCATCACCCCACCTCGTCATCATACTGTTTCACCTCGGCATGACGACGATCACCGAGGAGGGAGATTTACTGTTTACAGTAAGATCTCTACTCCCTTCACCAACTACATACTCTACACTCCTCTTCCAGAGAAGTATCGAGTACCTCCTATCAAGCCTTACAACGGCTCATGCGATCCGAGCAATTTCCTGTCCCAATACCAATATAATATGATGAATCAAGGTCTCAGTGAGGATACCTACATGTGTAAGGTATTCCGGAACTGCTTGTCGATAACGCTCATAGTTGGTTCGATAGCCTGCCTCCATGCAGTATCGGATCATACGCAGACCTGTTCGAAGCTTTCGAACGCAGGTTTTTCCAGAAAGCCGAGGCAAAAACTACCCCGGCCCAACTTCTTTCCATTAGGCAGAGACGAGGAGAATCAATAAGCGACTTTATGACTAGGTTTAACGAGGAAAACCTGAAAGTCGATCGCTTGACCGACGAAGTCCTTATCTCAGCCTTCCAGAATGCCATCCAATCTGGTGCTCTCTACAAGGAGATCATAAGGGAAGAGCCACGGACATCGAAGCAGCTGTGGAGCATCGCGGATCGTTTCGCACGAGTAGATGAGGCGGATAGGAAAAAGCGCGAGGCTGATAAGCCCGAACCATCTGATCAGAGGAAAGAAGAGCGCAATGACCGAAGTCAGGGCCGCCGAAGTGCCTTAGATAGACTACAGCGAGGCCCCCTTGAATCCCGACTTAGACCTCGGCAAACTTCAGAAAAGACCCAATTCACGCCACTGACAAAGCCGAGGACGGAGATTTATGAGCTTCATACCAACCTGTTTCAAAGACCTCAGCCCATGTCACGTGGTGGGTCAAGACGCCGGTCTAAGGATAAATACTGCCGATTTCATGAGGACTACGGTCATGACACAGAAGACTGCAGGGAGCTAGCTGCGGATATCGAGCACCTGGTACGTGACGGTACATTTAGAAAGTACTAAAGTCGCGGCCAATATGATGCCCGACCCCAGGGTAGGGTAAAGCGCAGAAACCGAGGAGGGAACAATTGCGCCCCCCATGTTGACAAAAAGCCCAGGCCTGATGACGAGGAGGGAGACGAAGACCAACCACGGATCGACGGAGTCGTCACTGCTATTACCGGGCTCCCACAAGGAGCAACGAAGTCGTCGCTCAAGGCCGAGGCCAGAAGTCCCTCTACAGACGAGCCTCTACAGAAAAGGTTCAAAAAAGACGAGGTCATTACCTTCTCAGAGAAGGACCCAGTGCCACCAATAATACCTCACCTAGACGCTATTGTCATTGAGGCAGTGGTGGCTAATAAGCTCGTCCATCGAATCTTCATTGACAGTGGGGCCTCAGTAAGCGTACTCTTTAAGGATTGCTTTGAGAAGTTAGGGGTCGAAGAAGCTCGTTTAACACCAGCACCAATTCCCCTTAGAAGCTTCGTCCAACAAGAGACGCAAATTGAAGGGATAATTTAACTCCCAGTGACAGTGGGTAAGCACCCATTGTCATCCACCAAGTTCGTCAGTTTTTTTGTTGTGAAGGCGAACTCCCCCTATAACATCATCCTAGGAAGGGATTGGTTGGTTGCAATGAAGGCAATATGCTCGGCGTACCACCTAACGATCAAAATTCCTTCGAAGAATGGGGGTAATTATAATTCGCGGTGACCAGAAAAGGGCGAATGAATGCATGCAGATCGCCCTACGAGGTGTTGGGACACCTCAGCATCCGCAAGCATAGCAATTACAGAAATCCGAAGTGTTAGAAGACAACTCTGCATTCTACGAGCCAGTAGGAGCTGTTGTAATGTACGAAAACGACCCCACTAAGGTTGTTAAGGTCGGCTTCGCTGGAGGAGCCGAACTTCGCAAGCAAATTGTCCAACTACTTCGGGAATATAAAGATGTCTTCGCCTGGTCACCACTCGACATGACCGGAGTTTCACCAAATGTTATCACACACCGGCTGAACATTGACCCCGGAGTAAAGCCAGTCCGGCAAAAGCAGCGGGTATTCGCAGCAGACCGGAACCAGGTCATACATGATGAAGTGCACCAACTGTTAGAGGCCCGAATACTCTTCGAGGTCAAGTATCCGACGTGGATTGCTAACCCGGTGATGGTGAAGAAATAAGGAGGAGGTTGACGAATGTGTATTGACTACACCGATCTAAATAAACACTGCCCCAAAGACTGTTATCCTCTTCCCAACATCGACAAGAAAGTCGAGGCTCTGGTCGGCCACAAGGTTTTCAGTTTCTTAGATCTGTATAAAGGATATCACCAAGTCTTATTGAGTGAAGAAGACACACCAAAGACAGCTTTCATCACTGACTTCGGCGTCTTTGCATATAAGAAAATGCCATTCGGACTAAAGAATGCTGGAGCTACTTATCAAAGAATGGTGGACAAGATATTTAAGCCCCACATCGGTAACAATGTGGAAGTATATGTGGATGACATCGTCGTCAAAAGCAAAGAGCCAACCACCTGTGCCGACGATCTCAAGATCGTCCTCGGCCTCCTTCGGAAAGCTAACCTGAAGCTGAATCCTGAAAAGTGCACCTTTATGGTCCGGTCTGGAAAATTTTTAGGATGCTGGGTTTCTCAAGAAGGATTAAAGGCTAACCCGTCCAAGGTCCGAGCTGTTCAAGAAATGAAAGTTCCGGAGAAGATTCACGACGTGCACAAATTGACGGGCTGCCTAGCTGCCCTTAGTCGGTTCCTCTCGAAAGCGGCAGAGAAGCAACTCCCGTTCTTCAAGATTCTTAAGAAGAACCCAGTTTTTAAATGGGAAGAGGAACAGAAATCAGCGTTTGCCGACCTGAAAAAATACCTCTCTAAGCTTCCAACTTTGTCGGTCCCGCATGAAGGTGAGATTCTATCCCTATACCTCGCGGCTTCGGATAAGACTATAAGTGCAGTCCTAGTACGTGAAGAGAAACATCGGCAACTCCCGGTCTACTTCATCAGCCGAGCACTCAAAGGACCAGAGACGAGGTATCAGCCACTAGAGAAGATCGCACTGGCGTTAGTAAACGCAGCGAGGAGGCTACGACCTTATTTCCAGGCACATCCTATTCAGGTCCTCACTGACCTCCCACTTCGGCAAGTGCTATTGAAGCCTGAAGCTTCGGGGAGAATTGCGAAATGGGCAGTAGAGCTAGGTGAGCATGACATCAGCTACTGTCCACACAGTGCTATCAAAGGCCAAGCCTTAGCTGACTTCCTTGTGGAATCTAAATTTACGGAATCACCGAAGCCACTCGATGCCACCTCGGATATTGTCAAAGCCGAACCCACAAGTAAGCCACCAAAAGACTGTTGGAAGGTATATGTGGACAGGGCTTCTGGAAAATTAGGAAGCGGTGCAGGCATCATACTTCTCAGTCCAGACGAGCAGGAGATAACCTATGCACTTCGGTTCGACTTCCCTACCACAAATAATGATGTGGAGTACGAAGCCCTAATTGCAGGACTTCGCCTCGCTCAAAGTCTTGAAGTACGAGCTGTACAAGTCTACTGTGACTCCCAAGTCATAGTTAGCTATATGCTCGGCACATACGAGGCAAAGGGCGACAGAATGAAGAAGTATCTCCAAAAAGCTAAGAGTCTGCAAGAAAGCTTCACCTACTTCGAGTTGGTACGAATCCTAAGAGAAGCAAATACCCGAGCTGATGCTTTGAGCAAATTGGCGTCCTCGTCAACAAGCTCTCCAGTGGAAGAAGTCAAACACCGAAGTATAGAAGAAGCCGAGGTCGGCCTCGTAATTGATGATGAAGCCCCAAATTGGATGACTCCTCTTCGGAATTATTTGGAGAAGGGCGAACTGCCCAGTGACAAGCTTGAGGCAAGAAAGATCTTAAGCAAGTCACCAATGTACGTTCTACAAGAAGGAATTCTGTACAGAAAGTCATACCTTCAACCTCTCCTAAGATGTGTCGGGCCGAACCAAGCAAACTATGCGTTAAGCGAAGTTCATGAAGGGTCATGTGGAAGCCACATTGGAGCTCGAGCACTATCAAAGAAGGTCATGCGCTGGGGCTACTACTGGCCTACAATGTTTCAAGACGCAGTCGAACTAGTCAAAAAGTGCCCAAAATGTCAAATCCATGGGACGGTACCGAGACTACCTCAAACCGACCTCATAAGCATGCAAAGCCCGTGGCCGTTTGTGCAATGGGGAATTGACATCGTCGGACCATTTGATAAAGCTCCCGGACAACTCCAGTTCCTCATCGTAGCCATCAACTACTTCACTAAGTGGGTCGAAGCTGAGCCCTTGGCAAAGATCACAAGCAAGAACGCCCTCAACTTCGTATGGAAGAATGTGGTTTGCCGCTTCGGTGTACCTCGCATCCTCGTTTCAGATAATGGAACGCAATTCACCGATCGGACATTCAGAGAATGGTGTGAAGGGCTTCACATTCACCAAAAGTTCACTTCGGTAGCTCATCCTCAAGCGAACGGCCAAACCGAAGTTACAAACAGAACGATTGTCAAGGGACTCAAAACCCGCCTCGACAAAGCCAAAGGAGATTGGGCCGCAAATTTACCCCAAGTCCTATGGTCATACCGAACAACTCCCCGGACCTCGAATGGTGAAACACCTTATAGTTTGGTGTACAGAACCGAAGCAGTGATCCCGGTAGAGATAGGCCTGCCGAGCCCGCGCACTATCAACTTCACAGCCGAAGTCAACGAGGAAGACCTCCGAACCGAACTGGATCTGCTGGAAGAAAAACGAGAGCTCGCCTACATAAGAGAAGCTAAGTACAAGCAACAAGTAGCTCGGTACTACAACCAAAGGGTGAAGTACCAACAGTTCCAAGTAGGCGACCTTGTACTTTGGAATAACGAGGTCAGTAAAGCGGAAAGGCTCGGCAAGCTTGAAGCCACATGGGAAGGACCATACCGAGTCGAAGAAGTCCTCGGCAAATGGTCGTACAAGCTTGCCCATTTATCCGGTGAGCCCTTACCCCGTACATGGCACATCAATCATTTAAAAAAATACTTTGTATAAGTGGAGGAGAGTAATGTCTAAGATCAGTTCATTTAAAGTCGTAGGTGTCAAGAGTCAGTTCGTCTTGTCAGCTGTTTTTCTTTTTTCGGTTTTTTCTTCAATAAAGTTTTATTTTTCCTTCATTATACGTTTAAATTCTTGCATATCATATCTTGCATGTCTCTCTATTCCACTTATGCTTAGTATTTTGAAACCCTGACGAGGGTAATTTAATAAACTCCACATTGGGAGTAAATTCTAAACGCGCGCGTACCGACCTAACCTTGTTAAAAATAGAAGTTCAAACTGCCTGGGCTTAAAACAAAGGAACCACCTTTGTTAAAAGCTAGGAAGAAGTACTTTTGTTTAAAACAAGGAGGCACCACCTCGGTTAAAAACAAAGATACGGCCTTTGTTTAAAACAGAGAAGAGCCTAAACCTCGTCGGACGACGAGGTCGTGCTACTTAAAGCCTAAACTTCGCCTTTGACGAAGTCGTGCTACTTAAAGCCTAAACTTCGCCTTTGACGAAGTCGTGCTACTCAAAGCCTAAACCTCGTCGAATGACGAGGTCGTGCTACTTAAAGCCTAAACTTCGCCTTTGACGAAGTCGTGCTACTCAAAGCCTAAAGCTCGTCGAATGACGAGGTCGTGCTAATTAAAGCCTAAACTTCGCCTTTGACGAAGTCGTGCTACTCAAAGCTCAAACCTCGTCGAATGACGAGGTCGTGCTAATTAAAGCCTAAACTTCACCTTTGACGAAGTCGTGCTACTCAAAGCCTAAACCTCGTCGAATGACGAGGTCGTGCTAATTAAAGCCTAAACTTCGCCTTTGACGAAGTCGTGCTACTCAAAGCCCAAACCTCGTCGAATGACGAGGTCGTGCTAATTAAAGCCTAAACTTCGCCTTTGACGAAGTCGTGCTACTCAAAGCCCAAACCTCGTCGAATGACGAGGTCGTGCTAATTAAAGCCTAAACTTCGCCTCTGACGAAGTCATGCTACTCAAAGCCTAAACCTCGTTGGATGACGAGGTCGTGCTAATAAAAGCCTACACTTCATCTTTGATGAAGTCGGGCTACTTAACCCTAAACCTCGTCTTTTGACGAGGTAATCCTCATTATAGCCTACCTTTGTATAATACAAGGAAATATATCTATGTTAAAACAAGGTAAAAGGCTAATATGAGTACAGAAAATTCCATTTTTATTTCAAAAATGGAAGAGTACAATACATGGTGATTAAGACGAGCTCGAAGGCTTGGGTTTGCTAAAACTAAGCCATCTTGTAGGAAAATCACCGTCGGAGTTGAAATTTAAAACATCATCTATATTAAAGCGGCCTCGACCTCGTTCACCACTACCTCGTCCTCGACTCCGACCAGTACTCGGTTGAAGGCTCCGACCTCGACCTCGTCGAGCCAATCTTTGCCTTTCTTGTTCATAAATCTCTTTAGAATGCCGCGTATATCTCATGTCTGATCGATCCGCGGGAGTCGACGATCTCGAGGGATCAGTGGTAGTGGATGAACTTGAAGGATGAGAGTCCTTTCCTCGTCGAGCAGCCAACTTCGGACGCCGAGCTAGAATCACATCGTACATACTAGCTATTCGCTTCAGCTCAACCATCTGATCTTTGAATTGCCAGGAGTCCGACCCGTATCTTTCATGGTAATCCTTACACCGGGCTGCGATTTCTGTTACCTTTGCATCAACTTCGGCAATGGTTTTCCCGCCGTTTCGGCGGACAATGGCCTCGTATTCAGCATGCTCCTCGGCGATCCTTATAGATTCTTCCTTCATGGCATCATACTTATCTCCAAGCTCTAAGAGCCGAGCTTGAAGCTCGTCATTTTTGATTTGAGCGGCTCTAAGTCTCACGTCGGCCTCGTCCTGGACATGGTTAGCTTGGTCTCTCAAACGAAGAGCTTCGACATTCTTAGCTTCAAGAGCCCGTAATAAGTTGTTGATTTGAGCTATGTACGGGGATGCATCAAAAATAGTGGGGGAAGACTACAACGCAAAGAAAAAAAGTTTCAATTAAATGTTGAAATTTTATTATGCCACAAAGGCGAAAGTCAAGCGACATCCTATCGATACCGCAGTACAAAAGCCTTACAAAAAAAAAAGAAAAAGAAAAAGAAGAGAGAATGTACAGAGGTGATCAACTGACCACTTCGGCATTCTCCTCATTCTAACTAGGGGACTTGCCGCCGTTAGCATCGCCTTCCTCCTCGGCCTCCTCTCTGCCTCGGCCAGCATCCTCAACCCCGGGCTCGGCAGTACGGTTGAGGTCGGCAATCAGCCCTTCTAACTCCTCATCCCTGTCAACTGGCCATCCCTCCACCACCTCGGCAGTCAACACAGTAGACGACGAGGCTAAGCTGTCCAGCACGGGAATGCTTTTGAGGCCTTCCACTAGCGCCTCAGCATACGCGCGGTTGACAGCCGCATCTGACATCTCCTGATATCCGTACTTGGCCTTGTCCAAGTTTGGAATATCAGAAGCGATGTTGTCGATAACGTCGCTAACTGCACGAGTGTTTAAGATGGTGGCGACCTGCCCGGCCAGCTCCGAGAATCTTTCAGAGCGGAAAAGCCTCTCCGTATAAGACCGAAGCAGCGACCCCTGCATGGCTACCGCCTCGGCCTCCTGTCGCTTCGCCGCCTCTGCCTCGGCCTTCCACATGGCCGCCTCTCTCTTCGCGGACTCAGCAGCGTCCTTTGCCGATTCCACTGCAGCCCGTTCTGCCGACACCCTAGCTTCGGCCAATGCCAATCGGTTGACGAGGCCGCCCTTCTCATTCTCTAGATCCCGCTAAGCTCGGACCACTTTGTTGAAGCGGTCGACCCCAGCGGTCAGGAAACTGCTTAATTCCGAGGTAAGGTCGCTCAGCCTCGCCACCATGTCCTCAGCACCCTATATAAACACACATTAGCGTTGAAAAATATATAATAATGAAATGCCGAAGTACATCTGTAAGTGTGATACTACCTCGGGAAATGGCCGAGGCTGATTCACCAGTTCTCCAAAACCCTGGCGTCCAATACCGCCAGATAACCGGACTGCAGTAACTGTGCAATCCTCCTCTCCAGTCGGAACAACAACAACCGACTTCTGCTGTTTTGTTTTTCGAACGAGAGGTCGCTCCGGAGGGGACCCCATTGGTGAGGAACCTAGTCCGCTCTCTGTTCGTTCCGAAGAAACCTCGGATGCTGATTTTTCGGTAGTACTCGACCTTGCCCTCTTCTTACCAAGAAGTTTCACTGTAGAAAAACAGTCAGAACCTCATCACAATGAAACAGAACACATAAAACAAAGAAACGGACCAAGTGGAGCCTCACCCTTCACCGGCTCAACCATGGAGTCTGGATCATAAGGGCTCAGCCCCGCCATAGCAAGATCGGCCTCAATGAATTCTTCATCAACGAGGCTAGTCAACACTTCATCAAGCACACCGAACTTTTCTTCGGTGCCTTGGTTCCTCAATTTACCCACATTCCAGATGAAATGTGGGACCTCACCGAACCGACAGAAGAAGAACTTCGACTGTCAGTTCGGGATTTTTGACTTCATCTTCACTCGAAAGCCAAGACGGGGTGACAGATAATACCACCCATTGTAAGAATTAAATTGAAAATATTTCAGGATCAGCTCTACTGACAGGCTGACCCCGTGACGACTACTAAGTATGCCTAAAGTAGTAAGCTGCCTAAACGAGTTCGGCGTTATTTGCGCTAGAAGAATGCCGAACTTCCGAAGAAGATCGGCAAAAATAGGGGGGAGGGGAAGACGAAGACCATGGCATAAGCAATCTTCGTAGATAGTTATGAAGCCAACCGGAGGGTTGGACGCCCTATCCTCCGGCCGAGGTACTAACATCTCTATCCAATCAGGAAATAAATAATTTTTTGCAATTTTCAAAATTGCAGAGGAATCTAGGGTTGAAGAAAATTTTGACACTGTTCCGACCGAATCACGGGGAAAAGCAAAAACTACCCTACAATTCGACGGAATGTCCGACTCTACAGTATATACATCTACCTCTATATTTTCCGGCGAATGAGATACCGGCGGCGACATAGACCTGTCGCCCGAATTCTGACTACCACTACCGCTAGACTCGCGCATAAAAGAAGAGGAAGCCATGGACTTACTTTTTAAGCAATGGAAGACTGTGATGACAACGAATGGGTCACTGGATTCTGGTGTAACACTGATGGCAGCACTGCAAGCGTGAAGGAAGAATATGAATTGCCGAAAATTTTAGGGTTCCAAATATCAAAAATGTTGATTGTGGCGTCTGAAAAAAGTTTTAGTAACTTTCCGCCTACTTTAGCGGGACCCCGAACGGTGCATTAAATGCAACTGACACATCACGTGTTAGACCTCATCCTAATGAGACGGTTCACATTCCGACTTCGTCGAAATTTTATTTCCGAAGGGGCAATGTGAATTCCAATTCCACCTCGTCTTAATGAGGTGGCAAGCATTCCGACTTCGTCGAAATCCAATTTCCGAAGGGACAATGTAAATTTTATAACCACCTCGTTTTAACGAGGTGGCAAGCATTCCGACTTCATCGAAATTTTATTTCCGAAGGGGCAATGTGAATTCCAATTCCACCTCGTCTTAACGAGGTGACAAGCATTCCGACTTCGTCGAAATTCAATTTCCGAAGAGGCAATGCAAATTTTATAACCACCTCGTTTTCACGAGGTGGCAAGCATTCCGACTTCGTCGAAATTTTATTTCCGAAGGGGCAATGTGAATTCCAATTCCACCTCGTCTTAACGAGGTGGCAAGCATTCCGACTTCGTCGAAATTCAATTTCCGAAGAGGCAATGCAAATTTTATAACCACCTCGTTTTCACGAGTTGGCAAGCATTCCGACTTCGTCGAAATTTTATTTCCGAAGGGGTAATGTGAATTCCAATTCCACCTCGTCTTAACGAGGTGGCAAGCATTCCGACTTCGTCGAAATCTAATTTCCGAAGGGGCAATGTAACTTTCGCTACTCATGCTTCACCTTTCTACCCCAGCTCACACCCTCACTTCCATATCTTTTTTTGGGGGGGGGGGGATGTGATAGGATATGGCCTAGCCACTAGGCCCAAGCATCGAGCCCAATATAATTGGGCTCCGACTGTCAAGCTCGGCCTATGCAGCTCGGCCCACTTAAGAGCCTTACTTGGCTCGGCCCAAACAGCCCACCTAGGCCGAATCCACTTTGGCCCACTTCAAAGGAATCTCTACACCAAGGCAACTCCTACATCGACTACAATTCAAGCTCCACAAGAGATATAGAAGCTCGGTGTTTATCCAGTAAATGAGGAGATCAAGCCAAAGAGTCCTAATAGGAAAAGACTTATAATCCTAGTCGAATTCCGTATGTAAACACTTATAAATAGGGGTTTAGAATAGGTTGAGAGGGGAGAACAATCTTGTAATCACTACTCATACAAGCAATAAAGATCGACACTCTTTCCGCCCGTGGACGTAGATCTATTCCGATAGATCGAACCACGTAAACCCCTTTGTGTTCCGTTTACTTTCGTGTTCATTAAATCCCAGTTTTCGTGCATTAACTATCTTGCAAAAATCAGATCGATCAGACAGAGATAAACCCGAGCCTATTTGAGCGACTACATAGCATCGGGATTAAGGATGCGGCATAAGAAGCGAAGAACCATCGCCGCCGGTGAGCGCCCCCATGAAGCCGCCATTCCCGGCCCTTGGGATGGCGCTGATGGCAGTGACGACAGCGGCCTCCACCGGGAGCGACTGCTTCGCAAGCCACCCCTTAAAACTTAACTCCACCTCCTTTAGCATAGCCTACACCAAAGCTGCTGGAATTTTCTGAGAATTCTCCATTAACCCGACGGACTTCGTTGGAATATACACCGCCATTAATATTTGCTTGCTTTCAACCGTGAATCGAGATTGCAGTAGAAGATTTCTCGACGTTTTCCTCAACAATCTAAGGTGAAATTGTGAGAGGACTTTGGTGGCGTGTGAGATTTTTGGAGAGGGCGTTGTTGGAGTTAACAGCGAATGAACCGTGAGCTCATCGGCCTAATTTGCAGCTGAATGAAAAAAAGGCGCATTTCTCTACTAGGTCCGCGGAGTATTAATTTTAAAATTTGAACGAAAATGAAAAGGCGCGTTTTCTTTTGGTAATGGCGGGAATGAATGGCGCGTAAGAAAAGGGAAATAGAAAATGTAAGGCGCGTTTTTTCTTCTCCCTTTCTTCTTATGTGTTTGTATTCTTAGCACTAAATTAAATATTATTAGTAAGACAATCAAATGAAATTAGTATGATTGAAATTTAGCACTACAAATTAAATTATTCAGCACTATCATGCGCTCTTTGTATGGTGGGAAATGAAAAGACAATATTTTTATTTTTTTTATTTTAAAGTCTCTTCTATTTTTTCAATTTATTTTCTGTCTAATTATTTTTGCTAAAATAATTTTCTCTTAATATTAAATTTCAAAATTCAATAATATGGCTAATTTAAAATTTATACTATTTGAATATATTTTTTGAACTTCTTCAATATTAACGATTTGTGGATAGTTTGTTGCATGTGTCGATAAAAATACGATGTTTATTTACTTGTAACCAATGACTTTTGAGAGTGGAATCGAGTTAAATTATGACGCATGATTGGGAAAGTTGAACCTTGATTAGTGAGTCACTAAAATAGAAAAGAGATTTAGCTTAATTACTCAATAATCAAGTTGAATTGCTCTATATCCTCGGATATTTAATAATTAGTTGATGTGCACTAATCGAAGAGTCGATCATTGATTAGTTAATTGTTGAAATAGAAAAAGGATATGGCTTAATTACACGCCAATCAAATCGAATTGATCTGTATCCTCCGATATTTAGTGATTAGTTGATGTAAATTTATCGAAAAGTCGATTCTTGATTAGTGAATTGTTGAAATACAAAAGAGATTTAGCTTAATTACTCACTAACCAAGTCGAATAGCTCTATATCCTCGGATATTTAGTGATTAGTTGATGTACTCTAACTAAAGAGTCGATCCTTGATTAGTAAATTGTTAAAATAGAAAAGAGTTTTAGCTCAATTACTCACTACTCAAGTTGAATAGATCTATATCCTTTAAAAGTCGATCATTGAATAGTGAATTATTGAAATAGAAAAGGGATCCAACTTAATTACTCATTAATCAAGTTGAATTGCTCTATATTGTTGAATATATTTAGTGATTAGTTGATGTACACTAATCAAAGAGTCGGTCTTTGATTAGTGAATTTGCAAAATAAAAAAGGGATTTAGCTTAAGTACTCATTAATTAAGTCGAATTGCTCTATATCATTAAATATTTGAGTTTAAAATCGATATACACTAATGGAAGAGTCGATCCTTGATTAGTAAATTGGTGAGATATAAAAGAGATTTAGCTCAATTACTCATTAATCAAGTCGAATTGCTCTATATCCTCGGATATTTAGTGATTAGTTGATGTCCACTAATGGGAAAGTCGATCTTTGATTAGTAATTTGTTGAAATAGAAAAGGGATTTAGCCTAATTACTCACTAATCAAGTCAAATTGCTCTATATTCTTGGATATTTGAGTTTAAAATCGATATACACTAACGGATGAGTCGATCCTTGATTAGTAAATTGGTGAGATAGAAAAGAGATTTAGCTTAATTACTCACAAATCAAGTAGAATTGCTCTATATCCCTGGCTATTTAGTGATTAGTTGATGTACACTAATCAAAGAGTCGATCTTTGATTAGTGAATTTGCAAAATAAAGAAGGAATTTAACTTGCTCTATATCAATGGATATTTGAGTTTAAAATCGATATACACTAGTGGAAGAGTCGATCCTTGATTAGTAAATTGGTGAGATATGAAAGAGATTTAGCTCAATTACTCATTAATCAAGTCGAATTGCTCTATATCCTTGGATATTTAGTGATTAGTTGATGTCCACTAATGGGAAAGTCGATCTTTGATTAGTAATTTGTTGAAATAGAAAAGGGATTTAGCCTAATTACTCACTAATCAAGTCAAATTGCTCTATATTCTCGGATATTTGAGTTTAAAATCGATAACACTAACGGATGAGTCGATCCTTGATTAGTGAATTGGTGAGATAGAAAAGAGATTTAGCTTAATTACTCACAAATCAAGTAGAATTGCTCTATATCCCTGGCTATTTAGTGATTAGTTGATGTACACTAATGCAAGAGTTGATGCATGATTAGTAATTATTGAAAAGAGATTTAGCTTAATTACTCACTTATCAAGTCGAATTGCTCTATATCCTCGGATATTTAGTGATTAGTTGATGTACACTAATCCAAGAGTCGATCCTTGATTAATGAATTGTTGGAATAGAAAAGGGATTTAGCTTAATTACTATATCCTAGGATATTTAGTGATTAGTTGATGTACACTAATCAAAGAGTCAATCCTTGAGTAGTGAATTTGTAAAATAAAGAAGGGATTTAGCTTACGTACTCACTAATATGAAAAGCAACGATAAAAAGCGATTTAAAAGCGATTTTAAGAATAGTTAAATTCATGCCGATTTAAAAGTAATTTTAACAATAGAATATTAAACAATGATAAAATAAATCGCACAATTTAATATATGCCGATTTAAAAGCGATTTTAACTCTACAAAAAAACCTATGAACGTAGGTGGTCAAACGAGGTCGTTCTATTCAAGTCACATCCACGTAGTAACCATGGTTTTATTTATTAATATTATTTTTATTACAATTATATTTGTATGAATATCATTATTAGAGTATCAATAGTCTTTTCATGATTGAATTTCTACATAATATAAGTATATGTATTAGAGTATCATAATCGAAACTCATCAAAATTTTATCATTACAATTTCACGATCACATTGTAGTTAAATTATTCTTATTTTTATTGAAACTTACAAATTTTACTATCATATTTTTTTTATTATTATAAACGATCTTTGATATTAATTTTACTATTATCAATTTAAGAATCTAGACACACAGAAGAAATAAATTAATTAAAAGTTTCTACAAAGCAAATGAATGGTTGGTTAATGCAAGAAAATAGTACTTCATGAATTAAAAAGCAAGAAATTATAAAATAAAAATAAACCTACTACTAGGCTAGGACCTATACACTTGACGGAGTTAAATTGGTTCACGGCGGTTTTCATCAACCGGAAGCAAGCTGGTTCACTTTGGTCAAACTTGGTGAAACATTATTTTATATAAGAGTGCCACATGTCAACTCAATGTGGTGAGTGAAATATAAGCCCAACCTAGCATAGAGGCTTCCACACTTGGACTTGCGTTTCATCATCAGAATTACCCTTTTTTTTATACAAATAATAAATTGACATACCCCACACCCCCCCAAAAAATTTTTTTTTGAAAGGTAAACGTCGCTATAGAATAATTTCTTCCCCTTAATTTTCTATTAAGAGCATCCAACACCACATCCATGCCAATATTTTCACCCCAGATACCATTTTTTTCATCCCAACCAGAAATTTACAGCAGCAGTGCTAGTAGCATTGCCGCTAGCGCATGATTTTTTATTTTTTTAATATAAATGGTTATGTTGAAATCTATTTTTGTATAGATTTCTTATTTTTAGTTTTGCATTTCTTCACAAATTCCAGCTACTTTCATGCTTGAATATCAAGATTCCAGCTACTCTCTCTGTTTTTTGACTTGTCATCGTTTTTTTGAGCACACAACTTAATAAATATAATAAAAAAAATTAATATGTGGTCTCCACATATCAAAATGAATGTGGATTAATTAGAGATAAAAGTAGTGTTAAGAATAAAGATGATGTTTGTTGGGCCAAAAAAAGAAACATGACAAATAAAAAAAAAACATCCCAAAATATAAAACATGACAAGTAAAAAAAAAAAAAGATGCAAAAGATGGTTGTAGAGCCGAAGAGAGAAATATATTTGCTATATTTTTAGTTTAGATCAAGGATAGAAGAGTTTTAATAGTATTTTAGTTGTTATCCTTGAGAGTTTGTAGTACAGAGTTTCTAGATTAGGTCTAGAGTTTTTATTGATATTTGTCTCGACTTGTATTTTTGTTATTCATTATTAGTGGATATTTTGGCCTTGAGGCACTGCAAGATATCATTCATGTATCTTGCAGGAAAAAATCATCTTCGTCTTCGTTGTTCTTCTTTACATTTCTTGTTTTTCGCTACGCACAGTCTCTGAAGATGTCACGCCCCAACTCCCGAGGGAAGGTGCACGCGCCAAGAGCGTGACTAGGGGTTGGATTAAAAGAGTGGGGATAGAAAGGGGATTCAATTTATTTTAATTATCGATTGATACTTCCCGAAAAATTGGGCAGTATCTCTTTTGCGAAGGGGATAAGCCAGAATAAATACAACGACAATACACCCAACATAACCACATATCATTATACTAGGATCGCATAAGATTCGATGGCTCAACGAATCAACATAAGTCTATCATTTCAATACATAAAGTCGAGTTCAAGATCTCGAGAATATATAGTGAATAAATCCAGAGTGCATATCTCTAGTTCAAGACAAGAAATATATTTAGCGGAAGCTTAACAAAAGGGATTTCCTAGCCTCAACTCCGCATCGTCATCACCGCAGCATCAACCTGAAAATATTTAAAAATATTTGGGCTGAGTACAATTGTACTCAGTGGGCTACGCATTTTATCAATAATTTATGAAGACTGACAGTTCTTAAAGCATAACAGTATGAAACATAACAACATGAAGCAATAGCAGATTATGAAACCTTAGTGATATAAAATCATAGCAGTTTATGAAACCATAGTCATAAAACATAACAACACAATAAGTCCACCTTTAACAGTTTTATCTTATCCACACTCCAAGTGGTAACCATGTGAATCCATTTAGTATCCAGACTCCAGGCCATAACCTTGAGAGTCTATTTAGCATATATCCGAACTCTGGGATCATAGACCCATTAAAGATTAATCGAACATTTTTCGATCTAACCTTGAGAGTCTATTTAGCATATATCACTTTATTGTATAATATTATTTTGGTCCAACATTAAAGATTAATCGAACATTTTTCGATCTAACCCATTTGGAAATATTATAAAGTTATATAATATTGAATTGGTTTATTTGTATGTAATAGAAATTACAAGATACAAATATAAAGGTTTATATCTATATCTAAATTGCAAAATAAAATGCAATTTCGTACGTCTTGAACAATAACCTTCTATTCATCAAAATAAAACTATGCAAAATTTTGAATTTCCACGTATTTTCTAATTATTAAAAGTCGGGGTATTACAGAAGAGGTGCTCGCAGAGCAGCCCTCTGCGGGTACCTCACCCCACCGAGATACCAACAATCTACATGAAGGAAAAAATAAATAGAACGAACAATAACAGTTATTCTATCCCAAGTTGTATTTTTCCTTAAAATATTATATCATAATTTTGTAATTTTCAAGAACATCAGATGAAAAAATATATGCATTTGATGTGGTATTTATTGTTGAAAAAATTGAAAAATTAAATTATAAAAATTAATTTGTTAGCTTATAAAGGAGTGCCACATCAGCAGGAGATTGGCACTGGAGAATGGCGCAACTCCACCATTTCACTCCGTCGTGCACCAGGCTCCTCCAGGCTGCAACCGTATTGCCACGGAATTCACTGGCAAGAGGCCACTGCCAATGGCCTTGCCAAACAAATAAATAAAAGTTTGATAAATATATACAAATTTTTGATTGTTTACGGAATTTCCCAAATTACATTTTCGACTAAAATTGAAGGTGACGTGACATTCGATATTACCGACGTAATTTATTTTTTATGAAACAATATCCAGTTCGCTGACTTACTACGTATTTTGATTGAGTTTTTTCCGATAACGCTCAATTTTTGATTCGAAGTTCGCCTTTTTTCTCGTCTATTTTTTTTATTCTAGATAGGTGGTAATTTCGTTGAGGCGGCGGTGCCATCCTACAATGACCACCGCAGACAACCATGATCATGGGGCAAGAAAGCCAAGACGTACGCACCATGATATCGAGATCGGCCCGCCACGCTACGCTTCATAGGAGGACAGGGGCGGATCAGCTGCCGATCATGAGTTTACAGACACTTTCAATTTTAGACGAAAATGTAATTTAGGAAAATTATTGAAAATTTAAAAGTTTCTGTATTTCTACCAATTTTTTTTATTTATTATGAGAAAAATCGAAATATATATATACAATTTATGTATTTATAACAAATTAGTAATACACTCATGCGACGCACGGGGTCAAATGATTTTTATCTTTGTAATTTTTTTTTTAGATTATAAGATATCGTTGCATTTATAAAATTAAAATATATATATAAAAATACATAGTAATTAATTTGATATTGGTTATGTGTAATATTGGTTAGGTTTTCGGATCAAAAAAAATATATTGGTTTGGTTGGTTTATTGAGTATAGGAAGTAATATGTTCTTCAAAGATTTTAATTTGACCATATAATTTGCAATTAATTTCGTATCACTTACATACATAAAAATAAATTAATACGGAGTATATTTTTTTCATTAAAATTTTGATACATGATGAAAGAAAAAGATAATTGTCTCCAAGAAATAATAAGATATGAAATTATGATTATAAATCTGAATATAAATTTTTGAAAAACTTTCTTATATAAAACATTTTTTATAGATGCATTTTCATTCAAGATCAAACCACATATATGTTATGGCTCGTGAAACAACGTTGAAAAATTGACCACAAGAGAAAATTAATTTTTTGAAAAATAAGTATATGTATGACAAAAGTTGTCAGCTAATTTTTTTAATTATCATGACAAATAAACAATAAGAAGGAATTGTTTTGTTCAAACTTGAAAGGAAGATTCATATAGTGACATTAAAGAAATCAACATTTTCAATCTATATCTTAGCATCTAAAATATGGTTCTCAAACCTTGTAGTGATCAAATGTGTGTTATTGCACAATCAAATACTCCCTCCGTCCATCATCTTAAGACCCAAAATTTCCAACACAGGTTTTAATGCAATGTCATGATATATTAATAAATTAATGTGTTAAAGTGTGAAAGTATGATAATTGTAGGTCCCTTTAAACTTTTTGTGAGTGTTATAAAATTAAAGTGTTAAAGTGTAAAGTGATAAAGTGATAAATGTTTATATCAAGTGGTCAGAAACACACAGAGGTACTCACAGAGCTTTGTACAGCGACAAACTCGATGAGCACAAACGCAGCGGAATAGTTTAGAACGAAAAACAGATCTAGAAAAATAAGAACACAAAAATAATTTGTGCAAGTGTCACGCCCCGATTCCTGTGAACCAGGGTGTGACGGGGGTTGGATTAAAGAAGCGGGGAAGAAAGGGGATAATATTAATTTATGACCATTTTACGAGTACTCTAAAATATAATCTGAGACTATAAAGAAAAAGATGGGGTAAACCAGCGTCAAGTCGCCAAGTGGAGTCGACTATCTACTACGACACATTGGAATTACCAAGAGTGAGTAGGAAATCGAGCGTCCAAGTGGAACCATTGCATGACACTTTCCACCCTGCATAAAGTAAAAGATGGGGTAAACCGGCTTTCAGTAAACTAGAGGAGTCGACATCCACTTCGAAAAATGGGATAACCATAATTGAGTGAGAATTCGAGCTTCCAAAAGGAACTGATATACGGCACTCTCCATCCAACAATAAGTAAAATGGGAAGAGAAAAAAATAAGTTTAGGAAACAAAGAAACCATATTATATAACTAGAGGGTTGGAAGATGACGCCCTCGACTTATTTATTATTACCAAACTAGTAGTCTTGTTATCAGAGTTATAACTAAAATAACATAGCGGAAACTTTATAAGGCCCTGCAACAACCCAGCCTCAGCCTTGCTGCACATCACCTGCTTCCAGACCTGAAAACATTTGAAAGATTTTTGGGCTAAGTACTTGATGTACTTAGTGGTCATGCCCCTTTGACAAGCATTTTAAAAAGTAGCAATTTATCCATACATAGTATATCAAGAGACTTGCAAAAAATAACTCTTGAAAGTACAAATATCATTTTGGGGTGTGTGATGTTCATTCTTGGACTCAACCAAGGCTACAAATCACCTTTGGTTCATCTAGACCGGGTTCAGGGCCGTAACCCTAAATAATCCCAGTACTTGCAGAAAACCTGAGTCGAAACTCAAGGAATTCGCCATTAGTTAACATACGATGGTGATCAAGGCACCGTATGTAACCAGGGTGCGCACAATTCAAAGTTAGTATATCTGATACTAACGATGAATCTCGATCGATCCATAGAGTCATTTCTTGGAACATACACACAAAACATTTTTATGGATAGCTGCATTTTATAACATAAATTTAAACGGCATTAAAAACAATGCCAAAATATTTTACCCACCTGGAACTTGTAGTTTGGAACAACTTGGAGAGTAGCTCTAGACTGATAAACTATCTCTCGACTCCTTGACCTTTCTATGTGAAGGTGCTATGTGTATAATATTGAATATTTTCTTAGATGAATACTTGATGAAATAAACTATGTTACTCACCTATTTATAGGAGTAAAAATATCGACGAGTCATCACTAGACTATTCTAGTCACTACTCTACTTTGATACGTGAAGTACATCTGTAAAAAAAATAAGGTGCGTAGCTGTTATGTATCTTACACCTCATGGTAATAATAGACCAAAGTTCTATCCTATACCAGCTACATGTACACACGTATTTGGATAGGACTTCGCAGATTCAATCAATTTAAATATTACTATTTCCCTTATACATGACATGCACATATATATATATAGTAAGTAGTTATATATTAGCATACTAATTAATGACCTTTCCACAATATTATATTGCTACTAATTTACGTAAACTCGTTTCTTAACTATTTATGTATCTAATATAGATTCCTTACACATATATATAATATATAATATTGATATAGATGTACTTTAATCATTTTCAAAGTTTTGTTTCATTTATACATAATGTACGTAAATGTATATAATACATGCATGCATTTTGATATATCTACATATATATTACATCTATATTAAATAATCATAAGTAAATCCTTTTGAAAAAAAATATATAGAGACTATCTACATAATTATATATACGTATAAATCATACTCACATATAATTAAGATTCTATAAGTATTTACTCACTATATATTACCTTGACACACACACACATATATATATACATATTTGGTGTGCAAATTATCTTATTCTTCTTATAGAGTTATTGATTTTAATAAGACTGAAATTAAGTAAATCTACCCATAAAAATTTGGGATATTACAGCAAGATATCGTGAGGAAACACACAGAGATGTTCACTGTAAGCAGCACTGTGAGTGCAACAATGAACACAAACGCAGCGGAAAAGTTTTGAACGAAAAATTGAAACAAAAAAACACGAACCCAGAACTGGTTTGTGCAAGATATTGTGAGGATATCTTGCGTGCCTCAAGGCAAAAACAACTAACTATAATTCACAAAGAATTACACACTAGAATTGAGGAAAAGATCTATGAAAACTACTAACTCTAAAGCTAGTTTACTCAATTCAAACACAACTTTTTGGAACTCTATTTCTCTCAAATTCTTCTTCTAATTCTCTTCTCCAAAAAGCCTGACTTCCTTCTCCAAGACTTGAAGTTTATATCTCTGAATTCTTCATGCTCTCCATCCCACGTTATGCACATCGAGTAATGGACTCGGGCTGCATTCTTCATCCCACGATATCTCTGAAACATGTTTGACTAGGTCTTCTTCTCATGTAGATCAGCTCCACAAATATAGGAGTATAGTTATCAGACAATGGGCCGTATAAGATATCTTCATTCCACATCAAGGCCCAATTCTCCAAGTCCAATATCCAAGCCCAAAGAATATCCTACTTGATCCACCAATCTTGAATCCATCGAACCTGCACAAACAAACTCTTGAAAATAACAAGTGAAGAAAGTCCAAAACATAAGAGAATTGAAATCTACAAGTAGATTTCAACAAACTCCCCCTTTTTGACTTTCTTCACAAAACCACATAAATTCTAAAATGGATAACCCCTAGAATGCAAACCAAATGCTAAAACCAAACATTCAAGTAGTTTATAGCATAAAAAATATGAACAAAAACCGTGCAACAGCAATGTCAATCGAAGTCTCAAAAACGCAAAACACGCAGAGATAAATAAAGTGTCTAGCACTTTAAACAAAACAGTCAATTCTGCAAAATACACAGCTGGATCAGCATCTCACTTCATCAGCATCCTCATCTCCATCATTAACATCAGCCAGCTCTTCTTCAGCATCTGCATCATCACCATTATCTCCCCTTTTTTGTGAAGAAAGCAGAAGATCAAGCTGCTGGTGTTGGTGTTTAGCAAGGGACAGAGCAGTGTTGGCGATAGAGTGACTGCGTCTTTGCAGGAGGCTGAGAGACATTGACAGTGGGGTTGACCATCGATGATTTGAAGACATGGAATCCAGATGCTTGATAGAGAACGAAAGGGTTGAAGAATTTGGCTTGTGGAGCAGAAGGCGAAGGAATCAAAATAGGATTTGAAGTGGTTTGAGTCAGTGTGGGTGTAGATATGAGAAGGACAGCGAAGATACATAGACTGACAGAGAGAGAAGGGTAACACAGATTTAAAGAGGGATGATATGAGAGACCTCGTATCACAACCTTTAAAATCGAAACTAAGATATGGAGAGAGAGAGAACAAATAATTGAGATAAGTACAACTAACACGAAGGTCAAATATTGAGATATATCAACTATACCCCACAAAATAAAGAAAGATCCAAAGCAATAAAAACTTTCAAGGGAAGTGTTCCATCACACACCCCAAAACCATGTTGCTGTGCTCTGCATTGTAAAATTACGAATTATATCTGGCTAGATAAATTTATTTCCTTTTTTTTTTTATGTACACCGTTTTCAAGGAGACACTTATGCAGAGTCTTTGACAATGACTGTGCTCCAAGTTATACGGTTTATTATTTATTTATTTAATTTTTTAAATTTATTTTTATTATTATTTTTTTTATAAAGAAAGATATACTAGCCAGAATTTCGTTGGTTGCACAAGGCAGAATGCAGAGCTAGCAACATCCACCTAACTTTTCAGATGGAACACATTCCGAGAGAGTTTCTAAGTTTAGAAAATCTCTCAAAATCAAGGGGTTTCGTAAAGATATCAGCAATTTGATCCTCAGTTCGAAGGTACTTTACCTCAAGTATTTTCTTCTCCACCAAATCTCGAAGGAAGTGGTATCGGGTGTCGATGTGTTTAGTGCGACCAAATTGGACAGGGTTCTTTGTGATGTGGATGGTGATGGTGTTATCACAGAGTATAGTAATACCCCCCCCCCCCTCAAGTTTATAGTCCTCCAACATCCTCTTCAGCTACAACAATTGAGTAGCACAACTCCCCGCTGCCACGTACTCAGCCTCTGAGGTTGACATTGTTACACAATTCTGTTTCTTACTGTGCCAAGACACAATGTTGTTGCCGATGTAGCAACAACCTCCACTAGTGCTACGTCTCCCTTCAAGATCTCCTTCCCAGTCTGAATCTGGATTTGCTTGAAACCTGGCACAAGGATAGACACTAAACAAAATATTAGGTCGAGCTGAAGTTAAGTATAACGAACTCCTTATCATTGAGTGGTACACAGCAACATCCACTTCATATGTCAGAATTCCTCCAACAATGGGTTTGAAATGCTCCACCAACTCCCTTGATCTGGTCATGTGCCTGGAACAAGTACTATCAAAATACCAGGCTCCCCCCATCTTTGTACTTGAAGCAGCAAAGACAACATTGCACACAACTTTACTTTTACCCTTCAAACCAGTAACTTCTTTAACTTTACCTTTGAAGGGTGTCCCACCTTCCATTTTCTTTTCTTCGAGAATCTTTCCTTTTGCTTTTCCTTCATCCATTCTTTACAGTAAGACCTGATGTGTCCGGCTCTGTGACAGTGATGGCACTTGAACGTTCTCTTCGGTGAAATTACTTACTCATTTTCCTGCAAATCAGAATTCAATCTAACAAATGGTTTTCCATTTGTTGATGACACATTAGAAGAAGCAGGTTTAGAGATTTCAATAAATCCTAGACCACTAGTGCCTATTTGAGGTTGAGCTATAACTTCATCCAACTTTGTAGAACCAGTATTTAGTTTGTGAATTGTTTTCTCAGCTAGATCAAGTTTAATAGCTTGCTTACCTAGCTCAGAATCTTTTTGTGTGAGCATTACCTATAATCTCACAAGCTGGGTCTTGAGCTCATCATTTTCCTTGGTCAGGACCTCATTTCTTATGACTTGCTTCTTGAACTTGGTCAACAACTCATCATATGAATCTTTAAGTTCCACCAATACCTGAAGTGAATTATCAACAAGCTCCAATTCTTCACTTACTTCATGTACAGGTTCTACGTACTCGTTAGACAAAACAAATCAGAATAATCACTAGAATCATCAATGATACTGTACACCATTGAGGGCTCCTCTATGGTCGGTTCTGGGGGTCTCTGTAACAGGTTCAGCTATTTCATCATCACTTATTGATATGAAATTTACAACTTTACCTCGTTTCCTGAATGTGTTAGCACACTCATTAGCATAATGACCATACCCTCGACATTCATGACATTGAATTTTGGAGTAGTCCCTCTGCTTGAAATGCTGTGGATCCGACATGTTTCTTCTTGGGGGAACAACATTCTGTTGTGGTGCACTTGGGAGTTCTTTAAGAACTACAAAGCTGCCAACTCTCCTATTTGGATCCGAATTATTTTGATCCCTTCCTCTACATGCAAACCTGTTGAAATTTTTGACCAAAGCATTTACGTTTTGAGTTAAAAGTTCCATGCTTGGTTCCTCCATGTCATCAAAGATGACATCATCATCAGCTTGTTCAGATGGGCTTGCTCGTGGTGGTGTGTACACAGAGCTGGATGATGAGGCTTGAAGAGCTAGACTTTTCTTTGGTGTGTATCCTTCTGATGCTTCCAGATCCATTTCGAACATTTTGAGATTGTTCATCACTGCAGTGAACTAAAGGGCACCCACATTCTTCATTGTAGTGATTGCTGTGACCTTTTGCTGGAACTTGAGAGTTAGCGTACGCAGCGCCTTTGACACCATGAGCTTGTTGGGAATGGGCTCTCCAAGATCCATGCACTCGTTGGCAATATCCAAGATTTTGTTACAGTAATCATCCACTGATTCATCATTCCTCATTCGAAGATTCTGATCCGCCCTCACTTTAGGGGTGAGGGTAGAGAGCAATGATAATCGATGTGTATAATCGAGTTGAATCCTCAAGGAATGCTAGGTCGTTTAAGATTCAAGTAGTAATCTAATTATCTAACTACTATTCAAGCTTACAAGTGACATGGTTTTGTGTTTTCTTAATCCTATTAAGTAATGCAATTGGAAAAGTAACAAACTAGATAACAACTAATAACAAAAGTTAACAAATAATAGTAGAAAGCTTGGTTCCAAATATAATCCGATAATCACTAGAGGCCTAGGTTTTAGGATTTGCATGGATTAGCCATTTTGATCTAATTCATATGGGAGTTCTATATATAGTAAACATCAATTCTTCTATCAAAGCAACCAATATTAGTGGATTAACCTATGACATCTATCTCCGACTATGACTCAAGATGCATAATTTTACTCCAAATAGCTCAATTAATTATCTAGAAGCTCCTACTAGAAAGAATTACTAATATGGTGTGATTTGATGCTAAGTGTTATGAATTAAAGCCTCCTAAGCATTTAACCAAACACCTTGTATGCACTCAATGATGACCAATCAATCATGCAATAAAATTAAGTCCCAAACCACAAGACATATGAATTAGAAGGTAAATCCAACAACAAAATCCAAAAACCTAGTGATCTAGATCATATATTCATATATTGGAACCAAATGGAAATTTAGCTAGACATAATTGAAGGAATTAAACCATAGAAACTAGAAGAAATCATGATCAAAAGATAGAGAATTCAATAAGGAAGAGAATGGTGGAAGGGTCTTCAAACTTCAACATAAATCTTCAACAATCTTCAAAATACTAAAAAGAAAAGAGGGAAATGTTTCTAGGGTTCTAACAATGTTAAAATATGTAAAAGATACACAAAATAGGAAGATTTTGGGGTTAAATACATAATAGGTGAGTTTTGGGTCGAGTTGGACCGAGTTAGACGAACTAACTCGGTCAAAACACTAAGGAGAAGGGACGGCGGCACCCTGGCCGACCGCCGCCTGGGTTGCCGTGATCTCTGCAGCTCAGCCGGCCAGCCGGCGGCCTGGCCGGCGGTCCAGCCGGTCGCCGTCGGTTCGGCCATTTTGCGCAGCTCCACCATTTGCGCTCGTTCTCCCTCGTCCGAACTCTGATTCTCGATCCGCTTTTTGCTATGGACTCCTAACGAACCCTCTTCGATATGGAATGATCAAATTGGACAAATGAGTTCTCCATTGTTCCTGAAAAAAGCATAAAGAGACTCGAGAGAACGAGGAAAACATAATTGAATTCAAACTAGTGAAACCCTAACTCTATAGATTTAAATTCCACATTTCAAAGCTAGGTTTCACCCTAATTAAGCTTGATTCTTCCTCGTTTGTAGTCTTCGATCCTTATCCACATGAATATTCTTTCCAATTCTTACAAAAATGGATCGAAAACCGAAAAGGAACAAGAAAAGTAAAAAGTATACTACAAGTTAAGAAACCCTAGCATTTCTAACATTTAAGCACATAAATCGAGACTCAAACACACTTAACATGCACATAAAATACGTGTTAATCACTCCCCCAAACTTAAGCCATTGTTCGTCCCGAACAATGAAACGAACAATCAAAACACTTAACACGTATGGAGTGTGCATTTTGAGTTCCTTGATGCCTCATATCACCTCAAAAACTATTTTAGTTAAAGGAAATTCTCAAGTCAAACCAAACATTCATAAGATCAACCACTATCCTAACTTAGAATTTAATCACTCAAGCATCTTAAACTCTAGACCTCTCAAGGCACATGTGTATCACTCGATCCCTCAATATATGGAAATGGTAAATACTCATCGAAATCATGCAATACACATCTTTAACCATAAGCTTGCCTATCAACTTAAGTTCCCAATACTACAATGCATGCACAAATTAGGATCAAAAAGGTCTTTATTAAGCTTGTAATGTAGGGACATTGGTTAAGGTAGAGAATTTTAGGTTAACTGACTTCAATTTTCATTCAAGTACCCTTACCCCCTTTCTTCACCTTTCTAAGTATGAATTTCTTCATCTTCCACCTTATCCAACCCCTTTTTATCAAATGAACCCAAGCTTCTACCAAATATCTAAAGAAACACTCCTTTATGCTCTTATTCTTATCTTTTTCTTGTAAGAACTTTGTTCTTACGTTTTTTTTTCTTTTTCAACAAGAACTTTGTTCTTATTCTTTTCTATTCTAACTTTGAGCTTATAGGAGTGTCCTTTCATTTCAAAATCAATCTCTAGACCCTTCACCATCACCCACCATTTTTCATGTATTTTCAACTTTCACCAAGGTTCCCTTAACCATCCTTCACCCCCTATCATCCGGTTCAAGAAGAAAAGGCTCTATTCATGACTCAAAATGGGACGACAATGGTAATGAAAGATAGGTTAGTGTTTAGGGAAATTGGGCTATGCAATGATGGCCTAAGATCATCTCCTAATCATGCAAACATGTAATATTTCTAACAAGAGTATCAAGGCAAGTTCTAGTAAAGAATATGCAATGCAAGATCAAGCTCTCAAGAAAGGATATTCATTATGTAAAATGCATAGTTTAAGGCTCAAAATCCTCTCAAGCTTTTTGTCTAAAGCCTAAGTGCCTAAGATCAATCCTTCCAAACTATTCAAGTGAACTAACCCTAATCATGCTTGACTCAAACTTGAGAAATTTCAAAAAATGTTACCCTTTTAACATCAATCATTGTCATCTCACCCAAATGCACTTGAGCAATTAAACACGTTCTTTCGCACTCAAGCATGCAAGCATTCATTCAACCTTTTTCCAATTCAAAAACTCTTCAATTTTCAAAAATTTTCACATTCAAGCTCATATTCAAAAGCCATCCAATCAAAGAAAAACTTTTCATCAATTATGCTCCTTCACCCAAACTCACCAAAATCAAACATCAAGCATTCAACATTCTTTCCTTAACCCCAATCTTCCTTCCAATTAACAAAACACACAAACATAACATGAAAACATACTAAACACACTAAAGCAAACCAAACTCTCACATTCATACTCCAAACAACACCTTTCACTCTAAAACCCTCCATATTTCCACATTCTCAAATCAACAACTTCTCAATCAATCCACCAAGCATACAAGATTAACCCAAAGATAAACAAAGTCATGAAACTACCAACCAAGTACAGCAAATAAGAAAGGAATAAGTAAAGGAATGGAAAGGACATAAAAATGTAAGTAATTTAAATTTCTTATCCTACCCCCTCCCCCAAACTTATTTTAGAAAATAAATTCTAAAATGAGTGTGGCGGGAAAGATATATAAGAAATTTAAATTACACTCACAAAGGTCCAAGCTATGGTGGAGGAAGTAAGGGCCATGTCACCCCTTGATTGCCTTGGTGCATCCGAAAACTCTCCAATAACTCCATTATCGAGTTTGCTTGTTTTTCCATCCTTTCACCTCTTTGTGCTTCCTCAGTTGAGTAATTCGCATTGAAGTTACTTTTTGCCTCATCACCGTAACTTGTGCATCAAGGGATTTAAATCCACGCTCCATGTTTGCCATCCTCCCCTCAAGGGCTTCAAACCTCTCTTCATACCCTCTTTCTCTTGGAACTTGCTCTCTTCTTGAACTTGGCTCACCCCTTGACATTGGTTCACCCCTTGTAGAATCTTCCATTTCTTCATCTTCTTGAGCAAAAGGCATTCCCTCACCCCCATTGTATATTCATCTTCTTCTCCATAATTGAAAATATGATTCTCTTTGATGAATTTATGAGTGGGGGTATTCAAATGCCAATTCTCCTGATCAAGTAGATCGGTCACCAACACGCTCATTACATTTGGAAGAGGGAATGTCCCTTCATCATCTTGAATGAAATAAAAGGGAGGCCTAGATGATACAAGAAACCTCATGTTTCTTAGCTTCTCAACATCAATCAAATATGAACCTCTCATCGGAGTATATCCACTAAGATCATCATTGATTTTCTTAGCCAAAGGGGTGAGCATTCCTCCTATGTTAATCTTCCCATTTGGTGCCTTTGCTTGCTTCATGACTTGAGCAAGGAAAATGTGAGAAAAGCTTATGCGCCTCTTGGTTAGCATGGCTTGAATAATGAAGAGATCATCAACTCGAACCGAAGTGTTCTCCGTTCGTGCCACCATAGTGTGAGCAAGGATCTTCAACACTATCCTTAGGACCGGATTTCTCACCTCATTTGATTTTGAGTATCCCGCTCTAAAGCCTTCCATTGTGATTGGGGCAAGTTTATTCCACATGAAACTATGCTCAAAAGCTCTTTCCACCAACACATTACCGCCATGTGGCACTCCAAAGATGTCATCTATCTCTTCCAAACTCAACTCATGACGCTCTCCAAATAATTGAAATTTGATACTTTGTATAGTATGGATGCTCTCATCTTCCAATGTGCTCATAAATTCAAGAACCACCTTGTCATATGTTCTCCTATCCTCAAGAGTATCCTCTAGGATTCTTCCCCATCCTATGTTATCAAATAGGGATTTTATATTGTCATAAAGCCCTAACTTCACCAATGTCTCCTTAGATAGAAATTGAGTTGGTATAATGGTTCTTGACACGAGAACGGCAAATCTTGCTCTTTCTTCATAAGATTCCAAGTGAATGTCATGAGCTTCCGATGTTTTTGGATCTCTTCTTGGTACTTGTGAAGATGAAGAGGCATCATTTCTCCTCTTTTTGGAGAGCGAGGCCATCAATTCCTTAGAAGTGATGGTGGCATTTCCTTTCCCTTTAGAATCCTTTTTCCTACAAACCACAAACAAGGCAAAGTGACATTTGAGAAAATAATCCAAACTTTGTCAAGGTGTAAGCAACACTTCACACAAGTATCACTCTCCATTTAGCATTCATATTTCCCAAGAAATGAAATTTTCAAAAAAAAAACAAGCAAGAATTTCATATTTTCTTAACAAAAGCATTAAGCACTTCCAAACTCATGCATGAGTTTTCACATGAGAATGAATGCATATTCACATGGAACTTTAAGTGAACAAAAATAATGCCATGAATTTCACTTTGCAAATCATGAATTCATAAATTCATGCCTTCTTCAAGCCTTAAAGCACTCAAGAAATGACTTTCCCACTAAAGAGCAAGCATATCCCTCAAAATTTCATGAATCATGCAAACCTTCATTCAAGCTCAATTCAAGCATGCCTAAGTGCATAAAGGAAGCATAAATACAAGCCAATGCATGCTCATTTCCATGGTTCATCCACAAGTTTCTCCAATAATCAAGAAGAATCCTAGGTAAGAATTTCTACTTAATTTCATGAAAATGATGAAGTAAATACTCATATCACTTCATATCTTACAAATAGAAACTCATGGGAGCAAGGGTATAGAACACATTACCTCATATTCTTGAAGAAACTTGAAGAAACTCAACTCTTTACCCAAAAGAACCAAATTTTCATTTTTAGAGCTAAGTGGGTGAAAAAGTGAATTATTCGGTTTAAAATGTAGATTTTGGGATGGGTAATGAACCTATGGAAGGAATTAGCTTAATTCTAAGTGATTTGAGAGTAATTAGAGGAAGGAAATCTAGGTTTTTAGAGTGAGAAAGTGAGTTTGTTCTAAGAAAAGAAAATGAAAAACACAAAATGCAAGAAAATGAAATAGAAAATCAAAAATAGAATTTAAAAGGGGGGAGGAAGGGCCGGCGGCGCCCTGGCCGGCGGTCAGGTCGGCCGCAGCCTGGACCGCCGAAGATGCTGCCACCCAGCCACTCAGCCGGTGTCACGCCCCGATTCTCGAAGGAAGAGAAAATCGTGAATTAGGACGCGACTGAGGTTGGATAAAAGAGGCGGGGAAAGAAAGGGGGAAGCTTATCTTATATAAATAAACTGGATAATGTGCCCAAAGAATTTGACAGCATTTCCCTTATAAAATTAGGAAGGAACCATACGTTCATTCATAGCATAAGGATCGTTTAAGTTCAAATGGCTCAACCATAGATATAAAGGATAGACTCAATACATAAAAAGAAGTTAAAGAGTCTAAGCTCTTATCACAAGACATAACAACTTCAAGGAACAAAGTCGAGAGTTGAATACAAAAGATGAGCAACTAGCGGAAGCTTATTAACAAAAGGAGAACCCTCACCTCAGCTCTGCCCCGTCAGCACTGTCTGCTTAACCTGAAAACATTTGGAAAATATTTGGGCTAAGTACTAATGTACTCAGTGGGCTTAGCATTTGATAAGTTCATCAAAACAAAAATACAGTCTATCCATTATCATAAGACATAACCTGGAAGGTTTTGTAAAAGAAATACATCCAAGTATGTCAAAACATCATCATTTTCCTTTGCGCGCATTTGTCACATTCTACAGTTACTCTTACTGTGACCCCGGACCTCTAGCCACCGTCGGGTCCATTAACATTCATTTTGGACTTCGGGTCGAAACCCAAAGAGTCCCATTCATCATTCATTTTGGACTTCGGGTCGAAACCCAGAGAGTCCCATTCATCGATAGTACACGAGAGAGATCAACCAATCGCAATACTATCAGGGTGTATACACAGTTCAAAGTTAGTGTTTAAGACTGAACTAAGAACCTCGATCGATTAACTTCAGAGCATTAAACATGTAGAGCGCACAAAAACATTTTATGGATAAACAGTTTTCATTTTGTAAATATCAGAGCATAATATAACTCAAAATATATTTGGAAGTAAAGCCCACCGTAAGGTAGCAATCAAGCAAGCAATCGGTCAACTTCGGATCCTCTTATCTCCTTGCCTCCATAGCTATTAACCTATTTACAAGCATAATAGGTTAATACTAGTTTATAAGTAAGCATATACTTATACTCTATCTTCCTTAGTAACTTAATCTCTTATATACTTAACATTATCCCATCTTATCTCATACTTAGCTACTTAATCTCATTGGCTAAGAACGTGTGAGAGTAAAATGAGGATTAATGAAGGTCCTCAATGAACTTGAAGAGTCAGTGGTTAAAGCTAGACAAAGAATATTCATGATTCAAAGATGGATAGGAGTTGAACATTTGATACAAGGCTTGGCAGATTTGCCACACTTGAATGGTTTGGCTATAACTTGAGTATTTGATTATCAATGAAGGCACATGACACATGAATGGAAACACAGGAAGCTAATCTTTCTAATACAATCAATTTCTGATTCGGGGAATGAGTATATTAGAATCCATGAATCAATCTTTGGCTCGATTCAATAATGAGAACAGTTTTGCGACACTTTAGGATAATAATTGTTTCTCACAAATGGCTAACTGAATCAAAACTTGGCTTATCAATCTGGAATTCTAAGACATATAGGTATGACATACTTAAAATCCAGATTTTTATCTTACACGAGCTGGGATATGGACAATCATCAAACAAGGTCATGAGTTCTGAAAACAGAAACAGGGCAGGCTTACAGTACTGACTTTGAAAGGCCATAAGTCATTCAATACTTATAATGAGAGACTGTTAAAATTATCAAACTGTAATTCAGAGTGTGTAGAATAATTTCATGTCTCACGGTTACACTCAGAAAAGCAACGAAAATGCCTCATATAGAGGTTTAAAAATGACATGGCAGCTGGGGTATTACAGTTTCGGCAGAGTGACATATAAACTTTGAAAAATCATAGTAAATTCATACGAACTCCGTTTTGAGTGAACGAGATATGTATAGAAGGCTAATGGAACGTACTTCAACATGGAAGAAGAATAAATGTTGAATTTCAAAGGAGCTGTTCTCAGTTTAGCCCGCAAGTGGGCTGATTTCCAGATTTCAAAAGAGATGAGAGACAAATTTCAATTTGTCATAACCGATTTATTTGGACTTGGATCGAGACGAAATTTTAGCTACAGATAGTTGAGAACATGATCTACAACTTTCATTTAGGAATCGTTCCAAGATAAACAGGGGAAGGCGTTGAAAAACACGAATTACAGTAGGTGCAGAAGCTGTTCGGCCAAAACTCCCAGATTTGCGATTCAATCTTAAAAAGGTCATAGAGAATGCATACGTTGGCCGATCGGGGCGTATGAGCTATGTATAGAAACCTAAAAGGATGTACTTTAACATGAAAAAAAAATTAAGCTCAGATTCCTAGTAGATTTTTCCCAGATTGGCTCGAAAGGTAGCTGAAATTCTCAGAACTTTCGAAGAACAATACCTATTGAAGTTCAAGATAATCAACTCATTTTAAATCAAGGAATTCAAGGCGAATAACTACGAAAACATGATCATCAATTGAAGAGGAATGTTCACAGAGGCTGATTAAACTTGGATCACCAAGAATCAAGAGAAACATAGGACAATCGATACATGAATCACCATAGTTCGAAGAGTAGACCATGGATTTGTGATTCTTATTGACATGCATGAACTTCTTCAAGTCAAGTAAGAGGGATTTTTCATCAATGAATTGAAGTGCTAGATTTTTAGACTTATCTCAAGATCATTCATCAAGAAAGAAGGGAGATTACCGATTGATACAAGAAAAATCGAAGGGTGCTCCTTCTTCAAGAATTCGGCCCTTGCATGCCCAAATTCTCCTTCTCCGATCAACTAGTTTTCACCACCATCTTGTTCCTTGATTCGGATAGTGAAGATATGCAAGTTTTGGAGTGGATTAATGAAGTGAAGAATGAGCTCTTGGTGAAGGAAGCTCTCGGTGGTGATGGCGGTGAATGAAGGAAGAAGATGAAGTTGAAGAGGATAATGATGAAGTGGAGGAGAATATGATATTTTCTTCTTTCATATTAGGAGGTGTGTGTCGTGTTTTACTTGAGGGGTGAGGGAGTAGGTGGTGATGAGAATGAGAGTTGAGTGTGCTACAAGCAACACTCTCCTAGCCCTCTCTCTTACACGTAACACACACACACACAACACAATTTCTTCCCTCTTTTCTTTTTAATTCCTCCCACTTGCACTATTATAAATACATGTAGTCTTTTACTACTAAGTCACACATCTCATCTTATTTCCGTAAAATATTTACAGAGTAACATTCTCCGAAAATCATTTCGGGTAATTTCTTGTCTTGCCATAATTCATTTATTCTCAAAAATTCTCGAGATTTCATTGGAATAATTCCAACATATTTTAAAAATTCCATAACCTCATTTTCGTCCGTGCTCGATCTCAAATACTCGAAAAATTTTATTTCCTCATTTGAAATAAATATTTTTCCAACTACGGATTTTTACGGCTATTACAATACTACCCCCTTAAAAAGAATTTCGTCCCCGAAATTCGTACCCTCTAATGTACACACTGGGGTAGGTCACTCATACCCGTCCTTAACCTTCCGTTGTAGTTCTTCGTAGCACCGTTTTGTCTCCATCACCATTCATCCAGCAGTTGTGTTTGGGCCTGAGTCATGCTTGACACATTTGTCTTGTCAATATGGGATACATTCTCGCTTTTCTTGTTGCCGTCGATAATCTAAGCTTTTCAGCTTCGTGCTAGGATTGATCATTTTCTTGTTGCTATTAGCAACTCTGAGATTCGGCAATCTAAATTCTATGATACCGTGCTAACCGTTACTTCTTCATAGCGATAAATATTTCCTCTATACGCGTATAATTTAATCGTGTAGTCAACTTTTCTAACATTAATCGCTTGGCGGGATAGTGAAATTTCTATGCATACTTCTGATCGTTTGCCTCGCATTCTAGCTGACTTCGTGTTGTAGTGGAAACATCGTGCTAAGAGCTGATCGTGCTCACCTCTTGTTGTCTTGCCTTGGCATGGTGCTTCTCGTACCCTTGTTCCTCAGGATTATCATTGGTTCGCGTTCCGAGTAGCTCAACTCGTTGCCTTGCCATCGTTCCGTCTTTACGTGCGTTCTACTTCTTTTGTCTACTCATCCTGATTTCCTAGTCGATCGTCGTTACCTATCACTATCTTCCAATCGATCATCGTTACTTAGCGGCGTCATGCGTAGTGGACGTCGCTCGTCGAATCTCGTATACCTTCATCGATCCGTTGCTTGTGTATCCCCCTTTTGGAGCCGCTTTGCTGCCTCGCCGATTGACTCCATTCGTGTGATCTTTCTCATAATCGTGTCGTCATTGCTATCATTTTATCATTGCCATTAAAATTTCTATTCGTACCTCAAGCCGCGTATCTTTCGCTTCATGTTGCCTCTACGTGGGTATCGAAATATTGTTCGAATCGTAAGCTCGTTCGTACATCGCGTCTCTTAACTTCTTACTTAACGTATTCGCCTCCGGTTCATCACGTAATCCACCCTTTATTGACGCAGAGGTCCCTATCTTCACTAGTCATCCTTGAAATGGTTCGATCCGAGAGGCACGAACATTTTCTTCATTTATTGCTTAGCATCATTACGTTTACATTCATCGTTATCTCGAGGGCCTCAAAATCATAAGTCGTCAAAGTCAGAGCATCAACGAAAATATGAAGAAACTACTTCGACGAGAATCATTCGACATGAGAGATGATCAACGGTCAAGAGGGAAATAATGATCAACATGAATCGTGATATTTTAATCGACTTTCAAAAAAAAATGGTTGCTAGTCAAGAAAATATCTCAATTCGAATAAACTTTCTTTGAACAAAAGGGGGTTTCGTGATTCGAGTAACTTGACTAGAGAATAGAGACTGAGCTCATAAGGATTCAATAAATGTAACTTGAAAGAATGATTGGAGGAATTCAAAGTAAGGGAATTTGCCTCCTTCGAAGGGCTTCTTTTGGTCATGGGAAAGGTCGCGCCTTTCATGGAAGGACTTTTACGGCTGTTACATATTTTCTTAACTGCGAAACGTGGAACACATTATGCACGTCTCCTATGCTTGGTGGTAGTGCTATTTAGGATCTCAAAAGGTCCTATATAACGAGGTCGAAATTTTCCCCCCTTGCCAAAACGTATCACTCCTTTAGTAGGAGAAACCTTGAGATAAACTCAATCTCCAACATTAAATTGTAATCTGGATAAATGCTTATTAGTATGAGACTTTTGTCTATCTAGGACCTCTTTAATCATTGCTTAAGTATGTTAACTTAAACCATAACAACATAAGGACGATAGCTTCTAGGTCAAACAGTTAACGTCTCCCGCATAACCTATTTTCGATTCATACTTCGTGTCATAAAAGAGGTTTTCTTGCTTCATTTCTATTTATTGGACTATGGTTCTTATATCCGTTTAAGTCCCTTTAAATTGTAGAGGCACTAAGCCAAAACAATTAACATTCTAACATTCACTTTCTTTTGGTCGCTTAGGCAAGTAACCTAACGACATCATTCTCATAACATTCTTTCATTGGTAACAAGGCTCAAAGAGACTCATTTCAAAACACCTTCATTTCAAGCCTGAAGTATTCGGGGAATCCAACAAGGCAATATTCATTCTTAGTTAAAAGGCACAAAGTCCAAATAACCGCATTCTTCTTCGTAGACATTCTCCATAAGAAAATATCAAAATACATTTAAAAGACATTCTTCTTTCTTCTCAAACCTTTGAGAGAACACTTTCATAAAGTCGTAAAGGCATGGAACCTAATACGATAATTATACTCTTAACTTTCATTTACTTGCGCGCACTTATAAGTTTGAAATACTAACCTTCATTGATTGTAGTGTGACGGCGAGCTAAGGGTTACCTTAGACACTTAGAAGTCCAGAGATACTATTCTAAACTTGACATGAATCAACTTACAGTAATCAGAGCCATGAAAGAACTTATGCTCTGATACCATTCTGTCACGCCCCGATTCTCGAAGAAAGAGAAAATCGTGAATTAGGACGCGACTGAGGTTGGATAAAAGAGGCGGGGAAAGAAAGGGGGAAGCTTATCTTATATAAATAAACTGGATAATGTGCCCAAAGAATTTGACAGCATTTCCCTTATAAAATTAGAAAGGAACCATACGTTCATTCATAGCATAAGGATCGTTTAAGTTCAAATGGCTCAACCATAGATATAAAGGATAGACTCAATACATAAAAAGAAGTTAAAGAGTCTAAGCTCTTATCACAAGACATAACAACTTCAAGGAACAAAGTCGAGAGTTGAATACAAAAGATGAGCAACTAGCGGAAGCTTATTAACAAAAGGAGAACCCTCACCTCAGCTCTGCCCCGTCAGCACTGTCTGCTTAACCTGAAAACATTTGGAAAATATTTGGGCTAAGTACTAATGTACTCAGTGGGCTTAGCATTTGATAAGTTCATCAAAACAAAAATACAGTCTATCCATTATCATAAGACATAACCTGGAAGGTTTTGTAAAAGAAATACATCCAAGTATGTCAAAACATCATCATTTTCCTTTGCGCGCATTTGTCACACTCTACAGTTACTCTTACTGTGACCCCGGACCTCTAGCCACCGTCGGGTCCATTAACATTCATTTTGGACTTCGGGTCGAAACCCAAAGAGTCCCATTCATCATTCATTTTGGACTTCGGGTCGAAACCCAGAGAGTCCCATTCATCGATAGTACACGAGAGAGATCAACCAATCGCAATACTATCAGGGTGTATACACAGTTCAAAGTTAGTGTTTAAGACTGAACTAAGAACCTCGATCGATTAACTTCAGAGCATTAAACATGTAGAGCGCACAAAAACATTTTATGGATAAACAGTTTTCATTTTGTAAATATCAGAGCATAATATAACTCAAAATATATTTGGAAGTAAAGCCCACCGTAAGGTAGCAATCAAGCAAGCAATCGGTCAACTTCGGATCCTCTTATCTCCTTGCCTCCATAGCTATTAACCTATTTACAAGCATAATAGGTTAATACTAGTTTATAAGTAAGCATATACTTATACTCTATCTTCCTTAGTAACTTAATCTCTTATATACTTAACATTATCCCATCTTATCTCATACTTAGCTACTTAATCTCATTGGCTAAGAACGTGTGAGAGTGAAATGAGGATTAATGAAGGTCCTCAATGAATTTGAAGAGTCAGTGGTTAAAGCTAGACAAAGAATATTCATGATTCAAAGATGGATAGGAGTTGAACATTTGATACAAGGCTTGACAGATTTGCCACACTTGAATGGTTTGGCTATAACTTGAGTATTTGATTATCAATGAAGGCACATGACACATGAATGGAAACACAGGAAGCTAATCTTTCTAATACAATCAATTCCTGATTCGGGGAATAAGTATATTAGAATCCATGAATCAATCTTTGACTCGATTCAATAATGAGAACAGTTTTGCGACACTTTAGGAGAATAATTGTTTCTCACAAATGGCTAACTGAATCAAGACTTGGCTTATCAATCTGGAATTCTAAGACATATAGGTATGACATACTTAAAATCCAGATTTTTATCTTACACGAGCTGGGATATGGACAATCATCAAACAAGGTCATGAGTTCTGAAAACAGAAACAGGGCAGGTTTACAGTACTGACTTTGAAAGGCCATAAGTCATTCAATACTTATAATGAGAGACTGTTCAAGTTATCAAACTGTAATTCAGAGTGTGTAGAATAATTTCATGTCTCACGGTTACACTCAGAAAAGCAACGAAAACGCCTCATATAGATGTTTAAAAATGACATGGCAGCTGGGGTATTACAGTTTCGGCAGAGTGACATATAAACTTTGAAAAATCATAGTAAATTCATACGAACTCCGTTTTGAGTGAACGAGATATGTATAGAAGGCTAATGGAACGTACTTCAACATGGAAGAAGAATAAATGTTGAATTTTAAAGGAGCTGTTCTCAGTTTAGCCCGCAAGTGGGCTGATTTCCAGATTTCAAAAGAGATGAGAGACAAATTTCAATTTGTCATAACCCATTCATTTGGACTTGGATCGAGACGAAGTTTTAGCTACGGATAGTTGAGAACATGATCTACAACTTTCATTTAGGACTCGTTCCAAGATAAATAGGGGAAGGCGTTGAAAAACACGAATTACAGTAGGTGCAGAAGCTGTTCGGCCAAAATTCCCAGATTTGCGATTCAATCTTAAAAAGGTCATAGAGAATGCATACTTTGGCCGATCGGGGCGTATGAGCTATGTATAGAAACCTAAAAGGATGTACTTTAACATGAAAAAAAAATTAAGCTCAGATTCCAAGTAGATTTTTCCCAGATTGGCTCGAAAGGTAGCTGAAATTCTCAGAACTTTCGAAGAACAATACCTATTGAAGTTCAAGATAATCAACTCATTTTAAATCAAGGAATTCAAGGCGAATAACTACGAAAACATGATCATCAATTGAAGAGGAATGTTCACAGAGGCTGATTAAACTTGGATCACCAAGAATCAAGAGAAACATAGGACAATCGATACATGAATCACCATAGTTCGAAGAGTAGACCATGGATTTGTGATTCTTATTGACATGCATGAACTTCTTCAAGTCAAGTAAGAGGGATTTTTCATCAATGAATTGAAGTGCTAGATTTTTAGACTTATCTCAAGATCATTCATCAAGAAAGAAGGGAGATTACCGATTGATACAAGAAAAATCGAAGGGTGCTCCTTCTTCAAGAATTCGGCCCTTGCATGCCAAATTCTCCTTCTCCGATCAACTAGTTTTCACCACCATCTTGTTCCTTGATTCGGATAGTGAAGATATGCAAGTTTTGGAGTGGATTAATGAAGTGAAGAATGAGCTCTTGGTGAAGGAAGCTCTCGGTGGTGATGCGGTGAATGAAGGAAGAAGATGAAGTTGAAGAGGATAATGATGAAGTGGAGGAGAATATGATATTTTCTTCTTTCATATTAGGAGGTGTGTGTCGTGTTTTACTTGAGGGGTGAGGGAGTAGGTGGTGATGAGAATGAGAGTTGAGTGTGCTACAAGCAACACTCTCCTAGCCCTCTCTCTTACACGTAACACACACACACACAACACAATTTCTTCCCTCTTTTCTTTTTAATTCCTCCCACTTGCACTATTATAAATACATGTAGTCTTTTACTACTAAGTCACACATCTCATCTTATTTCCGTAAAATATTTACAGAGTAACATTCTCCGAAAATCATTTCGGGTAATTTCTTGTCTTGCCATAATTCATTTATTCTCAAAAATTCTCGAGATTTCATTGGAATAATTCCAACATATTTTAAAAATTCCATAACCTCATTTTCGTCCGTGCTCGATCTCAAATACTCAAAAAATTTTATTTCCTCATTTGAAATAAATATTTTTCCAACTACGGATTTTTACGGCTATTACAGCCGGCGGCCTGGCCGGCGGTCCAGCCAGTCGCCGTCCTGGTCGCCGGCAGCTCGCCCCGCTTCTTGTTTTGGCCATTTCCGACACGTTTCTCGACCTTTTTCGACCCTTCTCGAAGCACCGGGCCCTTCTCGACTTTCGCTTGAGTCTCCTTAAGCATTTTTCAACCTTCCTTTTCAACATTTTCTATTTTTTTTATGGTTTTTCTCAAAATTAAACAAAAATTGAAACAAACACAAAAATTGAAAAATGAAATAAAAACTCACAAAAATGAAAAAGAAAAGGATACGTGTTGAGGTGCCTCTCAACAAGCGCTTTGTTTAACGTCGTTAGCTCGACATAGTCTCCAAGATCAAGCATCATTGAGAAGAATGGTGGACTCCTCCTTAAACTTCTTCAAATTGAAATAGAGCTTAAGTCGATGTCCATTAACAACGAAGGTAGAACCATCATTCTTGAGAAGTTCGAATGTGCCATTCTTGAAACCCTTACTCACAATGTAAGGACCGGTCCACCTTGATTTGAGTTTTTCTGGGAAAAGACGAAGACGAGAGTTAAATAGAAGAACATTGTCTCCTGGAATGATCACCTTGCTTCGAATCTCCAAATCATGAAACTTCTGGCTCTTTCCTTGTAAATCCGAGAATTTTCATAAGACTCGTTTCTCCATTCCTCTAACTCCACAAGATGGTTTTTCCTATTCAATCCGGCCTCCTTAAACTCAAGATTAATCTTCTTTAAAGCCCGAAAAGCCTTGTGCTCAATCTCCAAAGGTAAGTGACAAGACTTTCCAAAGACAAGTTGATACGGAGACATACCAATGGGAGTTTTATAGGCGGTTCGATAGGCCCACAAAGCATCATCAAGTTTCTTTGCCCAATCCTTCCGAGTAGTGATTGTCTTCTCCAAGATTTGCTTGATCTCCCAGTTTGCAAGCTCGGCGTGACCATTGGGTTGAGGATGGTAAGGAAAGGTAATCTTGTGCTTCACTCCATATTTAGCAAGAACACTTCCCAACCACTTATTATTGAAGTGAGACCCCCCATCACTAAGCAATGCCCTTGGAGTTCCGAACCGAGTTAATATGTTCTTCTTCAAAAACTTGGTCACAACCTTGGAATCACTAGTCGAAGTTGGAATGGCTTCGACTCATCTTGAAACATACTCAATGGCAAGAAGGATATAAGAAAAACCACTAGAATTAGGGAATGGTCCCATGAAGTCTATCCCCCAAACATCAAATAATTCAACCTCAACCATGATGTTTTGAGGCATCTCATCCATTTTTGTGATATTTCCCATCCTTTGACACCTATCACAATTCTTCACAAATGATTGGGAATCCCTAAAAATCGAAGGCCAATAGAATCCACTTTGAAAAACCTTCCAAGCCATACGATTTGCCAAAAATGACCCCCATTTGGTCCCTCATGACAATCTTCAATAATCTTGAGCCATTCACCATCCATAACACATCTTCTAATAAGACCATCGGCACATCTCCTCCATAAGTACGGATCTTGCTAATAATAGAACTTCACATCTCTAAGGAACTTGGCCTTTTGATAATCCGAGAGATTTGGTGGCAACTCTCGAAGCACAAGATAATTAGCAAAATCGGCAAACTAATAATCCTTGCATTTCAAGACCATGATTCTCTCATCCGGTAAGCACTCATTGATATTCAATCTCAAATCTTCACCATCAACCGGATTTTCAAGCCTTGACATGTGATCGGCTAGCACATTATCAACTCCTCTTCTATCATGAATCTCCATGTCGAATTCTTGTAGAAGGAGAATCCAACGAATCAAACGAGGGTTTGCATCCTTTTTGGCCATGAGATGTCGTATAGCCATATGATCCGAATAGACAATAGTGTGATTCCCAACAAGATATGACCAGAATTTGTCAAAGGCAAAGACAATGGCCAAGAATTCCCTTTCCATTGTTGTGTAGTTCCTTTGAGCACCATCCAAGGTTCTACTAGCATAATGAATGACCCGAAACACTTTATCTCTCATTTGCCCCAAGATTACTCCTAAAGCATAATGACTTGCATCACACTTCAATATGAAAGATTCATTCACTCCAATTGGGCTTGATTAGAATAGGAGTAGAGATGAGGGCTTTCTTCAATGTCTCAAAAGCTTTCAAACATCCTTCATCAAAGACAAACTTCACATCTTTTTGCAAGAGATCACAAAGTGGCTTTGTGATCTTTGAAAAATCCTTAATGAATCTTCTATAGAACCCCGCGTGACCAAGGAAACTTCGGATTGATTTCACATTTGTAGGGGGTGGAAGCTTCTCTATAGCAACAATCTTGGCTCTATCAACTTCCAAACCATCTCTAGAAACCTTGTGCCCAAGCACAATTCCATCTCTAACCATGAAGTGACACTTCTCTCAATTCAAGACAAGAGAAGTGTCCTTACACCTTTGTAACACCATTGTGAGATTATCCAAATAAGAATCAAAGCTCTTCCCGAAAACCGAGAAGTCATCCATGAATACCTCCATAATATTTTCAATCAAACCTCCAAAGATAGACATCATGCACCTTTGGAAAGTGGCCGGAGCATTACACAACCCGAAAGACATCCTCCTATAGGCAAATACTCCATAGGGGCATGTAAAGGCCATCTTGTGTTGATCCTTCGGGGCTATGGCAATTTGATTATATCCCGAATACCCATCAAGAAAGCAATAGTACTCATAGCCCGCCAAACGATCCAACATTTGATCTATAAACGACAAAGGGAAGTGATCTTTCCTTGTAGCAGAATTCAAAGCCCTATAATCAATACAAACTCGATATCCGGTAGCAACTCTTGTAGCAATAGCCTCATCCTTCTCATTCTTGACAACTGTCATCCCCCTTTTCTTCGGAACAACTTGGGTAGGACTCACCCATTCACTATCCGAGATGGCGTAAATCATTCCCGTATTTAGTAACTTCAACATCTCTTTTTTCACCACTTCTTGCAAGACTGGATTCAACCTCCTTTGAGGTTGAACCTTAGGACGACAATCATCTTCCAATAGAATACGATGCATGCATATAGATGGACAAATACCCTTGATATCATCAATAGACCAACCAATAACATCCTTAAACTCCCTAAGGACACACAACAACTTGTCCAATTCGGACTCTGACAAGTGTTATGACACAATTACGGGTAAAGAGTCATTATCACCAAGAAAGGCGTACCTTAGGTGATCGGGAAGAGGTTTCAACTCTTGAGAAGTGTTTGAAGAAGATTCCACTTTAGTTGAACTCCCACTCTCCCCCGGTTGGTTGATATCAAGGTAATGAACTTCATCTTTCAATGATCCTTGATTTGCTTCCAAATAAGCAATAGATTCCAACAAATCATCACAAGGATCATCCAAATCGGAATAAGAATAGAAAGAATTAGAGATGATTTCTTTCGTGAGATCTTTTGCCATAGATGTAGTCAAGGTGGTGATTGAATTGCATTCTTCATAAGTTGAGTCATCCCCTCGCTTCATAGCATCAAAGATTGAAAGAGTGAGGCCTCATTAACTCTAAACGTGAGATTCCCATCTTGCACATCAATAAGAGCTCTTCCGGTTGCTAGGAAAGGACGCCCAAGAATGAGGGGCATATCCTTGTCCTCCGGCATATCTAAGATAACGAAGTCCGCGGGGAAGATGAACTCCTCAACTTTCACTAATACATCTTCAACCACTCCTAGAGCATAAGATATGGAACGATTGACCATTTGGTGACAAATAGATGTAGGTTTGATTTCTCCAATATCCAATCTCCTACAAATAGACAATGGCATCAAATTGTTGCCAGCTCCAAGATCACATAGAACATTCCCAAACTTTTTCCCTCCAATCACACATGCTATTATGAAGCTTCCGGGATCCTTCTTTTTCAAAGGCATTTTCCTTTGAATCACCACACTAACCTCCTCCGTTAGGCTAATTGTTTCGAATGAACCAAACTTCCTCTTGTTAGCAATGACATCCTTCAAGAACTTCACATAGCCGGGCATATCTCGAAGTGCATCAAGCAAGGGAATGTTGATTTGTACTTTGTTGAATATCTCCAAGAATCTCATCAACTTTTCGTCAACCTTATGCTTTGCTAGACGATGAGGAAATATAGCCTTCGTAATAACATCCTTGGTAGGGAGAGGGGCCTCTACTAGCACTGCCTTAGGAGCTTCTCCTTGAACTTCTTTCCCTGAATTCTCTTCATTGGTAGGAGACTCCGCATAGAGTATATCTTCAATAAGGACTTCCTCTTTTCCACTTCCGGATGTAACATGATTCTCATAGGCTCTTCCACTCCTCAATGTGATAGCATTGCATTGGTTCTTTGGATTGACCTCCGTATTACTTGGAAACTTTCCCGGAGTATGTTGAGTGGTGGCTTGGTTAGCCATTTGACTTATTTGGCCCTCCATCATCTTCACTTGCTTTGTCAAAGAAGTGAGAGAATTCTCCAATGCACTCACCTTTTGACCGGTTTGTGTGATAAACGAGCTTTGTTGATTTGCCATTTGTTGGACAAGTTGCTCAATAGAAGGAGGTGTTTTTCTTCGGTTCTTCAATTGCTCCTTGAGAAACGGAGAATCCGGGAGGTGGCAACTGAGCATTGTTAGGATTTCCGTAGGAGAGGTTAGGATGATTCCGGTTGTTCGGATTATAGGCTTGATAGCCTCCTTGATAACCATAAGAATTGCCTCCTTGTGGCCTTCCTTGGAATCCTCTTGTTGTCCTTGGAAACCCCCTTTGTTGAAATTTTCATATTGCCTTTGGTTCACAAAATTCTTGTCTTCACTTCCACTAGGCTCCAAGTTCTCTTGATATTGATGAACACTTTGATCTTGAGCTTGAGATTGAACTTTCCTCTCTTCTTCATATTGCTTCTTCATATTAGCAACTTCCATTGCCAATGCATCGAACTTCTCATCATCAATAGAAACAACCTTCCTAGAAGGGGCCCTGTCCATTGGCCATTGATAGCTATTGGCGGCCATCTCTTCAATAATCCTCAAGGCTTCCTTGGCATTTCAATTCACTAGACATCCTCCGGAAGTAGCATCCACGATGCTTCTTGTGTGTGGTGTGAGACCACTATAAAAATTGGTAATTTGTTGACCTTCCGTGAAGCCATGTTGATGACATTTTCTCAAAAGCTCTCTATACCTCTCCCATGCTTCAAACAAAGTCTCATCACCTTGTTGAGAGAAATGTGAAATATGGGAAATAAGCCTTTGAGCTTTTGATAGTGGGAAGTATTTAGAGAGGAAGGCCTTGCATAGATCATCCCATGTGTGAATGTTGGCTTTGTTTAGTCCTTTATACCAATCCTTGGCCCGGTCCCGTAGAGAAAACCCGAACATCCTCATGCGAATAACATCATTTGAAACTCCATTAAGCTTGATAGTATCGCAAATATCAAAGAACATACCAAGATGGCGTTCAGATCCTCTATAGGAATTCCACCTAATTGCTCACTCTTCACCATTTGGATGAGTCCGGATTTGAGCTCAAATTATTGGCATTGATCGTCCCCCATTCTCCTCCTTGAAATTGTTCCATTGGAGATTGGAACAGATGGTTGAGAGGAGGTGGTTGAGCCTCATTTGCCCTTCTTTCTTGCTCATCCTTCCATGCTCTAAACTCTTCCATTTCTTTCATAAGAGCTTCCATTGCTTGATGATTAGCCATTTCTTAATTTTCAATAGAATTCCTTCTTCTATGCTTTCTTTCAAAATTCAAGATCAAAGATTGAATGAGTATTCCTTTGGACCTTGTGTGCATAAACCTACAAAACAAAAATTAAAAGAAACAATGCTTGAATTAGTAACATAATAACCAAATCGACTATTGAAACTCAAACTAAGCATTCCCCGGCAACGGCGCTAAAAATTGATCCGCCCTTACTTTAGGGGTGAGGGTAGAGAG